>PVKU01000193.1:0-480511 GCA_004027475.1 Anoura caudifer
TTCCTCCCATCTCTGTTGGTTCCCCATGCATCTTTCTTCATTTCACTTATTGTAGCCTTCATTTGTTCATCTAATTTGTGAGCAAAATCAACCAATTCTGTAAGCATCCTGATTACCAGGGTTTTGAATTGTGCATCTGATAGGTTGGCAATCTCTTCATCGCTTAGATAAATTGGCTCTGGGGCTTTGATTTGTTCTCAGGTTTGAGCCATTTTCATTTCTGGGGGGGGTTTTGTTTGTTTGTTTGGTCTAGTTGCGGCTGTTCCATAGTGAGGGATGGAGCCTCAGGTGTTCCCCAGGGTGGGACAGCCCAGTCGCTGGTTAGTGAAGCTGTATGTGGGGGCGTGGTCTGAGAGGAGATAATGGCACTTGCTTTACTCTCGGATTCCAGTCCCTTTCACCGCTTCCCCCTTGCCTGGATTATCTGCGCATGAATGTGGGACCACCCGGTCAGCCAGCCGCCTTGTGCGGCCTCACTGGTTCTGCACAGTTGCCGCCCCGTGCCCGGGGTCTGCTAGTCGCCGCCTGTGCACCTGGGGGCTGCCAGCCGCTGCTGCCTGCGTGCCCATCCGCACCTCCGCTTTTTCCTGCCGCGACTCTGCCCCTCTTACCAGTCTGGATGAATCATTGTAGGACTTCCAAACAGTTTGATTTTCTGAGTTCTGGTTGTTTTCTTGTTTCTAAATCTTTGTTGTCTTTAATTTGGTTGTGAGAAGAGGCACAGTGCGTCTGCCTATGCCTCCATCTTGGCCGGAAGTCCCCTTTCTTTTTTTTTTAAGTTGCCCAAATCATGGGGCAACACCATTCCTGTGCCATAGGTAAGTCAGAGTCTCACCAAGGGGGAGAAGAATGGGTGCATGGTCTACTGAAAATGACCTTTGACCTCCTCAGTATCCCAGCTCTTTGGAAATAGTTTAATGGTGATTCTAGAAACAGGCAAAGAACTTGCCTCTTGCATAGTTCTTGAGTGTTGCCACTCTCCGTGTAAGCCTAATTATAGTCACTAAAGAAGTTTCTTTCTTGTTTCTCTGGGTCCTGTGTGACAGCTCATCATTCCAGTGGCATTTTTGTTGAGAAAACCTCATTTCTATTTTTATTATGAAGTCTGCTTGTCTTTACTAGCTCTTAGTACATAGATCAAGATATTATGAAGACCTGTGCTTTCCTCAGGCAAATGAGAATTACTAATCCTCCATTGGCTTCCCCAATATTTATTTCACACACTAAAACCATGAAGATCCTGGGACAAGGTTAACCTGTGAAGTGCTGCTCATCCTCATACTCCAAAGGCTCATTTTCAATGGAGAAAGTAGCTGTGCAGCCTCACCATGGAAGCAGGACCTATGTAAAGTATAAAGCCCAAATTCCCATTCTGCCACTTTTGAACATATTCATGAGATGGGGTTTTCTTTAAGAAAATGAAGTGAAGCAAGAACTCAGACTCTTGGAATCCTATAAAGCTACATAATGCTCATGTGATAGTGAAGGTGGAAGGTGTGAAAATCATGTCATGTCACCCTCAGTCCCATCTGATGATATTAATCATGAGGAAACATGTTCCTACTATTAGAGGTTTTTCTGTGCTAAGCAGTTCAAAAATATTTCCAGTGCACTATTTTACTTACTCCCATGCCAAATTTTTATTCATGCATTCACTCATTCAGTCCTTATTTAATTTATATATAAATATTTATAGAGTAGTAAATTATATTCTAAGTATTATGAAATGTCCCCAGTACACAGTGACTAGACATACAAACAGGACAACAGATAAACAAACAAAACTTCAGCCTATTTTCTCTGGTTGAACTTAATATTTACTAGCAGAGACAGATTTTAAAAATCAATTCAAACAGTTTCTCATAAAACTAATGTCCCCACAATTTCACTGTTGAGCATTTATCCCAGAAAAATGGAAATTATGTTCACACAAAAATCTGTATATTGACTTTTACGTATAATAGTTAAAACAGGAATCAGTGAAGATGTCCTTCAATAGATGAATGGTTAAATAAGTGGTGGTATTCCATACCATGGAATACTACTCTGGAATGAGAGGCAACTACTGAAATACTCAACAAGGAATCTACAGAGAATTATGCTGAGAAAAAAAATAAACATAGTCAACACTGAAAGATTATATACTATATGATTCCATTCTTGAAGTATATAAATTTTTAAAATGAGAATGGATTATTGTTTGCTGGGACACAGGAAGTGGAGGAATTGGGGAAGGAGGTGTGAGTGATTATAAAAGGACAACTGAAAGAATCCTGTGGCGATGGAGTTGCTCTGGAACTTGACTGCGGTGGTGGACCCACAAATCTGCATATGTGATAGTATATCCCCACCCCACACACAAATTAGTGCAAGTAAAACTGGGGAAGTCTGAATAACATCAGTGGATTATATCAGTATCAATATCCTGGTTGCAATATGTTATAATTTTGCCAGATGTTACCATTGGGGAAAGTTGGGGAAAGGTACATGGACTCTATAGACATCATTTTTTATAACTGTATGTGACTCTACAATGATCTCAATGAAATTTCCATTAAAAAACAAATTATACAGTTAATTTTATAAGGCCAGTTGTGATAAATGCTGTAAAGAAAAAGAACAGTGTTTAAACACTTTTTTAAGGGTACTATGTATAGCAGGGGGCTGGATTTAGATAGGGTGAGGGAACACTTTTTTGAAAAGGTGGCATTTAATTGGGCAACTGAAGATGAGGAGTTGGCAAAGAGAAGAGTGGGCGGCAAAGTGTTCCAGGAAAGGAAACAGTGTGGCAGGAATGTAGAAAAGGGTGTGCGTGCTCAGGGAATAGAACTAGACACCCCCTTTCCACCCCATGGAGAGGGGGTGTCTAGTGCAATGAGGCAGCACCTAGAAGAGGAGGGGCTATGAGTGAGTGACAGCTCTGAATCCTGCACAGCAGCTACCATCCTACCACTCTTCTGTTGCAGGAAAGTGAGACTCAGACAACCTACATGAGGCCACGCAGCTAGGAAGTTTCAGGCCTGCAATTCAACATCAAAGCTATAATTATGTTCACTGTCTCCCCTAAAACACCATCTTTAACCATAGGTAACCCAAGAAAATTAAAATTCTATATCCCCAGAAATGCCTGTACACTAATGTTTTATAGCAACTTTTTCATAATCAGTTAAACCTAGAAACAAACTAAAGATCCTCCAATTGTTGAAGAGATGAACCATGGTGCATTCATATAACAGAATGCTACTTAGCAACAAAAGGGAAGAATAAACTATTGATAGACACAACTGCATAAATGAATCTTAAATTCATTACACTGAGAAAAAGAAGTTGGACTCAAAAGCTACCTACTTATCATTCCATTTATATGGGATTCTGGAAAAGGTAAAACTAAAAGAACAGAAAAGGGATTGGTGATTGCTGGGGACTGAGGTTGGGACTGATGACAAACAGACCCCAGGGCTCTTTGGAATGGCAGATATATACCATCTCCTGATCATTACATCACTGTAGGCACTTGTGAAAAGTTGCAGAACTGTATACTAAAAAGGGCAAGTTTTACTGTATATAATCATACCTTGATAAACCTGGCTGTGATAAAGTGATCTTATGGAATGAGCAGATATATGTTAAGGTCAGAGAAGACCCATAGATCTCACTATTGAAAAGTTCTATATAGCTTCAGGAGACAGCAAAATTAGTAACAGTCTAATTCACAGAAAATGCAAGGGAAAAGAATTGAATGAGGATACAGCTTCTGTGGAGGGTGGGAGAGGGGTGACCCACTCTTATTATTCTCAGGATCCATAGATGGAGCAAAAGGACCCTGTTCTGGAAAACAGTACAACTGAATCTAAGTAGCCACTGGTGTGGCCCAGCTGGGGAGGTGACCTACGTTCTCTGAAATCGGGATATGCTCATTTAATATGGGAGGTGAGGGTGGATGGAATAGGAGAACACCTAAATAAAGTTAAGGTACACATTGTTTTTCTTGTCTTTCTAGAGGGCCAAAACTGTGTGCTCTGGGGTCATAAAAGTCACCCAGTGCTGGGGTTTCAAAGTCAGTTCTCTTTCCATGGTAGATGTGTCCTGCTCCAAATGGAGGTCCAAATGTAGAGGGAAGCAAACATGCACAACAGCTCACACAGGGTCTGCTCTAGGGCCAACAAATGCACCCACCTCTGCGCACATGACCCCATTTCAAGCCATGGATCTTCTCTCAGGAGGTGCATGGGTTTCTCAAGGTCTTCCCCACGGGCATCATAATGAGCCTGTGATCAATTTTCCTTTCAGCTTTGTGAGTCACAGGGGGCTAGTTTTGAAGCAGTGATGGAACAGTTGGCCATTTCCAGAAGTTGTCTTTCCTGGTGGGGTTTCACATTCTAGATAGATGAATTCTGAGCCATCTCTGGGGAGCAGCTGGTGCAGGTCAGGCAATATGAGCTGGCATCTTACATCATGCCTGAACTGCTGGCTCAGCAAATGGATCTGATCAAAGTTGGCCTAAGTCTCACCCCACACCCAGGCCGGACCACCCCTCACCTCTCTTCCCAAAACACTTTATTTTTATCTCTAGCATTACCTTTATCATAGCATATTTCCATCATGCCTTCCTACATCTGTTTCTTAAGATCCCCTTCACCCCAAAGATGGCAAAAATGTGGGGTAGCACTGGGCTCCTTGGCTACTGCAACCCAAACTCTTGGCTCAGGCCTGGGTGTGACAAGAACTCGGTAAATGCCTGCTGAATAAACGAATAATAGACAGCCTGGTGCATGCACTGAGAAATGAATTCAAGAACAAACCCCCAAAGAGACCACTTGGTGAAAAGCAGAAAATATCATTAACTGAAAACAAGACATTTTTGAGAAATTCGCATTTCAGTTTTACCAAAGAGACATTGTAAGCCCTTCACCCAAGTGACATGTTATACACAGAGAAAATGCTGCATTTATTTCTATTACACTGAGGCTTACTCTGTAAGTCAGAGAGGTTAGACACTCAGCACTGGGTCCCCCATGGCCAAAGATCCATGTTTAAAAAATATAAACAGAGGAAACAAATGAAGAGTACATTAAAAAAAGAGAGAGTCTCTGGAAACCTGTGTCACATTTATAATCAGAGAAAATAGGATTTCTATTAACCCCTCATCAATAATTACATTTTAAAATTTAGTTCATAAGAAAACCATAACCAAGTGTATAAAAGAAAGAAACGAACAAACAAAAAAAAGCAGGTAGCAATTGAACAATCAAACTTTAACTATCTCTGCTCTCTAACCCCAGTCAGAATAATTCCATTTCCGTGAGATAAATTTAGTCTGAGAACAAGACAGCCTTGGCCCTGCTGTATAATTCATTGGCAGCTTTAATCTTCAGAATAACTATTAGTGAACATTTCAGGTTTTATTGAAATTTTTTAAACAAATTATATTTTAAGTTCAAAGTGAATATATCATGAGTTGGCAATTTGAAATATGTTTTCACTACAAGACAGAAATCAAAATAAAATTCCTTTACACCTTCAGATGTGAATCAAAGACTTAAAAATGAACTGACTATCAAGCATGTAGGATCGGAAGTCAGACAAACCAGAAGTCGACATGAAACAAATATATTCAATAGACAGTATGATAAACTCTTTATGAACAGCACACATATGAATGACCTTCCTTAAAAGGATATGCTAATGATATAGGACAAATCTACCTTATTCAAAGGAATATATTCAGTTAATCATCTAAATGGTTTGTCTTCAAAATGTCCAAGATCCCATGCTTTGTAAATGCCAAATACAAATGAGTCTTTACGCAGATATTTTGTTCTTGGGCAAATTTAAGGCTTAGCCACCTAGGGACATCAACACAGGTTCAATCTCTGTTTCAGCATTCATTACGGAACACTCATATATTTAGCTGGTGTATTTGCAAATCCAATCAAAAGGTGTGTAAAATAGGTGCACATTAGCAACTGGGCAATTAGTTGAATCCATATAGCAAATATCACCACATCAACCATTTATAACTTAAAACCATACCCATGGAATTTACCTTAGGGTTTTAGAAACTAAGTAGAACCAAACACCACTATGATACATTAAGCCATCTTTTTAACTACCTGTGCAGTGAATTGCATGATGGGTGATGCTAACATTAATCTGTGTTGACCACTAGTGAGAGGCAAGAATTCTTGCCTCTTGTCATTGGAATCTTCATCTGCCTTAATCTTGGTTCTTTGCTGCCATTTTCTCTTCCTAGCACTTCGTATCCTTTTTCCCCAAGTCGGCCCTCTTCTTTTGAAATAGGAATGTTTCCAGAAGGAGAATGACAGGAAAGGATTCTCCAACTCTAGGAGGTGGCAATTTTTATCTCAACTGGCATATCCATTTCATCTCAACTAGTATTGCCATGTCTTCTATAGTGGACTCAGCTTCCTTGTGCTTTGTTAATTAAATAGCTTGGCCTTTCTTTGCCTAGTAAAGTCTCAAGATTATGGTTTTTGGGTGGATAGATGCCCTGGCAGACCCTTCCCAAGCTTCTTGGGTGTTTTAGGAACCCTGCTGTTGAAGCCAAAAACTAATGACTTTCCAGATTTAAACATTTGTATTTATATGACCCTTCAGATTGTTTCAGTAACACTGACCACTAGTTATATTGAATAGTGTAATAATCCTAACTCTTTGGTGTCCAGTTTGCCTTCATTCTGGGTATAGCATCAATTTGTTGGTTCAAAGGAAGATTAATCATCCTACCTAAAGATGAAGTGAGAGATGAAGTCGTCTCTGAGGTGAAATTTCCAAAAGGAGAAGGTATCTGAGACCAAACCACCTATGATTTTTCTCTGAGTAACTATAAATGCATTGCAGTTGAATATCATTATATTTTGCTTCTTAATAATCCATCCTCATCTTTGTTAATAACCAACAGATACCATTCCTCCAGGATGAATAACTTGAGAAAAAAATCATTAAATAAAAGTCAGTTAATTGCATTTCTTAAGAAATCCAACTTTTTAATGTTCCTTCTGAGAGCAGAGCAGCAGTATAGTCAAAGGATCAATTATCTTTCTTTTTTTTTTCAAAAAAAAAATTGCAGAATACAACATTTGCTTTCCTTAAAGGGCTGCAGACATTCCCATTTCTTTCCATAAGAATAACTTGAAAGGGATGCAAAGTTATACAATCGACAATTCACTGCACACAAGCTGCTTTTGATTATATTGCCTCACAAACTAGATACTTTGCTAGGAAGCATAAAACTGTTTATCACTAAACATCTGAGATTCCACTCAGATAATTTACACATAATTAGACAGAAGCCCAGACTTCCTAGCAGCAGAATTACCTCCTCTCTAACAGACTATTCTTAAGAACATTTTTTTGGTAGCATAATGAGCATTTTACGAGGATTTGTAATCAGTTTTAACGTAGGTGGGAACAAAGGTGAATTACTCCTCAACATGATCAAATCATTACATAACTCATTGCAGAATAATGATGAGTTAAGGTTGGAAGAAGTAACCTGCCCAGGTTTTTGAAGGAATTAGGAAATTCTGGTCTTTTGCAGAGGTATAAAATGAATTAAGTAATCCCTTAGGAAGCAGAAAAATAAAACAGAAATTAGCCCAGAGAAGTCTTCCACCTAGACTTCCCTATCCTTTGCTTGCTATCAGGGAAGGAGATAAAAAGATGGAATACAGAGCTAGAGGAGAAAGCTAATGGTATTTTCTATCCACAGAGTCTTAGTTCTCACAAATGTCTAACTCTTTGGGGTCTATTCTTGTCTTTTCCAGACATCTTCTGCCCTAAGACATACAAAAAAATCCTTGATAGGGAAAACCAAACCAGCTGTCTCCATAATGGCTGACCATCACTCAAATATATAGAGTCATCAGGGAGAAGTGGAACATTAGAGGTTGTGGGGGAAAGTGTCACCATTTCATGTCACGAAGACCGCAGCTAGAAATAGCTCGGTCTCTTGATACTGCATCACTCTGATGCTTCAGTTTAGACTTGGCACTGTGCCTCCAACGGGTATTTCATATTTGCCACCTTGTATGGTCCCTTTGAATCTACAAAGCTAAGTTGTCTGGTTTCCATTTATGTGCAAGGAATTATGTTTTGGTTCCTCTTTATTGCCTTTTTCAACCAGAGAGGATCTGTATCATGCTTTTATGCATGAAATTTAAGCAGTTTATAACCTCAGCTATATTCAGTTTATAACATGACACAATTATGGGAGGGGGGTTCCCCTCAGATTGTTTACCAGGGAATCACCAAAGCTAAGCCTTATAGTAATCCCTGGGCTGCAGCTGAGATTCTCGGCTCCTTGACAGATTGAACTAAGTATTCCCTAAACTAGGCAACATGGAAAGCTACTGCTTCAAGATGGCCCCTTTGAGGCTGCAGATTGCAAAGTAGAATTGGATGCTGGTGGCATAAACAATTAAGGCAATGTCTATTAATTTTATAACTACGATCTTGGGAGACAGTGTATCCAGAACTCTAATTGTCTTCCATTTGTGATCTAAGCTCAACATTTGCACAGGTTTCATCTCAATGTTTTATCCAAATTCAGAAGGCTTTCCAGAACAGGTTCTTCTTCACTGAAGAAAGCCAACAATTAAAATTAAAAAATAATAATAATTTTCACATAATTATGGAAGCAAATATACATGAATATGTCTAAAACATATGTATAAGAATCTCTGTGCTATGATGGTTTACATTGATGCCTGACAAATAATAGTTCTAAATAAAAATTTTATGGATAAATGAATAAATGATGAATGAATGAATGATGAATGAGTGATAAAGAATCAGAAACAACATACACGTCAAAAGTAGGGGAATGGCTAAGAAAAGGCTAATCTGTTCATACATTTGAATATTATACAACCATTTGAAATCAAGTTTTCAAAGAATATTTAATGACACACATGGAAAATAACCATGACACAATGCTATTTTTGAATGGGTTAATAATAGATTGTCTGATTTCAATTGTATGTCTGTTTCCTTCC
This sequence comes from Anoura caudifer, assembly GCA_004027475.1. NCBI lineage: Eukaryota > Metazoa > Chordata > Mammalia > Chiroptera > Phyllostomidae > Anoura > Anoura caudifer. The sequence goes on from PVKU01000193.1 coordinate 9,018, forward strand.
TTCCTTCCTTCCTTCCTTCCTTCCTTCCTTCCTTCCTTCCTTCCACCCATCCACCAATTCATTCCTCTTTCTATAAATACCAGATATAAGCTTAAGTGCACAGATTAATGGAGGTCCTTGATCATCATTGCCTTCTATGCCCCACCATGCCCCCTGGATCATGCACACAGATTCTTGAGCTTTAGGGAGTAGGCTAAAATCTAATGATCTCATCCAGCCCTCCAAATCTGTTCCATAAGAAAACTTAATTCCATAGAGAAGACATGATTAGCTTAATGTTAGTGTCAGAAACAAATTTAAAACAAAGAGACCCCAAACTCTCAGGCATCCAACATATGTATGTATCATCTAAGCTTAGGAAGTGACTGAGTTTCCTAAGCATAAACACGCATGTGTGTGTGTTTATGTATTTTACAGTTGGACTGCTTCCTTATTGTGTGTCCCTGAGCAAAGCACTTAACCTCTCTGAATTTGTTTTGTCAACCATAAAATGGGGATACAAATCATACCTCCTTTATAAAGTTGTTGTAAAGATGAAATGGCTTAATACAAGTAGAGTTTATAATAGCACCTAGAACATAGCAAGCACTCAATAATCATTAGCTAATTCTATACCATTTATTAATGCTGTAATTACTGTCTGAAAGAGTGTATGGATCTCTTAGAGAGACAAAGATATTATAAAAAGTACCTCAATTGGTTTCCTGGATTTCATGAAGCCAGTGGGAAAATTCCACACTTTCATTTCTTTCTAGTCCTTTGTGTCTTTTCAAATATCTCAGGCTGAGTTTTAGTTAGTGGAAAGAAGGAGACTTCATCCATTGTTCAGTAACATTTCTTGGAGATTTAATAAAAAGAATTATGGACTTAAGTAATATTACAGAAAAACTGAAACAATTGATGACATATTGAGACAATTACATAATACATTTATGTAGGCCGATAATGAAGTTATGCAGTAGCAAAGAGAAGGAGAGAGAAAACAAATGTGACATTGGGAAAATAAACAGTTTTGTGAACAGCACAATGAAGCAGATGTGGCAAAGCCTTCTGAATTGTGTTCCCAGCGATGGGGGATTTAGATAAGACTACTGAATATTCTATATTTAAGACTACTGCCCCACTTTGATTAGAACAAAACCTCACAATTTGGAAAGCAATTTCTCTTACATTTTCTTATTCATCTTCCTAAAAATCCTGGAAGGCAGGTGTCTCCTTTTCCATTTTTCAGGTGAGGAAACCAAGGTAAAAGGAAGTAAAACAATTTGCATTAAGGCGTGGGCCATACAGGTATGGGGCTGAGATTTGTACACAGTCAAGCCTAAATTCCAGTGGGCCCATTTCCGCTTAGAATGTAAGAATAACACTTTTAGAGATTAGAAACCACTAAGCCATCATCCAGACCAGCAGTCCAACCTGAGATCTTGTCAGGGTGGATGGAACCAGTAACGCAAAGACACTGCAGAGAATGGTGTTTCCATCAGATCAGTACCACACTCTGGGGCCACTGACGAGGATGCAGGGTGAGACAAGGAAAGGAAGGGAGGGAAAAAGAGAGGGAAGAAGGAAGCGAGGAAGGAAAACAAGAGTCAAACCTCCTATGAGAGAAGTATAAGGCAAGAAAACATTCCTGAGAAGCTTCACAGAGCATGTAGAGAGTTGCAAACCACGAACGTGGAGTAATGCATAGGGTGTGACCACAAGTCCCCATCACCATCTCTCTCCCCACAGTGGCTTTCTCTGGGCACTCCAAGGAAGCAAAAGCAGCAAAAATGTTATATCAGAAGAGGAGTTTTCCTGGAGGACTGGAGCACCTCAGGGAGAACCAGTTGATTTATGTGCACAGGAGATGGGGGTGAGAGGAAGAGCTCCCAAGAGTAATTTTCCTGAATACAACTACCTAGATATTTATATGATCCTAGGAGCTAGTTGGCTGTGGGAAACTATGCCTCTCTAGAAACATGGCTCTTTTACCCCTACCCTATAAAATGCTTTCTTTTCAGTGTTTCTCAACATCTGGTATTGGAGCCATGAGTGGGACATCAGATGTGTCAGTTGGTAGTCCTATACTCATTTTAAATATTTATTTACTGATGTAGTTATGTTTCAACTGATAACATCAAGTTTCTATGGACTGTAGTGACATAAATATATTCAAATAAAGCAAGTCAATTAACCCTTTAGTAAATAATAAAACAAGTGATATTAAGAAATGGCAAAAATTATAACAGTGAAATGTGGGTGACTGTTAGTAGCCTGCTTTAAAGAGTAAATTTTTTTTTAAATGGGAAAAAAAGCACTTTATGGATCAGAATGGGGTGGGGAGGGAGGGGGTTAATATTGTTCCTCTAATCTAATAGTGAAATTCCAGTGGTAGCAACTCAAATCTGTCTCTCTGAAATTGAGAAGATACTTGCAAATGTTCTCACATACCAAACGGATGGAAATCAAACATTAAGAAGCACATGGAGTTAAGAAGGGTGGGCGTAAGAAAGAATGTTCAACTATATCCCATCTCCATTTAGAGGTAAAACACACTTAGAATATGGACTTGAATCTTATATTTAGCCTCCTCTCATGATCCTTCAAAAATGTGCACAATGTGATATGTTCTATTTCAGGTCTCCTTTAGAACTATGATGCAACGCAGCGAAGTAAGAGAAGCTTAAATTACCCCGCGATTTAAGCAGGGCTAATAAAGACACAGGCCCCCACATACAAACTTCTGTGTCTCCCAAATGGCTTGGGGCACAGTTCCACTGTGACCCTCCAACTTCTACCTAACAGGCTAGAAAGGGGGTTCCCACTCATGGGAAGCATTTTAGTTAAAAAAATAACAATTATGCTGAAAGGAAGATTTTAGAGAGTTGGTTCAGAAGGGAGAAGGTGGGATGGTTGGCATAGAAGAGAAGAGCAAAGCAAAAAGAGATGCAATCTCAAACACGCACTAGGATCAAACAGACAATGTAATTTATTGAAATGAGCAGTAGTGGATGCTTCCAGAGCTTCCAATTTTAAAGAGAAAGTGGAACTTAGTCTTTGTGTGATGGCAAGCAATTCAGTATTTCAAGTACTATACATATAAAACAAAACTGTGGGCCAGTGGTGAGCAATCGCACACTGAGTTGAAGGGAAATCTGACTTTGCCCACATCTGTCTGTCTTTATTAGGCCCACCTGTTTTACTTCTATTAAATTTCTGAAAGTTCTTTCCACAAGGGAGAAGTTTATTTAAAATGACTAGGTTTTATTATTAATGTTATTTATTATTATTAACCAGATAGATGCTTCAGTTGGCCCCTCATATATTAGGGAGAATTATTTTAATCAGATTGCTTTCCTGACTCACATGCAGGTGAGTGGGTTCTTTCATTCTGAGTCAGAATAGAGATGGAGCCAATGCATGGACTCAGGGGTCCCAGTACTTGGGCTGAATCCCAATAACAGGTCCACCTCTCACCAGTTAGCATCAGTTTCTTCATTTGTAGGATAAGGATACTAGTGCCTCCCTTCTACTATGTCTGGCATGCATGCTAAGGGCTCTGTACCTGATTGTCACTTGTATTACTAAACATACAAGTTAAAAAGGGGGAAGGAGTAATACAGTGAGATGAATTTTGCCTATCAAGTTTATAAAAGTATATAATAATATCAAAACATTGTTTGTAACGAGGTGAGACAGCCATTGTGAGCTATACATAATCACAATCCCTTTAATGAGCAATTGGATGAAATCTATTCAACAGGAATAAAGATACCAATATCTTTTGATCCCAAAATACTTATTATCATTTAGTCCAAGGAAGCATTCAAGAATGTAAACAAAGGCTTGGATATAAGGATGTTCTCTGCGGCATTACTCATAATAATAGTAAGGGAGAGAGACAAAAAAACATTCTTAAATATCAACAGTGCTGACAAATTACAGTACAATAGAAAATTATGGAATCATTAAATATAATTTTGAAAAATGGTTAACAAATACTAAGCTGTTTATGTTTTAATACCAAGATAAAAAATGTAGGATAAATTCTGAAAATACACTATGAGTCTAATATTGTAAATGTATACACATGCACACATACACTAAACAGACCAACAAGAGAAATATTAAAAATTTTAAGTGTGATTCCAACTAAATGACATTGTGGAAAAAGCAAAACTATGGAGACAGGAAAAAGATCGGTGGTTGCCGGGGGTTAGGGGGAGAGGAAAGAATAATATGTGGAGCACAGGGGATTTTTAGGGCACTGAAAATACTCTGAATGATATTGTAATGGTGAATACAGCCATCACACATTTTTTCCTAACAGAATGTACAACCAACCCATAGAATTTACAACACCACGATTGTATCTTGATGCAGACTATGGACTGTGGGTGATTACACTGTGTCAGTGTGGGTTCATTAGTTTTACCAAATGTACCACTCTGGTTGAGGATGTTGGTACTCAAGGAAGCTGTGGACAAGGGGCAAGGGCAGGACAGGTATATGAAAAAGTCTCTGTACCTTTTCCACAATTTTCCTATTAACCTCAAATTGCCTAAGAAAAAAGTCTTAATTTAAAAAAAAATAAAATATTTTAAATTTTAATTTTTGAGGTGTTGCGCAGCTTAAATATGATTTTTGCTTTTTTCATGTGTTTATAAATGTTCTTCAAATGACCTAATATGTTGCTTTTCTAAACTGAGCATTATTAAACATGGGCTTAAAAGGTGTGTGTATATATAAAGTATGAAACACTGAAAACGAAAAGAAGAAAATGTGGAATAAAGAACCAAAACTCTGTATATTTTGAAACGACTTAAGTGTGAGTAAGAAAAAAGCTAGGCTTGAGACTGGGGTGTCTTTTCCCAAACAAAATGTAGACAGGATTAAATTATAGTATACAGGCTCAAGCAAAAGAACTTATTGTGGTCACAAGATAACTCAAACCATTCAGAGCATAATCTGTTCCTTATTAGCTGTAAAGCATGAGACAATTGGCAATTCCAACCCTTCATTAGAACATATTACCCTAGAGGATCTTTGGAAGGGGCTAAAGGACACTCCTGAGAAGGGGCAATTTGGGTGTGTGTGCAGAAGACCTGCAGGTCTCTGCAGACTGCAGGTAACTCCTAGCCCCTCGTTACCTAGACAACAGCCATCAGAAACGGAGAGCTCAAGAGGGAGACAGCGGCCCCTACCGTCCACTCCCCACATAGCACCTCAAATGTAGTGAAAATGCCAATTACTATAGTGCTTTTGACTCACCAAATTGCATTTAGGGAAAGTTCCATTTAAAATATACTCTAAACCCCTTATTGTGGGCCACCATTCTCCATTGTGCTCACCGGTTTCCAGGCACAATGGCCTTTTCTCTGCTACGTGGCTCAGTGTTTTTCTTGTCTCAAAGGCCTTTTTGAACTTGTAGGGCCTTCTCTCTGTCTCTGTCTCTCTCTACCTATACCTCTATCTCTTACCCTCCTTTCCTCCTTCCCTTTCTCCCTGTCTCTACTATTTGAGGATACAAGAATTCAGCAGTCTATAACTCCAAGAAGGCTCTCACCAAAACCCAACCATGGTGGCACCATGTTCTGGGACTTCTTGCTTCCAGAAATGGAGGTCTATTGTGTAAGTCACTCAGTCTACTGTATTTTATTATGGGAACCCAGACGGAATTAGACAACCAGTATACCCTTAGTGCCTAGGATGGAGCCTATAATCTACTAGATATTCACTAAATATTGATAGAAGAAAAGATTCAGGTTTATAATGCTTTTGTCCAAACAAACAGAATGGGAGTGGTCACTTCAAGGTCTGGGGGCTCTGGTTTGGAAAAGCAAGTGCATTCTACAAATAATTGTTTGCTGGAGTTGATTTAGGCAAGAGAGAAGAACTAAATGCTTCCTGGCTTGATGGCTCACCCCCAGCGAAGTTAAAATGAGGAGGATATCTAAGTCTCAAATGAACATAGATTAATTTTCTTCTAAACTCTTTCATCAACTTTTTACCTGCATACTTTAGAATTTGAGCCATGGTTGACAAATTATAGCCCATAGGCCATATCTGTCTCACTCTCTGTTTCTGTATAGTTAAGGAGCTAAGGATGTTTATATATATATATATATATATATATATGGTTGAGAAAAATCAAAAGAAAAAAATAGTTTGTCACATAAAAATTGAACATAATTGAAATTTCAGTGTCCATGCATCAAGTTTTATTGGAATACATTCACATTTATTTGTAAATACATTCTCTATGGCTGCTTTTGTGCTGTAATAGCATATCTGAATAATCATGGCAGTTGGAAACACCTACAATACTCACTCCTGAGCCCTTTAAAAAAAAACAAAACAAAGCAAACTCAGCTCAAACACAATAGCTGTGTGAGTTTGGGCAAGGTGCTAGACTACTCTGAGTCTTAGATCTCCCATTGTAAGCTGGGGGTGTTTGGGTTTGTCCTAGGTAGCTATTGTGAGTTTATCCTGGGGTTTTGAATGTCCTCAAGAAATATGAATTCTGCTTCTTATTTGCTGTGTCATTTGTTTTTGCTTTAATGCCCACTAGCTCTCCTTGGGTTTATCGATCTTGTTTTGCCTCCAGCCCAGTCCACTCTCATCTTCCTGCCCATCTACCTTGTCTTTTTGAAGGAACACAGCCCAGTGAAAAAGAGCTTGGAGACTAGACTCCAGTAGCCTAACTCTTCAGTTTCTAAGCTTTCTTTGCTTTGCTGGAAAGAGGATGACCATTTTGTTTAGGGTTACCATGAGAAAAGAAGGGAAGATCGCAAACAGCTGAGCAGTGTCTGGCTCGGTAGATTTTCACTTTGATGGTGACAAGGACCCAACCAGATCCTCAAATTCTGTCTGTGTTTCTTTTATCATTCCTTCTCCTATTTGCTCATTCCTGTTTCAAGCTCAGCCATCCTCTGTAAATTCAGAGGAGTGGTGCCCAGCCCTGACTAGACATGAATCACCCAAGAAACTATAGCACTTGATTTTGTCCCCAGAAACTCTGATTTAAACTGGTATGTTCCAAGAGAACTCTCCAAATGGTCCTTCTACCCAGCCAGGGCTGAGAATCAATGTCTTTTCATCTCTGCATACACTGTTTCTGGAAGCATCACAATTCTGGGAGATTTATTTGGCCTAACAAGAGGGCCAATAAAGTGTTTTCAGTTCCTATGTGTTTACTGGGTGCTAAGGAGAGAGGCCACGTACCTTTCTTATGCTGGTTATACCAAGCTCCTGCTGTCAACTGGTTCTAAATCCAACAGAGAAAGACACATGTAAGGAAGCATGCACAAGTGTTTTGATTTTCTCATTTATTAAATGCCTTGCAAAGCAAGGAGGGTGATTCAGATGCTGTGGACAGATGTCAGGAGCACTTAGTGGAGAGAACCATCACTCAACCTTCAAAGACTCTAAGGCTTCACAGACTACTTTCTCATTGCTCACCCTGCTTTTAGCACCAGGGTAAACTGGGGTTCCAGGGACTTGGGTCTTTTGTCCAATGTTTCCAAAATGCAGTTACTTCTAAGTAGGCTCTGATTTTCAAATAAAAACTCAGCTTCTCTCTCCTACCCCATCTCTGATACTGAATACCCTTTCATTCTAGTTTTGAGCACCAATTTAGACAAGAAATTGCTTTCACAAGTCCACGATCGCCTTTGTAATACTTCTGCCCTCAGTGCATGTCAGGCATGGTGTCCTGCCTTCAGTGATATCCAAGGAACCTATGCTGATGGCCCTGGTCACTGCCACACCCCTCCCTAAGAGATGCCATATGGTGCCTGAAGATAGCTATCAAGGCAGAGATAATAGTCAGAGGCAGCAGCAGCTTCCAGGGATAAAAGCTGGACCCAGGATGAGGTGCTTTATGTTGGGGTGCCTGTGATTAATGTAAATGTGTTGGACTGTAATAGAGATAACTCTGATATTCTAAATGTTAACACATATATGTATCCACATAGCCTAACACTTATCACATACTTTTTCCTTGACATATTTCCCCAAAATGGTCCCCAAAAGTCAGGAAAATGAACTAAAACCTTTAAAAGAGAACTCAATTGTTTTCCTCATTAATATGAAAAAGGAACCTGTAGGGAGAAAGGTGAGATAAAAATCAGGACCCAAGGATGACTCAACAACAGCTACTGCTCCACCCTTTGATCTATGGCTTGCCATGGTTTTCAATCCTGTCTACACATTTAAATCAACTAGAAGGCTTCTTGCACTGTTCATGCCCAAATTAATGCAAAGCTTTGGGGACTGAAGTTATCAGCTGTGCTTTGAAAGCTGTCCAAGGGGATTCTAATGTCAGGCTCACATGATCTTACTTTGTTCTCTCAAACATCATATAAGGTATGTCCTATTACTTTGATTATGTCCACTTTTTACCAACAAGGAAAATGGTGTTCAGACTGGCATCCTGTTAGATAACTAGCAAACAGCAGAGTGGACAGTAACTCTGGAGCTTGGGCTCCTAGGCATCATGCTATATATACTGCATCTCTTCTGAAGTGTCTTTAACCTTAATGTGACCTTATGAAGTAGCAAGAGCTCCCAGCCAACCTATCAAATGAGTTATCTCCTACACCGATCAAGCTTTCCCTTGGAGATAACAATGGAGGCATTCAGTCACTTTTCCACAAGAATCTGGCTTCTAATTATTAGGCATGAAATATAGTCTAGACTGTACAGCAGGCTATGGAGAACAGAGTTTGCTGTCCTAAAGTCTGAACATCATCATGTTGATGGAGATGATGATGGTACAACCACAAGCCATTTACTGAGGGCCCACCATGTATCATTCCACTTTGTACACCATATACCATCTCCTTTAATACTCAGAACTGTTCTGAAAAGTAGACAGTTAACACTGAGAGAAACTGAGCAACTCACCCAAATTCACACAGCCCAGACATGCTAGAGCTGGAACTGGAATGCTGGCAGGCTGGCTCTTTGGGAAATGCCTCCTAAAACAGAAGTGATGACATGGTGCCATCGTGCCTCTAAATGTCTTTATTTCTGTTTTGCAACATTTCTCAGGTTGAGTAGTATAGGCCCAGATAGTCTTGGGGAAGTTTGCCCCATCCCCCAAAGAGACTCAAAATCCTTGGCCGTGAACTTTGTTGATCCTTGAAGGGACATTGAGACACTTAGCCAGAGTCTAGCACTTACCCTAATCATGGGGCCAACCCCAATGACTGCATCAGAATTCCCCCTGGGCCTTAATTAGATGGAAGTTCCATAAGTCTTACTCATGGGGTCAATAGAAAAGCAATTTTTCCATTTGGTCTCTCTGAGGACCATGATTTTTTGCCAGCCCAGGGAAGTAGCCCATGTGTGTGGTATACCCTGAGGTCAATAAAAAGCTTTAGAATCCTTCAGGATTGAGTGGAAAATATTCCTGTTATAACATTAGAGAAACTTTAAAAAAAATCAATGAAGTAATGGGATATAACACCAAACGGGAGCCTTCAGCCAGACTCAATTGTTTTACCCTCATAAAGCCTCTGGATGACGCATAATGGAGAGAATGGGTTATTCCCTGAAGAAGCAGCCTGAGCCATCCAGGAAGATGAGAAGCAGTTATGGGGGGCAGGGAGCATATCAATATACATGATAAAGAATCAAAGATCATCTGATCCTGGAAGCAAAAACTATTTTGGAGCTTCCTGAGTGAGTTGGGGGTTGTTGATTTTGTCTCTTTCCTTTATTTTGTTGTTGTTGTTAGAGGACTGGTAAATGGAATTTAAATAAAATTCACACTGCATTATTTCACCTGTCCATTAAGATTAAGGCTGACACTGTCTAGGTTACTGAGAAGTTTAAATTAGCAGCTAAAGTGAAATGCAGTTTTATTTCTCCTAAATATAACAACTTTAATTAGGCTAATAGCATGTCATTTCATTGTAACTCCATAAGAGTATTGGTTGGACTTTTGGGAAAGAATATTATTCATGATCTCTCAAGCCATGATGTTGAATGACCTATATACATGGTGTATGGTTAGGTTCTTACAGAAATAAAAGAATGAACAGAGTCTCCGTGCTTGTGGAGCTTGTCAGCATTGCATTGGAGACCAGTCCAGAGTCTGGCATGGGTAAACAAAGAGAAGGAATGGACAATGCCAGGGTAAATTGGCAGGCATCCATTTATTCTGAATTGTTTACCAAGTGCCTAATACATTTAACTCACTAGGTACACTTGATTTTTATCACAAACACATACAATGATCCTTCTTCAGAAAAGATTGTTTTTTAGAATTGTCCCTCCTTCTCCATCAACTCAGCAGCTCTTGGTAAAGCCTGTGGCATTGTTACCCCAATCTGGCCCTGTGGCTACAGGAGTGATTTGTAAACAGCAGAAAATAGTCACCTATCAAGTAAGCAATAAAATTTCAGCCACCATGGGCTTGTGTGTTAGGAAAAGAAAACATGAAGAGAGAAATTGTTGGAATTTAAGTTGCTTCTCATCTTTGTTTTATTCCCATATTGTAGATTTACATGACTACTCCTTGTTTCTCTCAGTAAAGGATGTTCCCAATGTTCAAAGCCCTGTTTGCATTTCCATTAAAGGCAAATGACTTCAGCATCCTGTGCAATAGCAAGCCTGCTGCAGGGGTCTGACTTGTTAAAAACAAAACAAAATAAAAATCAACAAAGTCTTGCCCTGTGACCCCATTACCTTTGATGCATGACATGAACAATTGAAAGATCATTTACATGTGTGTGCCAGGAAAGTGGAGGTGTTTTAGTTGGCCTTCAGCCTCTCTTTACGGTTTGTTTCCTTCTAGAAAAAGGCATCCAACCTTCCCTTTCATTATACAGCAGCAAAGGGAAAGCTCTTGCTCCACTGACAACTTGGCAGTGTGATGGTGGGAGAGAGGTCACCTGGTGTCAACAACCACTCTCCAGGTGACAGATTGATAGATATGGTCAACCAGGTTAAATTGCTTCTCAGGGACTTTTCATAAAGTAGGGTAGCTTCAGCTTAGCTACTAGTTTGTTCAAAGGTAGAAGTGATCACTAGTCTGAAAAGGGTCAAGAGGTAAGGGGATACACTTTCATGGAAAGGTGTGCAGTATGTCGCAGAGAAAAGAGGACCCATTTTTCTTCCATCTAAAAACTTCGCCTTAGGGGGAGCTGGAGCACAGTCACAATCCGGTAACATTCTCCTTTCACAGAGGCTGAGGTATTTTAAATCAGAGTCCCTCACTTATAAATTTGAAGGCTCAATGGCATCTTTTGGAAGAACCGTTTCTCAGTAAAATTTTAAATCAGTGGTAGTTGCAGCAACTAACGAAGTTGAGGTCAGTAATGGGGAGATGAATGAGATTACATGGCCCTAATAGAACAGCAACCATGACCTTTGCATTTCATTTGAAATTTAGCCATCATGTTAGTAAAATAATACAGTACAGGATGGATAGTAGTTTGCTAATATGATTTATAGATCTCTAATATGAATCTCATACTTAGGAGTAAATTACAAATGTGCCAGCTCTGATATATTTTTATGTACATGTACTACAATATTTCATAATCTACTAGCAGTAATCCCCCCACACTTGACAGAAGGAGAGAAAGTGGAGGATGAGAAAGGCAAATAATGTGTACAAGTGAAATAGCATTTCAAACCTCCCCAAGTTGAGGGTATTTGGACATGAATCTCAAATGTCCAGTCAATAAGTACAGGCATTAACATTTCTTCTTATCATTTCTTGCTCACTTTCATGTCTGAAATAGGAAGACGCTATAAATTAAAGTGACTAGATTAATTAATGACCTATAATGAATTGAAAATGCAATTATGGTTGTTATGCTCTGTATACACTCTCTTCTGTTTGTTGTACATTTTTAACCACACATACCTAAAGCCCTCCAGAAGAAAATAGTTAAGGAATTACAGCTGGTACCTCTGAAAGCTGTGAATTATAAAAAGACATTTTCATGAACAGAATATGGCCAACTGAATTTTATTGTTCAGTGCAGCAGTCTTTGCCTAAAGCTAGCAGTGCTGCTGATTACACTGAACATTTCAAATGTCAGGGTTTTGCCAATATGGAATTCTTTCATTAGGCGGTGTTCCGCTTTCTCTCCTCCCTGCTCCCTTGAAAGTGGGAGAAACTGAGATGGAATCTCCTTATAACCAAATAGTGACAGAGGAGTAACAGAATCCAGCCAGAATACAGGCCCTTCAGATTTAATTTCCTTAGCTAAATGCTTGCTATCAGCAGTGATAGCCTCCCGGCCCTCAGTCTTCCATTCACATCTGCAGAGTTCTACTGAAACTTGGGGAGAGTGGCAACATGGATGCAGAACAGAGCCAAAAGGGGATTTGATTTCTTGACTGAGAGGAGGGGTCTTGTGGTGGTGTGGATGGAAAAGGGTGGACCAAGTTTCTGCTGGGAGGTGGGGAGAAAGAGTGGTAGACTTGGAGTGGAAGAGACAGAGCTATCTGATTTGGCAGATAAATCCAGGGTACAGCTTTCTGACAGAGCACCCACAACCAGCTCTTAGTGGCTGCTGTTTCACAGTTCCCAATCAGTAAATGTTGAATCCAGCAATTTAAGGAATAAAAGAGAGATGGAGAAGGGAAGCAAGTCTCATGTGTTTGCCATGTAATTTTACCCCCAGGTGGTCACCTTCAGGTTCTGTGAAACAGGCAAGAAATGTGTGGGCCCGGCCATGCAAGAGGATGCTGTCACTTCCTTTCGGTCGGGGACTGCAGCCTGATCTCTGGAGTTAGAAGATGTTACCCGTTAAGCCTTAATGAGATTTTCTGAGAGGGAACGAGTTGGACTGGAAAGGGTTTTCTGAATATAATTTCTCTCAGTCACACAGCTCTTCACTGAGGGACCGTGGTCTGCAGAGACAGAGCCACACCAAGCTCTGGACATCACAGGGAACACAGTTCTGAACAGTGGCCTGACCTCAAGGAGGACTGGATTGCAGGGGGGGAAACAGAACAAGAACAAGTAGCAGGGCCAGGCTGACCATGGCAGGTGCCCAGGAGGTCAGGAAGAAGGGGAGACATCCGCCCAGGTTTCCCGGATGCTGTGGGAATACAGAAGTGACAAGGACCTACAAGGGGAAACACCTGTGAGTCAGGAGTTTAAGGAGGTGGGCGACCCTGGCCCAACACACCAAGTTAAACATAAGTTCCAGAGCGGCACTTGGCATGGATGTTAACCAGGAATGAGCACAGCCATGCCTGCTCCATGGGGGAATATGCCATCGCCCCTCCAGGGGGTGAAAATTTTCTCTTGGTGGGAGGGAAAGCAAAAAATCCTTAGCTAGCGCAATGGTTTGTGACTCTCCAGAGAGTCAATATACACAAACAGATATACAGTCTATTTGTGGTATTAAAATATAATGGGGGGCAGGGAAGATGACTGGGACAAAAATTGTCTAAAAGGGCTCCTTGGTGAAAGGGCAGCAGTAACAACACAAGATTGAGAAATACTGGCAGTGCCTTTTCATGATGACTGCTTTGTCTTTCAAAGGGACCAGAAGTGACTGGGGCAAAAACCTCAGCCTTCTGGAAGACAAGGAACTGTTTCCTGAGCATGGAGACAAGGCTTAACCTCAGCCCTCTCCCTGGCCCTAAAGACAGGAGATTTGGGAGAAGGGGTGACCGCAAAAGGCTAGGGAGTGGCACAGGTGCAGAGACCATTCCTGTTCTTCCCTCCACTAAAAATAGGTCACATACTTACTTTCCATGTATTTATTTTTAAGTGTATTTTAGAAGCTCACCATTCCTTATTAAAAATGAACAATGTCTTTAATAGTTTATTTTCATTCCAAATTACAAAGGCAGTGTGTGTTTATTATGGAAATTTGGAAACTATGTATAAGACCAAAGGAGACGATAAACTAACACCAACACACATGATGCCCCAGTCCCGAAGTGGACACATTATGAACTTATTAGATTTCCACCAGACCAGTGAGACCCAACAGGATCGTTGTGAACATGTGGCTACTGAACACTTGAAATGTACTTGGTTCAAACTGAGATGTGCTGTTAGTGTAAAATGCATGCTGGGTTTTGAAAACTTAGTAGAAAAAAGCATACAATATGTCATTAATATTTCTTATATTGACCACATGTTGATATACTCTAGAACAATGGTTTGGTATAGGTGAGCAGAGGGGTCTCATGGTAGGTGTGGATGCACATCTACATATATCTAAATATAGTAGATATGCTATTTTAAGTAAAACATATTATTAAAATAATCTTGCCTGTTTGTTTTTGCTTTTTAAAATGTGGCTACCAGAAAATTTAACATTCGCATGTGTGTCTTGCATTTTATCTCCATTACATAATGCTGATCTAGACTTTGCCTATGAATGCAAATATGTGTGTGTGTATATACATACACATACATACATACATATACATATGTTTAAGACAATAGATAAGAGTGTATATTCTTCTGAAGTCTTTTTTCCACTACATATAAGCTGGTCATCTGTCAGAGCAATACGTTTGTACTTATGTTTAAAGTAAATGTTTAAATGCTAAATAACATTGTGTTACATGGATGTCACTGACTATATTAAACCAGTCCATTATCAGTAGATACTTAGATTGTTACTGATTATTCACTAGTTTTGCAACTCTGCAGTAAACAACCTTGTAACTATATCTGGGCACAAGTCAAAGCTTCCACAGCAGCATGGTGGAGTGGAAGTAGCAGTGTTTAAAGCCAGACAGTTCTTGATTCAAATAAAATCTCAGACTTTAGCTGCTTAAAGTTAGGCAAATTTTATCTCCATCTGCAGGCTCATGGTCCAAAATAGGAACAGCTTCTTTATTTTCCAGTCCTGTTGGAAGGATCAGGAATGTCAGTATTTGGGGCACATGAGACACTCACTATATAACAGCTAACATTTTTTTTTAACATTTTAAATAAAACATTGAAAACACCATTGTTAGGAAGTTGCAAAACGATGGGCACTCATACTACCACAACAAATAAAATGATAGAAAATGGCTTATTAAAGGCTGAGTCATCGATGCATTTCTGAGTTAATATCTGAAAAGTCTAGAGAGATTTACAGTATACACTGACTATTTTTATTGGGGAGATTTTACCTACTTCAGAAAAAAATCACTCATGGAAGACTTTCAGCCCTTTTCTGCTTGTTCAACCTTGGGTGGCATACAATCTGAGTACCATTCTAGGTAGGTGGAATAATGTTTCAGAGATACAATGCTTATAATTTAGTTTTAAGATAGTGATGGTTGCACAGCTTGCCTGTGGATGTCTTTCTAACTTAAATTTGAATGACTCTCACCTCTAGTTGGAAGACAGGGTTGAATAGCAGTGTCATTCCTTTTTCAAGATGCAGCTCAGAGAATTATAACTTGGGAGGCAAACAAATGACATCCTGACATAATCAGATAAATGTCAAAATGGCACCTGGAATGAGTGTAAACTGATACCAAAGAAGGGAACACTGGCACCTTCTAGGGCTTGACTAGGCTATTAATACTTTAGCAATGGACTGGCTTGGGTGACCAAAGCAGTGTGATAGATAATTCAATAAACTCAATTAACCTAAGGATACCCAGAGTTGGTCCTGCCAATGGATGAGCCATCCAAGAAACAATCAAGTGGCTAAAGGCAAATAAGTCAGGAATTTCTTTACATAGTGATTAACCTTGAGTTCTGGTAGCCAGGCAGCTTCTGTGGGACCTTTGTGCTCCAGCAATTAACTGTACAACTTTAGGCAAACTATTTAACCGCTTTGCTCATCAGTCTCCTCATTGCCAAACAACAGGGGCATAGGGTTGATATGAGGATTAAAATAACTAATTGAAATCAAGGGAAATCAAGCACAACACCTAAGGTAGAGTAGCAAGCTCTCAAAAATGCTAGGAGTCTCTGTAGCTTCCGCTACTTCTAAATCTTGTGAACTCTTTTAAAGACAGCTCTTCATTTGCTGTATCAGATTCTGATATGGCCCACTCCTGATTCAGCAGAGCTCTTCTATAGAGAACTTCTAGAATTAGGTACTGAACACACAAAATATTAAATCCTCTGACACTCATTTCTCAAGTGTTTTCATGCACAGAGTTTGGGCTCAGTGATGAAGAGGCAGCAAAACAAGACCTCTGCCCCTCCCACCCCGACCAGGAACTCACAGCCATAACTCAGCAGCTTGTGGGTCATGAGAGATTTGACACCCATCATTATGCAGCGATGGATAAAGGTATCCAAGCTGCCTGAGAGGCAGGTCATGGAGGGTGATGTTAGGCTTATGCAAGATGGACAAATAGAAATTGGTTAGGCAGTAAAGGAGGTAGGAGGTAAGAGTATTCAGAAAGAAAACAAAAAGGTTTTGTAGGTGCTAGAAGAGAAGTGATGGTGAGAGTCAAGGTTGTAGAGGTAGATAGAGGTCTGATTCTTAGAGCTCAGACTCTATCCCGACGGCAACAAATATCCTTGCTCTTCATTATTAACTTGTTAAGCCAGAGAATACCACCCACAGCAGTTAGAAGAAAAGAATGAACCAGAGCCTGGCATTTTCTATTTTCAGCCTGATGCCACTACCATCAACATGAATTTCCTGAGTGGCTCCATGTAACAGAATTGACTGAATGATTTGTTGATTTCATCTCCAGGAACACATTTATGAATGCAGAAGCAAGTGTGACCCACAGCCTCATAGGTCTTGGTCCTTGCTTTTTCCAGAGAAACAAGAGAGGTGGAGAAGAGACTTCATGCAACAGAGCTGTCACAATGCAAACAGATTGACCTGGTTATGCTTACTGAGTCCAGCTACATTGTGTTTAAGAGGTAAATAATTAGCATCACTAAAATGTCCATACCACCCAAAGCAATTTATAAATTCAATACAATCCTATTAAAATACCAGTGGCATACTTCATACATCTTGAACGAATATTCCAAAAATTTATATGAAACCAAAAAAATACCCCAAATAGCCTCAGCTCTCTTAAAAAAGAACAAAGTGGGAAGGATCACAATACCTTATATTAAATTATACTACAAAATCACCGTAATCAAGACAGTCTGGTACTGGTACAAGAACAGACACATGAATCAATGGAACAGAATAGAGAGCCCAGAAATAAACCCATGTCTTTATGGCCAATTAATATTTGACAAAGGAGGCAAGAGCATATAATGGAGTAGAGACAACCTCTTCAATAAATGGTGTTGAGAAAACTAGAGTGGTACATGCAAATAAACAAATAAATAAAACTAGACCACCATCTTACACCATATACCCAAATAAAGTCAAAATGGATAAAAGACTTAAATATAAGTCATGATACCATAAAAGTCCTAGAGGAAAACATAAACAGCAAAATTTCAGATATCTCCCCTAGCACTATTTTTACTGATATATCTCCTAGGGCAAGGGAGGTAAAGGAAAAAATAAATAAATGGGACTACATCAAATTAAAATGTTTCTGCACTGCTAAAGAAACCATTGGCAAAACAAAAAGGGAACTGACAGTATAGGAGAACATATTTGCCGACGATACATTGGATAAGGGCTTAATCTCCAAAATACATAAAGAACTATCATATGATGCAACACCAGGAAGACAAATAATCCAGTTAAAAAATAGGCAAAGCACCTGAATAGACACTGTTTAAGGAGGACATGCAGAGGGCTCATAGACATATGAAAGGATGCTCAGCATCACTAATCATCAGAGAGATGCAAATTAAAACCACAATGAAATACCACTTCACGCCTATCAGAATAGCTATCATCAATAAATTAAAAACAACAAATCAACACACTACAAGTGATAGCAAGGCTGTGTAGAAAGGGAAACCCTAGTACACTGTTGGTGAAAATGCAGACTGGTACAACTGTTCCTGAAAACAGCATGGAATTTCCTCACAAAATGAAAAATGGAACTAACTTTTGACCCAGCAATTCCACTGCTGGGACTATACCCAAAGAATCACCAAACACTAATTCAAAGGAATATATGCATTCCTATGTTCATAGCAGCATTACTTACAATAGCCAAGTGCTGGAAACAGCCTAAGTGCCCATGAGTAGATGAGTGGATCAAAAACTATGATGCATTTACACAATAGAATACTACACAGCAGAAAGAAAGAAGGGAATCTCCTGCCTTTTGAGACAGCATGGATGAAACTGGAGAATTTATGCTAAGTGAAATAAGCCAGGTGGCAAAAAGACAAATAACATATGGTCTCACTTACAACTAGGACCTAAAGAACAAAATAAACTAATGAGCAAAGTAAAATTGGGGGCACAGAAACAAAGAATGGAGTGGTAGCTGTAGGAGGGGAAGGAGAAGGTTAGGACTAGTTGGAAAAGGGTGAAGGGATTAGCCAAGGAACATATGGACATAATGGTGTGGGGATGGACTTTAGGAAAGGGGAACTGGGGGGAGGGAGGAAAGGGGAAAAATTGGGACAGCTATAATAGTATAAACAACAACAACAAAAGAATGTAAATAAGAGAGGAAAGATGCAGAACACTTATTTACCCAGAAGTGGTTATTATCAATTATCCGGGGTTAAGATGCCAAATTTCATTTAAAAAGAGTGTATGGGTATTTACAAAACTTACAAAATGTCTGCACTTAGACACAGACAGAAGCACACACATGGAGGCTCTGAGATTACGGTCTTGCCAAGCATGGGAAGGTAGGTAATGGAAAGAACACTTGACCTGCAAAATCAGAGACCTGGATTCAAATAGCAGGTTTGACAATGGCTATGACATAACTTTAGCACACAATTACTGTATTTCATCTAAAATGGACATAAATAATAGCTAACCTGAATACAACTTGTGTTTGCTGTGGGAACTAAATTTGAGAAAGGATTTGAATAGAAAATGTCAGCTCTGAGACAGAGTTGGTGACATCGATGAGTGGAGTAGGCAACTAAGGGGCTCATGCCACACCCAAAGTGTACAACTGCTAAACCCCAGCTTACTGTTATGTTGGATGGTACCCCCGTTTTGCCAGATCTTCTGATTTTTAATGAGAAACCAAACATCTAAATATCTAAGTAAAAATTCCTTATTTTTCAATGTGGACAATAAATTCAGCTTCGAAGCAGCTGGAAGCCAACTAAATGCAAAAGGCCCATGGTCGGTCAGTTTGAGACCTCTGCTCCAGCCAAGTGCACAATCTTTTCCTGCAATTAGCAAACACGGAGTAGTCAATGAGACATGTTTTCCAGTTGGCTCATGAGTTACATTTCCACTTACTTTCAAGCCCATAGGGGGAAGGATTGAAATTTAAAATTTGTAATAAATGAATAAAATGATGAAAAAAAATTCAAAGAAAGACCAGCTCCTTTCTTCTTTTTGGTTATTTAAGAAAAGGAACATTTCACCAACAGTGCGCAAAGTTTCCCTTTTCCTCACACCCTCATCAACACTTTTTGTTTGTTGATTGATGATACCCATTCTGACAGGTGTGAGCTGATAGCTCATGGTAGTATTATTTTTCATTTCTCTGTAATTAGTGATATTGAACATCTTTTCATATATATGTTGGCCATCCATATGTCGTCTTTGGAGGAATGCCTATTCAGGTCCTCTTCCCACTTTTAATGAGATTGTTTGTATTTTTGATGTTAGTTTGTATGAGTTCCTTATATATTTTGGATATTAACCCCTTATCAAATGTACCACTGGAAAATATTCCTGCCATTCAGTAGGCAGTCCTCTCATTTGTTTGATGGTTTCTTTGGTGCTGCCACTATAGGAAACGGCATGGAGATTCCTCAAAAAATTAAAAATAGAACTATAATATGACCCAGCAATTCCACTTCTAGGTATTTATCTAAAGAAATCCAAAACACTAATTCAAACAGACATATGTGCCCCTATGTTTATTATTGCAGCATTATTCCCAATGGCAAAGATACAGGAGCAACCTAAGTGTCCACCGATGGACAAGTGGATAAAGAAAATATGGTACAAGGGGCTATATGCAATGGAATATTGCTTAGCCATAAAAAGAATGAAATCTTGCCATTGGCAACAACACTGGACTGAGCAGGTATTATATTAAGTGAAATAAGCCAGACAGAAAAAATATAAATACTATATGATTTCATTCATATGTGGGGTCTAAAAGACAGACAAATAAGCAAAAGAGAAACAGACCCATAGATACAGAGAAAACATTCATGATTGCCAGATTGGAGTGGGTGCTGGGAAGAAGGATGATACAGGGAAAGTGATTAAAATGTACAAATTGCCAGGCATAAAAATAGTCATAAGAATGTAAAGTGCAGCATAAAGAATATAGTCAACAATATTCTAATAAGTTTGTATGGATACTAACAAGCTTATCAGGATGATCACTTTTGAAATTAAATAAATGTCTAATTACTATTTTGTATACCTGAAATTAATATAAAATTTTATGTAAATGGTAATGGATTTTTTTTTAATTTTTAAAAAAGAAAGGGAACATACCATATCTGCCCTCTGCAGTGATTCTGAGCTGGAAAATATGTTCCTTCTCTTCCTGTTCCGTATTCTAATTTCAGTGTCCAGTTCAGCAGTATCCTAGACCTCACTATCCTTCTCCACTGTCCTTCTCAGTCCCAATGACTATAGGGGTTTTAGATTTTTCCTTTAAGAGCCTGTTTAAGAATCTTTCAATGCCCTAGTTGCTGAAAGGAAGGAGAATAGCCAGGAGAACCATAGGAAGCCTGATTCCTTGGCAGAGCTATATAAGAGGTTATACCCAGTGTGACCCTTCCTGGTAAATGCTTTTATATATAAATGCCCTGGGTGCATACAAATTCTGAGAAACACAGTGTGGTGTTCTTCAACAGTCTAATGGTAAAATGTACTAATCTAAATACACTCTGATCATGTTGAATTATGACCCAGGGGCCTGAGTGTGGAATCTCAGTCTCTGCTTTCAGACAGTTTACTTTCTTGGAGAAAGGGCTGAAAACAATTTAAACAGAAGAAAGTGTAAGTTATGATCACAGTGGTGGGGGCTAGAGCATAGAGGATAAAGCAGCTAGCTTGA
Source organism: Anoura caudifer (assembly GCA_004027475.1). Lineage (NCBI taxonomy): Eukaryota > Metazoa > Chordata > Mammalia > Chiroptera > Phyllostomidae > Anoura > Anoura caudifer. Next base: position 30,048 of record PVKU01000193.1, read on the forward strand.
GTGGCTCAGTTAGGAAGGATTTCACTGAAATGACACACAAAGAAATTGTGTTAGGCTACCAAGTTGGCTCTAATGTTTAATCATCGTGCAGGTGGCATTCATGGCCACTAGTATACTGTTAATATAAGTATCCTCTCCCCCCACTAATGGAAGATAATCCATTCTTTTTACATCCATAGTATAGGGAATCTCTCCGCATGATATGGGAAATGTAGCCCCGCCCTACTCGGAAAGGTCAGTGGGGAGCAAGGTCCAGCACACAGGACCCACACCCATGGATAGGTCCTCCCGTGGGGAATCAGGCCTGTATTGTACCTACGCTGCTATGAAGCTTGCTTGTGCTAAAACTCCCTCACTCAGAATTAAGGCAGCAAATGCTTACTGCATATCTCTAAAGTAACTTCCTAAAATCTCTGCTAAACCTTCCAAGGATGAGTTTAACCTGTTCAAACACTTTTCCCTTTGCATCTTCAAATATCCTTCTTCTTTGATGTAATTAGCAACATCCTCTCCCCTGATTTCTGTAAAATGTAACCATCTAAAGTGAACCTGTACATAGTAAATGAGGACCATCCTCAATGTAATATACCCAGAAACACAATAAAAGCCTGTCCAGGCAGGGGTCATGTCCCTCTCTCTCACTTATAGAGTGGCCATGCTGTCCCCTTTTCTCCACAGGACTTCTGTAGTCCATGTGAATTTGTCTGTAGCAGCCACAGCACACGGACCCTGTGGGCCAAGGTCTGCAACACCATAGGAAGTTTTTGCCCTAATAGTTAATCTACACATGTCTGCTAAGTGAAATCATGTTTTTGCTTACCATACAGAAACACTGTATTTGAACTTTAAAAATAAAAAATAAAGATACAACTCTTAAAAAATTGATAAAAGACATGAAGATTCCCCCCAGGAAGTAACACAATTGGTCTGAGAACATATGAAGACACAAGGTAAACTTTGATAGTCATTTAAATAAATGTAAAACTGATAGGTTCTATTTTTTGCCAGATTGGCAATAGGAAAGGATTTTTATAATGCTAGTCTTCATTATTATAAGATATTTGGGGAAAGTATCTCTCTGAAACCCTACTGTTGAAAGTGTAAATTGGTTTAACCTTTCTGAAAAGACAATTTACCAATGTGTATCAAAAGCCTTAAACATTTGCATAACCTTTATTCAAGTATTTTCAATACTTGTAGGGGCTGATTCCAGAGAAAGTCCTGGTGAGCTTAAAATAGAGACGTGAAGTTGCCCATCACTGTCCCTTGTTATGGTGGAAAACTAGAGATAAAACACAAGAGCTTCACAACTAGGAATTGTGCAAAATAAAATAAATAAAATAAAATAAAATAAAATGAAATAAAATAAATAAAATAAAATAATGTGGTATCCACTCAATGGTTTACTTTATTTTTATAGAAAGAAGTTTTGTGAAGAAGGAAATTTTGCACAAATTTCCTTCTTTATAAATATATAGTTACACTTAAAAATTGCAATGCATATGTACAGTTTATATACAATGTGTTAAACCAGAGTAATAAAGAGAGGGAGGGAGAATGAAAGGAAGGCAGGGAGGAGAGAGAGAGAGAGACTCAGATGTCAGTTGGAAAAATGTTTTCTCCTTGGGAATAAAGGTAAAATTGACACAAAGTGCCCATTTCCACAGCCTTTGGGAGTCCAAAGATCTCCCAGGTTTCCACAAATTCCCAAGTGGCTTTTGTTCTCATTGCCTTCTTTGCCCTCCAGGCTCCTCCTATCATATTTAGTATCTCTCTAGTGCACCATTTTCAGTGTCTGTCAAAAAACAAAGAAAGAAAGTAAAGGAAAAGGAAGTAAGGGAAGGAAAGCAAAGAAAGAAATGGAAACATCTGCTCTGCAAACCATCTGTGAGTATAGCCAACTTTCCTGAAGGTTTGGAGTCACAGGAGAGGGGAGGCTCTAGATAACCCTCAGAGTTCTGTCCTCTTCCTCTTTGATTCCTTTCTCTCCCTCTCCTGTCAGTCCTGGTACATTTCCCTCCATCATGCTGAGCACTGTGATCCATGGCTCTCACTCCTAAACTGACAAAATTGGACCTTTCCAGGATTCTGCAAAGGTCCTCACATTGAAAAAGATAGAGGCATCTCTCCTCTTTGGCAGTAGCTATACATAGCAACACTTGCCTTGCTCTTTATAAGTAGATGAGACATATGTATTATAAATAGATGATAACTGAGCTGTTACAAAGACCATTGTCATGAATAGCATTTTCCTGGTACATCTATATCTAGATATATAGAAAAATAGATGAAGTATAATGTTAACTCACATTATCTCTGGATGATGAATGCCAAGTTGTCTTAATTTCCTTCTTTGTGCTTATCTGCAGTATCCAAACTTTCTAAAATACACTTGTATTGCTTATGTAATAAGAGAGGATTGAAAATAAGTCAACTCTCCATAAAAAAGAAATTCTTGGTCCTGGAGGGAAGTTTGGCTCATGGGTGAGATGACTGATGAGACCATCAGTGATGACTGAAATTAACTGAAGCTCTTCCTAATTCAGGCAACTAAGCAGTAAGTATAAATCTGAAAGTCCTTGTTGATCCAGACCACCATTTCCCCCAGAGGCTGAGAGAACAAGAAGAGGCTCAGCCAGAAGATGCTGATCAAATGCATTCCAATGTTCACATATAGCATCCTACTGAGAATTGTCAACAACTGAGAATTGTTAGACAGTGCTGTCCTTTATGAGAAAGGAAAGGAAGTAGCAGTGGGTAGGAAAGAAAATATGGATTTAGGTAGCCATTCATGTGCCAGAACTGTGTTGTTAATGCTTTGTTAGCCTTATCTTGAATCCTCCAAGGACCCTAGGACATCACTAATATCAGCTCCAAATGATGGATAAAGAAACAAAGGCTCAAAACCAAGAGCTCAGCTCTCTCTGATGTGTTTGCCTTTAACCAGACCCCCAAATCAGAAGCTATTCTTCCTTTCAGAACCACAATTTAAACTACTTAAAATTCCATTGTGTAGATGTCCCATGGTTTTTTTATCCACACATCCACTGATGGGCTGCTTCCATATCTTGACAATTGTAAATAATGCTGCAATGAGCATAGCGGTGCTTATGTTCTCTTGAATTGGTGTTTTGGGTTCCTTTGGATCTATGCCCAGATGTGGGATCACTGAGTCAAAAGGCAGATCCATTTTTATTTTTTGAGGTATCTCCATACTGCTTTCCACAGTGACTACACCAATTTGCACCCCCACCAGCAGTGTACTAGGGGTTCCCCTTTCTCCACATCTTCATCAGCACTTGTTGTTTGTTGATTTATTGATGAAAGCCATTCTGACAGGTGTGAAATGGTATCTCATTGTGGTTTTAATTTGCATTTTTCTGGTGATTTGTGATGTTGAGCATCTTTTCATATGTCTATTGGCCCCCCAAAAAGAAGAAAGTTTTACCATATGAGACAGTATGGATAGACCTGGAGAACATTATGCCAAGTGAAATAAGCCAGTCTGAGAAATACAAATGCCATATGATTTTATGCATATGTGGAATCTAATGAACAAATTGAACTAACAAGCAAAATTAGAAACAGACTGATGGATAGAGAGCAGGATGATAGCACAGGTGTGGAGAGAGTAGGAAGTGGAAGGATTGAGCAAAAAGGAAAAAAGATTCATGGACATAGACAGCAGTGTGGTGATTGTGGGGGGAAGGAGGAAAAGGAGACTAAATGGTAATGGGAAAATGCAATAAAGATTAAATTAAAAATAAAATTCTAAAAAAAGAAAAAAATATAATGAAAATGAAAAAATAAATACCTAGACAGAAACAGACTCATAGATACAAAAACACTGGTGGTTTCCAGAGTTAAGGGGAATTAGAGGACTGGAATTGAGAACTACAGATTGGTAGTTACCAAGTAATCATGGGAATGTAAAGTACAGTGTAGGAAATATAGTCAATAATATTATAACTATGTATGGTGCCACTTAGGTACTGGAAATATCAGGGGAACACTGTGTAAAGTATATGATTGTCTAACTACCATGTTGCATACCTAAAACTAGTACAAAATAATATTGACTGTAAAGTGTAATAGAAAAAATTTTAAAAATTTAAAAATCTTAAACAGCCCCACACTTGCTTCCTATGATGAAAATGTACAATAACCTAAATTTAAAGAGGCTGTGTTTATCATATTCTGTGACAACTGAATTGAAAAATTTGTAATGATAGTCACTAACATGTTGTTAAAATCACAAAATTGCTACATCAGGTATAAACTCATTTAGGTATAATTTGGTTGTTTTTAACATAAAACTGTTTATTAAGCTAATATATTATTGAATATATCATTCATTTGATCTTATAGATAATAAGTTATTATTTTAATTGTAATTTCAATAAACAGTTATTGAGCATTAATTATGTACCTGACACTTAAACCTCATTGTATTATTAATTTCTTAGTGTGTGTTAGATTCTTGAACCATACAGTGTGTGGTAGAAATGTTAATTTCTCCCATGGACAGAATGTTTTTCCCCACTCCTTGGCTGTGGGGTGTGTCTGTGTGACTTACTTTGGCTTACATATCCTAACTGGCAGCCAGTGTGATGTGGCCAAAGTCTTGAAGGTGCTTGCCTGATTTGGTTTGCTTTCTTGTGCTTTTCTTATCACCATGCGAACATCCCTGGACTAGCCTACTGCTTCTGGGAGGAGAAAGTGAGACATGTGGACCAGAGCCCCTCCCAAGCTGAACCTTCTCAGCTGGTGCAAGCTAGATGAGCAGCAGCTCCTAGATCACATGACTGAGTCAAGCCTACAACAATGCCCACAGTGTACTCTGGATGTGTGAGCTAAATAAATGTTTACTGTTGCTGACAATTAGATTTTGTGCTTTTAGGTAGTGATAGCAAAATGATATGTGCGATATCCTAATGAGGGAAGCATTTTCTCATTCTTGCTTTAAAATGAGGAAAATGAAGTTTAGGGAGGTTATGTAACCTTCACACTTAGTGGATAGCAGACCTGGAGTTCTAGTCTGACTCTAAAATTCAACCTTCTGGCTGAAGCCCACCTTGGTAAGTCAGCCAGCCAACCCTATATTTAATAAGCACATACTACATGCCAGGTGCTGTCCATGGTGCTGAGAATATAGCATCCAGCACCACAGAATTCTATGAATTTCAAGGTTTGCTTATTTGTTTGTTTGTTTATTTATTTAAAAACACTTTTAAGGGAGGAAAGAAAGAGGTCATTGCATTAAACATCAGTGAAGAAGCAGGTGACCACACAGGCTAGCAGTCAATAGATGAACAAGATTAAAGGTCTCTGGATAGGAATGGGCTTGGCATGTTTGTGGGAAAGAAAATAGACCACAGTATTGAGTGCAGTTACAGGGGAAAATGGAGAAAGACAAGATCAAAGAGCGGGTATAACATAGAGCCTTTTGACAATAACAAGAAGTCCTTTTTCAATTCTGCTTACAATGGGAAGCCACCAGAAAATTGTTGGTACAAGAGAAAAATGTTCTGGTTATCATTTCAGAACAATCTGCTCAGATGCCTTGCTGTGGGCAGACTCTAGGGATTGAGACTTGAAAGGGGCAAGTCTAGGGAGGGGGCTGTTGGAGCTGCCCAGGTAGAAGATGGTTGGATTGGATTAGGGTACTGGCTGTAGAGAGTCTGAGGACTGTTTCCAAATTGCTTCTGAAATTCATAAGCAGTTCTAACTTCCATAATTCTAAAATAGACTTGGCTTCAGCATGCTTGAGCAAAACATTTATCAACTTAAGGGCCAAACTAAATTGTAAAAATATCTCTCAAAATATTTGCTTAGAGTACAAAGCAAAAACACTCTTAGCAGTTGTGAATTAGTCATTCATCTAAGGTGGGTGATAATTTATGCCATACTTGTAGTTGAAAAGGAAATTTACATTTACACTGAAATCTATACATTTTCTTTGCAGCGATGGGCTAATTGTGTTTGTTGAATGGTTTCAAGTTGCTATGGGCTGGGATAATTGAGAATCTATTTGCAAGGCTATAGGGATTAAGTTAGATAAACCCAGAAAGAAAGTAATTGGGAAATTGGGAAGTGTTGTGTGAGTGTCTAAAGTATTGTCTAAGGCACTATGAAAGATTAATGGGCAGACAGTCAACTTGAAGTTTAAAAAAAACCCCAACTTAACTTTGATCCTAAGTATCCTTGAGCCAGTAAACAAACATCTTTCAAAAAACAAACAAAAACATTAGACTATGTACATTTGTTCATCCGCTCTAGCCTTGTTCTCGCTTCCTACAAGATTAATGTGCTACCTCCCAGAAAAGTTATAAAGATCAGATTTCTTTTCTATTGTTTTCTTTCTTTTCTTGAGTATGAAAACATGTTTTGCAAATCATAATGTTCTCTACTTGTCTCAAACCAGTAACCCAAAGAACAGATTGACCTCACCCATGTGTTTTGTCTTGTCCAGGTAAGTTAGAAAGGATTATATTAGGGGTCCAGTTTTTAAACGGAGAGATTTCATTTAAAAAACAGGTTTTAGGACTCTCTGGAACACAAATCAGAAAATTTGTACATTCTTGTGTTGAAAAATATTAGGATGCCAATAAAATACACTTGAAGATTTTCATTAAAAATTGTAACAGCCAGTATTAAATCAGAATGTGAATGATCAGCAAACATTTATTGATCTGTCGCCATGTGCCAGCAACTATTTCAACACAAGAATATACAAATTTTTGTATATTCTGATGCTAGGTGGCAGCTGCCACCCTTAAACTGAGTACCCCTCTGCCACTGTCCTTATTGCTCCCCAACATGCCCCGAACATGAAGGATCATTTGACAATTAGCTTCCCCATGTGCTGTATTTTCTTATACTGCAGGAAGATGTTTCTTTACATCCATCATGGTCATAAGTAGGAGCATAAAAAGTAGATGGAGGTGGGCATATTCCTTATGACCCAGCCCACCACCTTCATGTATGATTGCTTCCCAGCTCCTGGGTTAATATGTCTGATCTTTCCACAATGCACAGTATTAGAGGAAAGTGAGTGAGAAGTGGAAGGAACCCAGATAACAAGCCATACATTTACAGGTTTCTGCAGTGACATCAGTTGAATACTCACTATAATTGAAGCCCTAGGCCAATCCCATTGTGTCCCGATTAAAGTGTCTGTTCTCCAGTAACATCACAACCAAAAGTGACTGCTGGCTCTGATACTAGTGGAAGAATGCCAGAAATACACTCCCACTTAAGAAAATTGAACATGATTTTGCAAAGGGGATGGCCAAACTTGATCTCAATATGACAAGGAATAACAAAGGAGTGTGCTAAAATTGCTTGCACACAGAAAAGGTCCAGTGAGGCCTATCAGGGTGCATCTTCAGGGTCTGGAGGAGTTGCTCAAGCATCAACAACTTTCAAAGTCAAGATAATCATAAAGACTAAAGTATAGTTAATACAACACTAAGGTTTTTATTTGTTGTTGAATATTTTAGCATTTCCCTGTAACACATTCTGAAAAAGAGATGAAAGATACATTCCCAAGAATGTTCACTTACTTTTACATTTTTTCCATGAAGATACCACTTGATGACAATGTTGCTATTTAAAATTGAGTTAAAGAATGAGCTAAGAAACAGAAAACAAAAAGCTTTAACATGTAGTGTTATTTAATCTTGTCGAGAACATAAAAACACTTTCAGACATTGATTCAAAGCTATGAACATTCTTTACAGAACAAAAAGTATGTCAGACACACATGCAGAGTTTGCTATATAACTTCAGAGATTTAATGGATCTTCTGGATCCAACACTAGTATTAAAATATTTGATCACTTGAAATCCAAGAATGCAGCATCATCTTTTAGAATAAGGAGTATGGGGGCAACTGCCTGAGGTTGTATATTATACATATTATACATATACATATTATACATATGTGAGCACATGTGTATGTGCATGGCTTCTGGTTTAGCCATGCCCTGGGTGAAATTCTGAGTCTCAGTTTTCCTCATCTACAAAATGGGAGAATGTCAACCAATAACTCATGGATTTGTTTGGAGGATAAGTGAACTGAATTTATACCAAGGGCTGAAATAGTTGCTGGTACATGGTGACAGATTGATAAATGTTTGCTGATCATTCACATTCTGATTTAATACTGGCTGTTACAATTTTTAATGAAAATCTTCAAGTGTATTTTATTGGCATTCCTAACATTTTAAGTTAATGACAAAGAGAATCAAAAGAATATATTATTATACTATCTATTTATATATAACATGTGAGAGCTTGACATTCTAAAAATCAAGTCACAAAGGTAAAAGGGGGGTGGAGGAGAACAAAAGAAGGAATAAGATGAAGATACCAGAGATGTAGGGAAGACATGGCTTCATATGCATGATAAGAATATGAAGGATCAGCCCTCACACCTGAACACAGACCTCCCAACTTATCTTGGTGGCACAGTCTGCACATGGCCAGGAAAACCAGCTCTGAATGAACAGATCAATCATTTCGCAAAGCTGTTCAGTCAGTTCTATCAGACAACTAGTCAGTCCAACCATATCAATCCTACATGTGGCCAAAGTCCCAGTCATAAACACAATCCAACTGTCTGATATATGCAAATCAAGAAGTGGTAATGTTCAACTTGATTGAGTGCTGAGCCTCATGGGACTGCCACTTCTGATTTGTTGAGCTTCTGGCCATAATATCCACATAAGTGTGTCATATATACACATATGTGAGCACATGTGTATGTGCTTGTGTGTAGAACAGTGAACAGTGGTTCTCAGCAGGTGGGCAATCCCTCCCCCATAACACTTGGGAGTGACTGGAAAAGTGTTTATTGTTATGACTGAGGTGTTGTACGCTAATGGCATTTGGTGGGTAGAGGCCAGGGATGCTGCTAAACACCCTATAACACACAAGACAGACCATCTACCTCACAACAAAGAATTCTTAATACAAATTACCTATAGTGCTGAGGTTAAAGGATTCTAAATATATACATACATCCATATACATATATATACATATACACACATTTCTGTATATGTACATTTGTTTTCATATATATACATATCATAAATATATGCACATATTATATGTACATATAACTCATATGTATACCTGTATATCTCATGTATATTTATATGTGTGTGCATACAAAGATATGCATATATCAGTCAATTTACCTCTATTTATATCAGGAGAAACAGAGGGGAAATGTGGAGATGGATATATATATGCATATGTGTTTGTATATGCGTATGTATAATTGTATCTACCCATTGGTCTCATATTTGTTTTCCAGGTGTGCATTTTTTCATAATGCACAGTTATTGAAAACATGCTGGAGGTAAAGAAGGAACGTGTTTTTTCTTTACTACAATTTCCAGATACAATAAAACATTTTTTATTGTTATTCAATTACAGTTGTTTCAATTTTCTCCTGTTGCTCTTCCCCACCCCACCCACCCCCCATTCCCACAGTCAATCCCCACCCTGTTGCCCATGTCCATGGGTCCTTTATATGTGTTCTTTGACTAAACTCTTCCCTTTCTTTCCTCATTGACTCCCTCATCCCTCCCCTCTGGTCACTGTCAGTTTGTTCCTTATTTCCATGCCTCTAGTTCTATTTTGCTCATTTATTTATTTTGTTCATTAGATTCCACTCATAGGTGAGAACACATGGTATTGGTATTTTAGCACCTGGCTCATTTCACTTACCATAATATTCTCCATTTCCATCTATGCTGTTGCAAAGGGTAGGATTTCCTTCTTTCTTTCTGCTGTATAGTATTCCATTGTGTATATGTACCACAGTTTTTGATGCACTCACTTACTGATGGGCACTTAGGCTGTTTCCAGCACTTGGCAATTGTAAACTGTGCTGCTATGAACATTGGGGTCATAGGTTCTTTTGAATTGGTGTTTCAGGATTCTTAGGGTATAATCCCAGCAGTGGAATCACTGGATCATGAGACAGTTCCATTTTTAGTTTTTTGAGGAAATTCCATACTATTTTACACAATGGTTGTACCAGTCTGCATTTCCACCAACAGTGCCCTAGAGTTCCCTTTTATCCACCTCCTGGCCAACATTTCCTGTTTGTCGATTTGTTAATTATGGTCATTCTGACCAGTGTGAAGTAATATCTCATTGTGGTTTTAATTTGCATCTCTCTGGTGGCTAGTGATGTTGAGTATTTCTTCATAAGTTTACAGGCCCCCTTATATGTCCTCCTTGAAGAAGTATCTGTTCTGGTCCTTTCCCATTTTTTAATTGGACTTTGTGTCTTCCTGGTGTTGAGTCATAAGAGTTCTTTATATATTTTGGAGATCAAACCCTTGCCTGAGATATCATTGGCAAATATGTTTTCCCATACAGTTGGTTCCCTTTTCATTTTGCTGATGCTTTCTTTAGCTGTGCAGGTTTTCATTTTGATGAAGTCCATTTGTTTATTCTTTCCTTTATGTCCCTTGTGCTAGAGGACATATCAGTGAAAATATTGCTACAGGGAATATCTGAGATTTTCCTCCCTATGTTCTCCTCTAGGACTTTTATGGTGTCACAATTTATATTTAAGTCTTTTATCCATCTTGAGTTTATTTTCTATGTGATGTAAGTTGGTGGTTGAGTTACATTTTTTTTCCCCATGTAGCTGTCCAGATCTCCAAATACCATTTGTTGAAGAGGATATTTTTACTCTGTTTTATGCTCCTGTCCCCTTAGTTGAATATTAATTAACCATAGAAATTTGGGCTTATTTCTGGGCTGTCTATTCTGTTTCATTCATCTATGTGTCTGTTTTTATGCCAGTATCAGATTATTTTGACCACTGTGACCTTGTAATATAGTCTGATGTCAGGTATTGTGATACCTCCTACTTTGCTCTTTCTCAAAATTGCTGAGGTTATTTGGGGTCATTTATGGTTCCATATACATTTTTGAAATATTTATTCTATATCTGTGAAATATGTCATTGGTATTTTAATAGGGATTGCATTGAATCTAAACATTGCTTTCAGTAGTATGAACATAAAAATGATGTTAATTCTTCCAATCCATGAACATGATATATGCTTTCATTTATTTGTGTCTTCCTTAATTTCTTTCTTTAGTGTTCTGTAGTTTTCTGAGTACAGGTGTTTTACCTCCTTGGTTAAGTTTATTCCTATATACTATAGATTTCTTGTTGCTATAGCAAATGGGATTTTGTTCCTAGTTTCTGATATTAAATTGTTGGTGTACAAAAATATCTTTTATTTCTAAATATTGACTTTGTGTCTCACTGTTTTGCCAAATTCATTTATTAAGTTGAGTAATTTTTTGGTGGCACGTATAGAATTTTCTATGTACACTATAATGCCATTTTCTAACAATGACATTTTACTTCCTACTTCCTAATTTGCAAGTTTTTATTTCTTTTTCTTGTCTGATCACTGTGGCTAGAATTTCCAATACTGTTTGCATAAGAGTAGTCAATGCATACACCTTTGTCTTATTCCTCATCTTCTTTTTTGTGTGTTTTTGTTTCTGTTCCTGTTCTAGGTGTTTGCTTAGTTTGGTTTTCTTTTTGTTTTAGGTGTGGTTGTTAATGATTGCGAGTTTCCTGTCATTTTACTGTTCATATTTTTATCTTCTTTTTCTTAGATAAGTCCCCTTAACATTTCATACAAGGGCTTGGTGATGATGAACTTCTTTAACTTGACATTATCTGAGAAGCACTTTATCTTCCCTTCCATTCTAAATGACAGCTTCACTGGATAGAGTAATCTTGGATGTAGGTCCTTGACTTTCATGACTTGGATTACTTCTTTCCAGCATCTTCTTGCCTATAAGATCTCTTTTGAGAAATCAGCTGACAGTCTGATGGGAACTCCTTTGTAGGTGACTGTCCCATTATCCCTTGCTGCTTCTAGAATTCTCTCCTTCATGTTAATCTTGGCTAATGTAATTCTGATGTGCCTTGGTGTGTTCCTCCTTGGGTCCAACTTCTTTGAGATTCTCTGAGCTTCCTGGACCTCCTGGAAGTCTATTTCCTTTGCCAGATTGGGGAAGTTCTCCTTTATTATTTGTTCAAATAAGTTTTCCCCTTGTTGCTCTTCCTCTTCCTCTTCTGGTACCCCTATATTTCAGATGTTGGGACATTTAAAGATGTCCTGGAGGTTCCTAAGCCTCTCCTCATTTTTTTGAATTCTTGTTTCTTCCTTCTTTTCTGTTTGGTTGTTTCTTTCTTCCTTCTGGTCCACTCCATTGATGTGAGTTCCAGTTTTCCTCCCATCACTATTGGTTCTCTGTGCATTTTCCTTCATTTCACTTAGTGTAGCCTTCATTTGTTCATCTAATTTGTGAGCAAAATCAACCAATTCTGTGAGCATCCTGATCACCAGTGCTTTGAACTGTGCAGCTGATAGGTTGGCTATCTCTTGCTCACTCAGATGAATTGGCTCTGGGGCTTTGATCTGTTCTTCTGTTCGAGCCTTTTTTTGTTTTGTTTTGTTTTTGTCTGGTTGCCTTATTCCCCATCTTAATGGGAAAGTTTTAGTTTTTGTCCATTGAGTATGACGTTGGCTGTAGATTTCTCATATAAGGCCCTTATTATGTTGAGGTATGCTCCCTCTACTCTCACCTTGCTGAGTGTTTTTGTTATAAATGGGTGCTGTACTTTATCAAATGCTTTTTCAGCATCTATTAATATGACCATGTGATTTTTTGTCTTTCATTTTGTTTATGTGATATATTACATTTATTGATTTGTGAATATTGTACTATCCTTGCATCCTTGGGATGAATCCCAGTTGATCATGGTGTATGATATTTTTAATGTATTATTGGATTTGGTTTGCTAATATTTGTTGACAATTTTGGCATCAATGTTCATCAGCAATATTGGCCTATAGTTTTCTTTCTTTGTTATGTCTTTACCTGGTTTTTAATTAGGATAATACAGGCCTCATAAAAAGAGTTTGAGAGTCTTTTCTCTTCCTGAATTTTTCAGAATAGTTTGAGAAGGATAGGTTAGCTCTTCCCTAAATGTTTGGTAAAATTCACCTGTGAAGCCTTCTAGTCCAGAGCTTTTGTGTGCCAGGAGTTTTTTGATTACTTCTTCAATTTCACTAGCTGTTATCAGTCTATTCAGGCTTTCTAATTCTTTTTGATTCAGTTGCAGAAGACTATATGTTTCTAAAAATCTGTCTATTTCACCCAGGTTGTCAAATTTCTTGACATATAGTTGTTCATAGTAATTTCTGACACTACCTTGCAATTCTCTGGCATTGGTTGTAATTTCTATTCTTCTGTTTCTGATTTTATTTATTTGGGTCCTCTCTCTTTTTTTATTGATGAGTCTGGTTAAAGGCTTATCAATTTTGTTTATCTTTTCAAAGAATGAGCTCCTGGATTTATTGATCTTTTGACTTGTCCTTTTACTCTCTACGCCATTTAATTCTTCTCTGATGTTGATTATTTCCTTCATTCTATTTGATTTGTGCTTTGTTATAGTTCCTCTAGTTCTTGTAGATGTAGGGTTAGTTTGTTTATTTGAGATATTCTATCTTTTTTTTAGGTAGGCCTGTATTTCTATGTCCTCTCAGGAATGCCTTTGCCATGTCCCATAAATTTTGGGCTTTTGTATGTTTAGTTTCATTTGTTCCAGAAACTTTTTGGTTTCTTCCTTGATCTCACTGTTTACGCATTCATTGTTCAATAGAATGTGATTTTTTCTCTATGAATTTGAATATTTTTGAGTTTTTTTCCTTGAGGTTGGTTTCTAGCTTCAAGCCATTGTAATCCAAGAAAGTGCTTGTATGATTTCAATTTTCTTGAATTTTTTGAGGCTTCCTTTGCATCCTACCCTGTGGTCTATTTTTAGAAATGTTCTCTGCACATTTGAAAAGAATATATATTTTGCTTCTTTTAGGTGAAACATTCTGTACATATCAATTAAGTACACTTGATCCAGAGTGTTGTTCAGTTCCACAATATCCTTGTTCATTCTTTGTTTGGAAGATCCATCCATTGTTGACAGTGAGGTGTTAAAATCCCCTACTATAAGTGTGTTGCTGTCATTATCTTTCTTGAAGTCCTCCAACATTTTCCTTATGTATTTGGGTGCTCCTAGGTTGGGTGCATATATGTTTATAATGGTTATATCTTCTTAATGGATTCTTCCCTTAAGTATTATGAAGTATCATTCTCTATCTTCTCTTATGGTCTTTGTTTTGAAATCTATTCTGTCTGATATAATTATTGCTACCCCATTTTGCATGTCCATTTGCTTGGAATATTTTTTCCAACCCTTCACTTTCAGTCTGTGTAGGTCTTTTGTTCTGAGGTGGGTCTCTTGTAGGCAGCATATGTGTGGGTCATATTTTCTTATCCATTCAGCTACCTTTTGTTTTTTGACTGGAGAATTTAATCCATTAACATTTAAGGTTATTATTGATAGGTACTTATTCATTGCCATTTTCTATACCTTTTTTCTTTCTCTGTCTTTCTGTCTTTCTTTCTTCTCCTTTTTATAGCAAAACATTTTAAATAAGCCTTTCACAATGTCCAAACGCAAACCTAATCCATGAAGGCCCATGTCATACAAGCTTTTCCTGTGATATTTTAAAAACTTTCAAAATGCCCTGTTCAGAAACATGTAAGTCATCTCAAAGGAGCCTAAGGATTTAATTAAACAACTACTCTTAAATGTTGGAGTGCAAAATTTGCCCAGTGAACTGCAAATCCCTAATACTACAGGGAACCACATACTTTCTCCAAAACAGTTCAAGGGGCCAGGAGGTGACTTGCTCTCTGCTTAGGCCATGTCCATGACCCAAGCTGAGATTAATTAAAGTAAATACCAGCATTTAAATGGGAGTGCCAGCATTTGGCTAATGAGTATGAAAATTGATATGATTTATGCGAGAGGTGGGGGCAAATGTTTCAGGATTCAGAATAATTAAGTCCTCCAGGGGGTTTCTCATTTTGCAAATGCAAGAGGTGCTTCTTGGTTAGCTCCCCTAGCTAGAAATGTCAATCTGATATACACACCAAAATCTCCACTTCATAATTTTAAAAATTGCTTCCCCAACCCAAACCCGGTAGCTTAATTTCCATAGCCAGAGCTACAGTTGCTGCACACTAAGGGAGTGGTTTGAGAAAGTGTGGCAAAAATAAATTGTCACATCAAAGAAAGAAACTTTTTGTGCTGTTGTTTTAAAGTCTAAAGTAATATCAGTGCAAGAAAAAATTAAGAAAATAATATCCATATGTAGAAATATAATAAAAATAACATATTTGTGTTTTGCCTTTAACATACATTAAATGTATCAACAGGGAATCTTAAAAAAACTGTTAGTGTGTCAGTTCCTAATCTACAAAATATGGATGATATGTAGAAGTAACAAGTATTTTATGCAGATTAGTGAATTAGTACATGCACATAATTTAGAACAGTGACTGACATAATTTCCATAGCTAATATTATTGTTAACTATTTTATGAGTTCTATGAAGCAGATAGATTTAGAATTCCATGACAATTGAAATATTCATCAACACTGGGAAATTTCCACTTTGAGCACATTGAGCTGTATGGACTTAGTTCAGGTACTGGTTTCAAGTAGTCAAATGAATGTAAATGATATTTATTTTCTTCCCACAAGCCCCATGCCCCATTTTCACTCTTAAATGAGTTATTGATGATTCAATGAAATACAGAAAAACCTCAGCAAACTCTAATAAGGTAACTATATCAAGAGTCCAGAATAGCAAAATAATACTCACATATTAGATAAATGTGATATCAGACTTAAAAGGGACAGTAGTACCCTCCAAATCCAGTGTTTTCTAATTTTATCTTATCCTTCACACATACATACACACACAAATGGGCTACACAGGACACCTAAAGTACCTTGGAAGTTTTCACTTCAGCCAATTCTACCTTTTTCTGAGAACATCTCAACACCCACAGCCCCCACATAAATGTTATAAGTAGTCCCACAGTTTATCTATCTGTTTGTTTTAGGAAGAAAGAAAGAGATAATGAAAATAAATGCTGGTGTATCTTATTAGAGATTCAGAATTTGGGAGATATAGAAGGTAGAAAGAAGACAGAAGTGGGGATTCCTACCTGTGTGATGATTGGGCCAACATTTGAATGATGTGGATGGTTTATTTAGAAAAAAGAACCAGTAAATTTTCTTGGGAAAGGGAACAGCCTATGCAAATGCCAAGTGGGAGCAAGGAGCAGGATCTGTTTCAAGAAGTCAGGGAAGGAGAATTGGGTCTGGTAAAGGGAACAGAATTTATTTTCCAAAGTCACACATATGGAAAGAGGCAGAGATGGGATACTAAGCTAGTTAGTCCAACCCTAAAGTCTGAATTATTTGCTTTTAACTTTGCTTGTTCCATTCTGTTTTAGGCTAATGAGACATGTAGATGGATAACAAATATGTAAATGAGTTACAATCTGTGCAGCATTTAGAGCCCTGCTTCCTCTGTAGACAATTATGTAAGAATCTTTTGTATTGATTTCATTAGTTATCATTGTTATGTGCAGCACACTCAATTTAGGCCATGACCAAAGTCCATTCTGCATTCTCCGGTGATCTATCCAAATATTTAGTTGACATGGAGGAAGAAAGGGCAGAGGGACTCATGGTCCTAGCTGGGACAGAAGACCATTGTGCAGTCTTCTGGATCACAAGGCAAGTCCCCAGATGCCAGAGAGGGGAAGTTATTTTCTGTGATGGCATCTGGCATGCTGGCCTATCTAACTGATATTTGTGCTGGCCGCTGTGTTGCTGTCCCTGGGAAGTTTGGAAAGCATCTAGCTGTCCCAAAAGCCCACACTGCTCTCCACCTCTCCTGAATAAGGCTGATGGGTGATGTAATAACCTCTTCTAATGAAGCAATGGCTCTCCTCTTCTCAAGCTAGCCTATCCTTCATGCATCTAGTGTCCAAACCACAACACAGAGGCAGTCTGCTCATGCATTGTGATGTTGCTAAAGCATACCAACACCAGAAATTCTAGAGAAAGAAAACAAGACTTACTGCTATTCATACCTGCTGTGTACTGCCAGTCAACCTACAGTTTGCTAAGAACCAGAGATGCTGACCAACCCAAGCAGGATGATCCCTTAGCACTAACTGCATTTCAGTGGCTGCTAGGAAACTACATGATTGTAGAGACTGAAGAATTAAAAAATGTAAAGTTCATAGAACTCCAACAACCAAGGAATTAAAGAAAAAAAAGTCAACCAGAACAACCAGACCAGTAAGGCCAACTCAGAAAAACCGCAGCAAGGTGACTGAGGGATGGGGCTGACTAACAAGCCTAGCAGAGCTGCACGGGAAGGACTGACTTAAGGGGAAAACTGAGACTCAGGGCTGACTGTGGGCTAAGGCTGGGGTTGCAGCGGTGAGATACTTCCAGTCAAACAAGAGAGTCTATTGGAAAGTGCGCTAGAGAGGAGCAGGCAAGCTGCATTGTTCCTTCTCTGGCCCCTCCCACACAGGCAGCTCCACAAAGAAGCAAAGAGGGTTGCCATGTCCAGGTGAATACCTAACGTCCCACCCCTTTACAACTTATCAGGTGTGCCAAAACAAAGAAATATGGCCCAAATGAAAGAACATAGCAAAACCTCAGAAAGAGAACTAAGTGATAAGATTGCCAACCTATCTGATGCAGAATCTAAAGTCCTGGTAATCAAAATTCTCACAGAACTGATTGAGCTTGGTAGAAAAATGAAAGAACAAGTGAAAGATACCCAAAATGAACTAAAGCAAAGTATTCAGGGAACCAAGAGTGACAAGAAGGAAACCAGGATTCAAAGCAATGATTTGGAACAAAAGGGAGAAATAAACATCCAACTGGATGAGAACGAAAAAACAGGAATCCAAAAAAATGAAGAAAGGATGAGGATTCTCTGGCACAACCTGAAACAGTCCAATATCTGAATTATAGGGGTGATAGAAGGAGAAGAACAGCCGTAGGAAATTGAAAACATATTTGAACAAATTATGAAGGAAAACTTTCCCAATCTGGCAAAGGAAATAGACTTCTAGGAAGTCCAGGAAGCCCAGAGAGTCCCAAAGAAGTTGGACCCAAAGAGGAACACACCAAGGCACATCATCCTTAAATTACCCAAGATTAAAGACAAAGAGAAAATCCTAAAAGTAGCAACAGATAAGGAGAGAGTTACCTACAAAGGAGTGCCCCTAAGGCTATCAACTGATTTCTCAAAAGAAACCTTGCAGGCAAGAAGACAGCTGGAAAGAAGTATTTGAAGTCATGAAAGGCAAGTAATTGCATCCAAGATTACTCCATCCAACAAAGCTTTCATTTAGAATGGAAGGGCAGATGAAGTGCTTCCCAGATAAGGTCAAGTTAAAGGAGTTCATCATCACCAAGTCTTTATTATATGAAACATTAAAGGGACTTATCTAAGAAAAAGAAGATGAAAATGAACAATAAAATGACAAGAAGCTCACAACTATCAATGAATGAACCTAAAAGAAAAGAAAAAATAAGGAAAATAAAAAACTAAGCAATCAACCAGAACAGGAACAGAATCAGAGAAATGGACATCACACAGAGGGAGTTCAGTGGGGAGGGGGAAGGGAGGAATGGAGGGGAAAGGTACAGGGAAGAAGAAGCATAATTAGTAGGCATAAAATAGATGGGGAGAGATAAAAATGGCATAGGAAACAGAGGACTCAGAGAACTTATATGTACAACCTATGGTCATGAACTAAGCAGGTGGATGCTGAAGGGTTGTGGAGGCAGGGTGGAGGGGAGATAAAGGGGGGGTACAGTGGGAAAATTTGAGAAAACTGTAATAGCATAATCAATAAAAATACTAAAAATTAAAATTTTTAATTTTTAATTAAAAATTAATAGTTAAAAGTTAAAAAAGTTTAAAAAATGTAAAGTTGCTAAATTACTTCTAAAAACAACTACAAAAGCCACATAGATATATCACTATCTGGGAAGTTGACTATAATATGCTACTGCACAAAGGGTAAGCTATTTCCAGGTAAGAGATATCAGTTCATGTGTTAGTAATTAATCAAAAGTAAGATCCTAATGGCAATGGGATGGATGCATCTGGGAGCCATGGAGCAGAGAAAGATTCTGCTAGAGTTACAACAACTGAGAGGAGAAAAGCCAACTGTGACTTGCACAATCTCAGCACCACACCAGAAGAAGACATGGCACTTCTAATACAATGGGAAGAGGAGAATTTCAATCTTTTTTGCATATACAACATTCTTCCCTTCCTAAAGTGAGTTAAAGCAGTGTGGTGTTAAATAATCTTACCCTGGCTTACTCTGAATTATAGTGTTTGGGCTTCCTTTTAAAGATCTAAAATATATCACATGATGATTAGTGATCCTGAGCATCTTTTCACATTTCTATTTGTCAACAGACATCTGTGTGTCCTCTTTAGAGAAGTGTCTGTTGGAGTCCTTCGCACATTTTTTTAAATTGGGTTATTATTATATTCTTTTGGTGTTGAGTTTTGTATGTTTTATATAAATTTTGGATATAAACTCCTTTCCCAGGGTATTGGCTAATATGTTCTCCCACTGTGTGCCTTGTCTTTTTATTTTGTTGTTTTCCTTTGCTGTGCAAAAACTTTTTATTTTGAAAAAGTCTGATTTGTTTATTTTTTCTTTTCTTTCCCTTGCCTGGGGAGATACATGGAAAATATTGCTACTAGCAATGTCTAAGATATTGCTGCTTATGTTTTTCTTCTAGGATTCTTATGGTTTCAGGTCTAACATTTAAGTCTTTAATCCATTTTGAATTCATTCTTGTGTGTGGTGTAAGGAGGTGAATCTGACTTTTGACCCAGTGATCTCACTTCTGGAAATATATCTAAAGGAACCCAAAACACTCATTTCAAAGAACGTAAGCACCCCTATGTTCATTGCAGCATTATTTGTAATTGCCACAATATGGAAGCAGCCCAAGTATCCATCAGTAGATGAGTTGATAAAATAACTATGGGGCATATACACAATGGAATACTAGTTAGCCATAAAAAGGAAGAAAGTTTTACCCTTTGCGATAGTATGCATGGGCCTGGAGAACATTATGCTAAGAGAAGTAAGCCAGTCAGAGAAAGTCAAATACCGTATGATTTCACTGATATGTGGAATCTAATGAACAAACTGAACTAACAAGCAAAATAGAGACAGACTCATAGGTAAAAAGCAGGATGACAGCTAAGGGAAGGGTAGGTAGGGGGTGGAGGGATTAAGCAAAAAGAAAAAAGGACTCAGGGACATAGATATCAGTGTGGTGATTGCGCCAGGGAGGGGGCATAAGGGGACTAAATGGCAATGAAAAATGCAGTAAAAAGATTTAAAAAAAAAACCATACCACTTGAATATGTTTTGATATTTGAGCTATTAAATATGACAAAATTAATGCTTGCCATTAGCATTGTTTAGGTGTCCTATATAAAACACAGCCAAGGAAATGCTTGAATTTCTGAGATGCTGAAAAGTTAAGTCCAGACTGACTAAAACCAGGGTCTTCATTATCTGAGGGGCTACTAAACAAGAAGCCCAGATTCTATCTAAATCCTTCAATAATCAGTTCTGGTACAATCCAGGAAACATACCTTCTGTATTGAATATTGAAATTGGCTGTCATTAAGAGAGATCACTCAAATACGGGCAATGAGACAGTGATCAATATTCATATGGATCCATGCTGCCTCATTGACTAATAGCCTTCAACTGTAAAAACTGAAATGGCAGTAATAAAGCATTATTTTTAGTGCAAGCTGATATAGGACATTACTTAGATTTGCACATTTAAAAAAAAATTGAGCCATGAAGGAAAAGAGATGGCTTTTCTTCATCCCTCAACAGGATGTTCTTAATGCCATATGAGAGGGCAGTGTCATAGTCACCTCAGAAAGGCTTGTTCATCACCAAGTGGCTCACCATTAACTCAAAGATTGAGAAACAGTGCCCTTCTTCTATTCCACAAGCTTCCATTCACCAGATGGAAGTGATAAATCGTCATGGGCTCACGCAGTGTTACAAATTACAAGCTTCTACTTGTTAGTTTATGATGTCTACATTTTAGAAATAAAGATTCTTCAACCAAAATGATTTGCTATAGCCCTGGCTGGGGTGCTAAGTTGGTTGAAGCATCATCCGATTTACCAAAAAATTGTAGGTTCAATTACTGGTCAGGGCACATACCCAGGTTGTGGTTTGATCCCTAGTTGGGGAGTATTTGGGAGACAATTGATGGATGTTTCTGTCACATCTCTCTCTCTCTCTCTCTCTCTCTCAGCAGGAAATACATTTGTGAACAGAGCTGAGTGCAACTGAAACAAAATACACATAGTCATGAAATCATTTCCATGCCCCCCTCTCTTTTCATAATAATAGACTCCTTGGGGTTGTCTCAGTTTTGCTGAAAATGAAACGTATGGAAACAAAATTAAGCACTTTCACATCTATTCCCTTAGGACTGGCTGAGCCAGTCAAGATGGAAATTTGTCCACTAACTAAACAGTCAGAAGAGTTCCTGCCAAGCAGTGATTGACTTTTTGGCTAAGCTCAGCAGAAATGGAGCTTGTGGTCAATTAGCTTTTCCCTTAATAGGATTGTGTTGGGCAAAATAAACTAGAGAAAGAAGTTGAAGGGAAAACTGTCATTTAATGAATTCCCAGATGTTGTCATTTTTTCCTGAGACATACATCATAAATAAAAGAAGGGATCAAAGTTCAATGGGCTGCCACCTTGTACCAAAGTCACACTCCTTGTTGTAATGGCAGAGGACAGAAAAACAGTGAGACATCCGAAAGACAAACTGTATGTGTGTCCCCTTAACCATTTCATGAGTTTGTACTTTAGGGCAAAGTGGACTTTGTAGCATTTTCAGGACCATAATCATAATTTACACACATTGGTCTCATTGAACAAGCACTGATCCAGGGCCTGCCATGAACCAAGCATTGCATTGGTGAGTGGAGCTGCCTTCATGAATAAGGTGGACAAAATGCAAGAAACAAGTCAATTGTTTAAAATTATTAAGGGTGATAATGGTTTTGAAGGAGGTAACCAGGGTGCCATGGCAAAAAATAAAGAAGTGGGATACTAGTGTAAAAAGGGTGGTTAGAGAAGGTCTTTGATAAGGTGACTTTTCAGCTGGAATACAGCCAGCTTCAGACAAGTCAGAGTCAATAGGATCAGAATGAAAAAAAAAAAAAAAGTGGGGGGTGAGTTTAGAGAGGTTGGCAGTAGTCAGACTTTGAGGTGTTTATATGAAGGTGGTTGGAACTCTAAGTGCAGCAATGTTCTTAGCTGGGGAGGAAAAGCATCCTATGTGCATTCTGAGATGGGTTCTTCGGCTACTTAGGGAAAAATCTAGTGAGAGCAAAGGAAATAGAGCAGGGAGGGCAGCCCACTGCAGCTGACCATAAAAGGGTGAGGACAACCCGAACTGATGTGGGGGCAGACAGATAGCAACTTTTCAGAAATAGGGCGGTGTGTATTTGACAGGATCTGATAATAATGTGTGGTAGGTAACCCTTTACCTACACTTTCTCTAATGTCAAAGTCAACTTACTGAGTAGGAATCATTTTGGTGCTAACATGCATATGAGTGCCTGTGTTTGGGGAAGGGTTGCTTATGTGTGATTTATTGAGCAGCTAGCAGTTGCCTTATAAACATTAGCTCCTTTGAACCTCACCATTACCCAAAGTTGTAGGCATCTCTTGCCCATTTTATGAAAGAAATATGTGGCTCAAGCAAGTTACATATCTCACCAACGGTTGCACCACCCTACGTCTCCTTGCCTTTTTTTTTTTTTTTTTTTACTGGTTTAAAAAAATCTTCACCTGAGGATGTGTTTTATTGATTTTAGAGATAAAGGAGGGGGAGGGAGGAGAGAGAGAGAGAAACATCCTTCTGTTGCCTCCCATACATGCCCCAACTGGGGATTGAACCACAACCTAGGTATGTGCCCTGACCAGAAATTGAACCTGCAATCTTTTTGTGCGTAGGACAGCATTCCTACCAACTGAGCCACCCAGGCCAGGGTATCCTTGCTTTCTTTTAGTTAATTAACTATTTTAAAGTGAATAATTCCAGGACACTTGGTACATTTACAATGTTGTACAGCCACCAACTCTGTCCAGTTTCAAGATATTTCATCATTCCAAAAGAAGATCCCAAGCCCTTTTAGTCAGCAACTCCTCACATTCTTCCTCACAACCCTGGAGACCACCCAATATGCTTTTAGTTTCTGTGGACTTATCTATTCTGCATTTTTCATACAAATTGAATTATACAATATGTGACATTTTGTATCTGGCTTCTTTCAATTAGCATGATATTTTTCAAGTTCATCCACATTATAGTGTATATCAGTACTTCGTTATTTATGGCTGAATAATATTATACTGCATGGATAGATCATATTTTTTTAATTTATCCATTGGTAGACACTGGTGTTCTTTTCACCTTTTGGCTGTTGTGAATAATGCTGCTATGAACATTCATGTACCAGCATTTGTTTGAACTCCTGTTCTCAGTTCTTTGGGGTATTTACCTAGGAGTGGAATTGCTGAGTCATGCAGCAATTCTATATTGAACCTTTTGAGAAAATTCTTCTTGCCTTTTAAAGGTTTGGCCAGGTTGATGAGTGAGCTGGGTAAATTGCTTGCTCTTAGATACCATGTAGTAGTGGATATTGATAGCTTCCCCCATTGTCA
Source organism: Anoura caudifer (assembly GCA_004027475.1). Taxonomy (NCBI): domain Eukaryota; kingdom Metazoa; phylum Chordata; class Mammalia; order Chiroptera; family Phyllostomidae; genus Anoura; species Anoura caudifer. Next base: position 53,808 of record PVKU01000193.1, read on the forward strand.
CCATGACTAAACTCTCTGACACTCCAGTTCAGTCACATCAACAACAGTAATCCATTCCTGACATTCTGATTGGCTTAAGGGTGGATACAGGTCCGAGTAAAAATGATCTAAGTCTTCTCTTCTCCCTTTACCCAGATATCAGAAAACACAAATGTGTTCTAACTTCCTGGGTTGTTCAGTTGGCAGGATGGGAGTTTCGAGCTACAGCGGCCTCTTTCCTACCATGTGAAGAAAATCCATGTGATCCAGGTAACACACTTAAACTACACCCTGAATTCTGGAGACATAGGTCTTGGGGAATACTATCTACTTAATAGAAAGGCCAACGATGCTCAGGCAGCCTGAGTGCTTGCTTAGGTTCTACGTCTGACTAGTGCTGATGCTGCAACTCAGGCCTAGGACTTGGGACCCCGCAGCTCCAAAGTGCAGTGACTGGTTGCCTGATATCAGAAGGTAGAATTACAGCTAGTAATTTTGGGGAGAACAGACATGTTTACATAAAATGAGGAACTGTCAGTTGTCTAAAAATAAAATGTCCTGCCCTGTGCAACAGCAATTCTATAGGGTAAAAACAAACTGGCTAAAGTGTGGAAGAAGTTTAAGTTTAAAGAACAGAAACCCAGCATTGTAAATTCATACTGGCTGGCTTAGGTGACCTTGAGGTCATTTTCAACTCCAGTGGCTCTCCCATCTATATTTAATGCCTCGACTCATTTTCATGATCAAGTCCCAGAATGAACATATCAGAAAGCAGTGGAAGAACCAAACACCACTGCTCAGTTTGGGAAGTAAAGCTAGCCCAGCTTTCCTTTCCTTCATGGATTGAGGGGCTGAGTCTGTCAAGCAGTGCTTTGTTATGGCATGTTGGGTTAGCTCTTTCTTTAATGTGATGATCCACTGTCCCAAATCTGTGGGGTTTGAGTGCCAGGCTGGTAAATTAATGAACTGTTGAAGCTGACGTATTGGGCCACAAATGAGGCATGATTGCAAGAATTCAGACACTGCCCCAACACACATGATAGTGATTTCTGGATTCTTTTTTGCCTTCCCCACTAGACTATGTACGCCATGAAAGCACCCTGATTGGTTTTGTTTACCACCATTTCTCATGTGGTTCACACAGTAATGGGGCACATAGTACATGCACAATTAAAAAATATTGTAGACTGAAAAATAAATGGAGGAGAAAATGATGAATTTTTCTTTTAGCTTTTTTCCCTCCCTCTCTCCCTTTCTTTCTTTCTTCTCATCCCATGACACTAATACTTTCATACATCAATATCTGAATGATGGAGTTACCTACATAGACAGGGAAACTAAACAGTTCATCTCCATGTGTCCATTATAAGGCAAGGTCCAACACATCATTATCATTAAGGTTGATATAAAGAAAACATAGTGGTCTCGTTTTTAAAAGAAATTTGGACCATCTCTGGTACTGATCAGCTTAGGGGGGAAAGCATGTCTTCATGAAAAACTTTATATCTTGCAGAAGATTTCAATGAATTACTGGTACACTGCAAGGTTTAAGACTGATGGCTTCTGAAGCATGAAAGGAGCATCTGCAGCTTTTCTTTTTTATGTTCAAATTACCTTGCTTCTACTTGACTACTTTTCCTGACCTTTTACAGTGCTTCCTTCTTTATATTTCTCCTTGAGTTCCTTAACCATGTTTTAAAATAGGTTAGATACATCTCTTATGTATTTGCAATCTTAGCCTTTGTTCTCTATCTTCTGGCTCCTCTTCTCCTCACTTGACCCTTCCATATAAAGCCTTGAAATATTATTGTTTTCTTTGGCCCAGTCCATCCCTCTTCTTTTTTCTCTCATAATGTAATATATAATGTGAAGCTATAGACCTAAACTCTCTTCTCATTTTCAAGTGAATGTGAAGTTATGACCAAGGGGTTCTATCTTTAATCCATTTCCCCCCAAAATGAATATAATGGGGAACTCAGTCAAATCCACTTAACCTCTAGCACATTTCACCTTGAGATTAATGTTCTTCATATTATCCCGCATGGATCTTTGGCAGAAGAGAGTGAGACAATGAGGTGCAGAGAGAAAGGAAGATTCTGAGAATCCTTCCAGACCATGTCTGAATCAAGTCTCCACTACTTTACAGCAGTGTGGCCTTAGAATATTTACTTAATATCTCTGGTTTCCACTTTCCCAATCTATAAAATTTGGTTGATACCACATATATCAATGAATCACTGAGGAAAATTAAGTTAAATTATGACACTTATTTAGAACTGTCATAGGGTAGATACTCAAGAGAGTCATACTAACAATTAAGGCTTTTAAACAGCAATCTTTTTTTGAACTCGTTTGATAATGACCGTGGGATGAAGAAATGAAAAGGTGCCCTTGATTTCCCTCCTTATATACGAATTATAATCATGAAAGATTTTCCATTTTACTTTGAGGATAAATATAATCTTCAGCTCTGACCAGGAGAAAGTTCATTCATCCACTCAACAAATATTTATTGGGAATCTACTGTGTGTTGACAAGCAACAGTGAGCAAAATCAAACACAATGCCTGCTACCTGGAGTTTATCCGTGCCATATTCCTGTAAGGCAGTGGGTCTCAACCAGGCAAATTTTCCCCCAGGGGACTTTGGCCAATGTCAGAAAAAATGTTGTCACAATTGTGTGCTATTGTTATCTAGTGCGTTGTGACTAGAGATCCTGCTAAAAGTCCTCCAGTGCTCAGGAGAATGCTACAACAAAGAACTGTCTGACTGCAGAGAAACCTGCTATATGGGAAGGGATAAGGATGTGAGATAATCCATTATTAAGGCGAGGAGTGAAAACAGCTAAGACAGACTTCCTCATTGCTCTGAACTGTTCCAGACACTAAACTGCAATTAGGAGATTAGAGTTTCCTGCAATTGACTATGGAAGGAAAGAATTCCCAGGTGCTTAGAGTAGGTGGTGCAGCTCAGCCTGGAAGCAGGAGGACAGACCAAATGCCCACTCTTAGTGCCCTCACTCTGCTCCTTGCTGCAATGACTGCGCTGGGGATGCTTGGGTGTACAGCTAGCACGCCTGGCTTTGCATTTCAGTCAATGCTTTTGGACTCTGAAAGCTGCCCCCAGGGAAACCACTGCATATGAAGAGCTGCAGAAGAAGCACTTCAGTAGAGATAGTTAGATAAATAATCCTGAATAAATTGCATACTTTTAAGTGCTTTATTAATACGGTTGGGTAGAGAGCATGCTAAATTTCTACATTGTGAAGATGAAGGTTATAAGAGGAGGATTATGCAGAGAACTAAATGAGAGGGTGCAGGGAAAGAAAAGAGCAAGGCAAAGGCAAACTCCTTGTTTGTGTGTGTCTGTGTCAGTGAGAATAAATAAAGAAATATAGATACGTGGACATGGAGCACATGCTGTATTTTGGAGTTGTTTGGGGAAATGGACTAGCATATTGCACAGGTCACCATGTATGTGAGTAGGTGACATGCTACTATTACACCAGGATTTGCAAACTCAAATGCCTCCAGTGCTGAATAGATCCCATAAATGACTGAATCTGGCTCGGTGAAACTTTGGGGGGAATGCAGACAGCATGCACTGCCAGAGAGGACAACCATATGTCAACTCTAGTCATTTATTATCTTTACGGTGTGGGGAGAAGCCAGAATTCATATTTTTACATAAAATATTATTTGTTAACCCATACATACAACATCAGGGGAAAATAAGATTATTTGCAAGTCATAAAATCCACTGGCCATGTAAGCCTCAAATTCTCAAATTTGTAATCTCCAGCTAGAGTTTTATTTTAATGACATACTTTTTAATGACTTATTGCAGAGAGAACTATGCAGGAGCATGGGGTTTGAAGTGGGAATCCAGATAGTCCTTCCTATGACCTTAGACCCATCACTGTTTTTTTCTTTTTCTTTTTCTTCTTTTTCCCTCCCTCCCTCCCTTCCTTCCTTCCTTCCTTCCTTCCTTCCTTCCTTCCTTCCTTCCTGCCTGCCTGCCTTCCTTTTTGTGCTGCCTTTTCTGGTTTGGAAGTTTGAGCCTGGAAGTTCCGCTTGAAGAGTCCTTGTGAACAGATAATGGGCTGATGGTGTAAACAACTTATCATCCCAATACCAAACAGAGCCACCAAATATTGGCTCCTTTCTTCTTTGAGAGGCAGAGTTGAAAGGAGTTAGCCGTTATGATATAAAGGAGGAAACACCAGAACTTTGTCCTCAGAATGTATATGAAGGCAGGTGAAAAGTCAGTAAAGATTGTCCCCCCACCCCATTTCTTTCTACGTGACTCCCTCAACTGACACCATGTGGTAGACATTAGTCTCCAACATCTTCCAATTTCTTCCTCCTGATAAGAGTAACATCTTCACTTTCTTTTAAGAAAAAACTCCTTCTCCAGCCCTAGTTTTATAGAACTTATAGTTCATATACATTCTTGTTAATCTTCGAGTCCAAACCTGACTAATAAGGTTATCCCATGTTCCAGACCAGAATAATTTGTTCAAGGATGGGTATGTGACACATGAGAATTATCGCTGGGATGTTGCCTTGATGATTGGGAAAGAGGTACTCTTTTTATCCTGGTCTTGATAAGCAGGTAATGACTCAGTCCAGAGTTGCTGGTGAACATCCTTCTACCACTTAGGGAGAATGTGCCATGAAATAGAGTAAACATCAAGGAAAGCAGAGTCTAGAGTTACAGCAAGGCACATTCCCAAGGAAGTCATTATTTGGTTACCTTGATCCAGCCATGGCTGAAGCCCATTTTGAACCATAAAATGCCTGGTTTTAAAGCACAGTATATTCTGCTTTTGTCTAAAGGCAGTTCTATTTGGATTTCTGTCATTCTCAAATAAAACATTGAGAAGAACAAAGCTCCCCTGCCCATTCCAGCCTTGTTATATCAAAATCCAATCCTGTAGTCTCATGTGGCTCATGGAAGGAAAACAATCTGAAAACTTACATCTAGAGTCATAGTTCCTATCTTCTTACATTATGGCAAATAGGCTAAGTGTATGGCTTTGGGGAAAGACCTCAGGTGGTAATTTAATTCTTCCATCTACTATCTGAGGACTCTGAACAAGTAACTCACAATTTCCATATCTATATAAAAGGAATCATATTGCCTTCTGTATAGGGTCATTGTAAGAACTAAACAAAATAATAACCTATTTTTGGAACTCTGTCTGAATATTAGACACTGGATTTACTGCTTTTCATGCATCACATCATTTAATTCATGTAACAATTAAAGAGAAACACATTACAAACATGTCTAATTCACCTGAGTAGAATCCAAATGTCACTGGGGCTGCCAATGATTTTTTTAAACATTTTGCTTACTTACTTTTAGAGAGAAGGGAAGGGACAGAGAAAGAGAGGAAGAGAAACATCAATGCGTGGTTACCTCTCACATGCCCCATAACTGGAAACCTGGTCTGCAACCCAGGCATGTGACCTGACTGGGAATCAAACCAGTGACCCTTTGCTTCACAGGCTAGCACTCAATCCACTGAGCCACACAATTCAGGGCTGCCAACAATTTTTGTTAGAGTAAGTATATTGACATGAAAGCTGGCAAATTTTATCACCAACGTTTAGAGAAACATATTCCATAATTTTTGCTTGTACAAAGATTAAAATAAGCCATTTTGTAATTGGAATGTTAGTATCATGGGCCTCTTCTCAATAATTTATTGCATTAGTCCAGTTCCTCAACTGAAACACTTTTGAAAAAGGATGAATCAAGGTAGAAAATGCTATTTGAAATTCTAGTTCCTACAAAACCTAGAACAATCAATTTGAGTAATCATCTGTTTATGCCAATGATCATAAATTTAAAAATATTGCCCTGGCTGGGTAGCTCAGTTAGTTGATTAGAGTGTCAACCCAATATTTCAAGGTTGTGGGTTCAATTTCCAGTCACAACACATAGAAGAATTAACCAATGAATTCATATATAAGTGGAAAAACAAATTGATGTTTTTCTCACTCCTTCTCTCTCCACCTCTCTCTTTCTCACACACACACACACACACACACACACACACACACACACACTTTTTCTTTCTCTCTAAAATCAATAAAAATAAAATAAAATACAACTTCCAGGAAATTGTCATTCCTTTCTTCGCAAAATTAATTAATTAAAAATATATATTAATAATATAACACATGTTTTACTTATGTACTGATAAGTCATATTATTTCAGAAATGCATAAGGCAGATGAGGATTAATTGGGTATTCTGATCCTAATTTATGTCTACTTTCAACTTTCAAGTACATTTAAACTATTATAAGGTATGCTAAATAACCAGCCATGAGATATGTATAGATTTTAATAAAGAAATTGCTATTTCTTGGGAAAAATGCTCTTTTGGTTTAAGAAGTGTCCCTGTTTCTATCAAACAAAATCTAAAATTACCTGGGGTGCATTCTCTGCCTTTCTCCATGTTGCTTATATACCTCACACTGAAGGCTAGATTGAGGGTGAAAGTTACATATTCTGCACTTTTGTATGTCTTGTAATGTCCAGCACTGTTTGCAATAGTGGAAATTGAGTACATGTTTCTGTAGCTCCCAGACATGAGACACTAAAATTAATGGCATAGTGGGGAAAAACATAGTTTGGGAGTTAAGCTGACCTGGATAGAAGGTTGACTTCCTGTGTAATCCTTGGCTGAGTGAACTCACCTGTAAAATAGGAGTCCTACAGGTAAAGAAATTAAGCAGAACCTGTCATATTACATTACTAACATTACCAATAATAATAAACTATTATGATTGAATGAAAAAGACACTTTGATTTGGTTTCTCTTTTCACATCTATCAGTGCAGCTCACCATAGACACACATCAAACCCTGAAGCGTTTTCTTCTGCTGACTATCAAATTCCAGTCTTAGGGAAAAGTCTTTTCACATGCTCTTGAGACTAGGAGGTGTATATGGTTTCACATTGACCTGTGAAGGCTCCCCTGGAGGTCTTGATTCCTCATCACTCTGATCTCAAACTGGAGTTCTCAACCTGACCCAGCCACAAAAGATAATCTTCCTGATCCTGGCTAGTCCACCCTGTGCTCCAGCCGCTAACCCTGGGAGATGCAAGTAAACTGCCTTTGTCCAGCTTGGTAGCTAACTTCCCAGGCTGCTTCTGGGAGGTTAGAAACAGAAGTCTGTCCTTCAAGCAGGCTTTAGCACACAAGAGTATTCCTAGAAAGTGGAAGAATGGAGAATGAGCTATACTGGAAAAGCCATACAGCAAAGAAGTCTACACTGGCTATCAGGGGAGCCACACGGAAAGCAATTCACCACAAATGAGAAGACTGACTGGGCAAAACATAGTGAATGAGAATCCTGGACAAACACCCTTTTTAGTAAACCATTGCATAATGCCTATTCAGATACTCCTTGTACTTAGGACTGGGTTAGGTCCTGATCAACCTGCAAGGTGAAAATATTGTAAGATAAAAATACATTTAATATAACTAACCTGCCAAAATTAGCACTTAGCCTAGCCTACCTTACATATGTTCAGAATACTTACATTAGCCTTCAGTTGAGCAAAATCATCTTGCTATTGTTGCACAACATTATGAGAAAGTATCATACTGCATGCATATCACTAACCCAGAAAAGATAAAAATCCAACAGTTAAATATTAGACTTGAAACCATAAAAATCCTAGAAGGATACATAGTCAGTAAAATCTTGGACATTGCTCATAGCAATATATTTTTTATGAAATATCTTCTTGGACAAGGGAAACAAAAGAAATTTTTTTTTTTAAAAAAATAGGGCTACATCATACTAAAAAAATTTGCACAGCTAAGAAAACCATCAACAAAAGGAAAAGACAACCCACTGAATGGGAGAACATATTCACCAATGATACATCTGATAAGGAATAAATTTCCAAAATTTATAAAGAAATAATAAAACTCAACACCAAAAAAACACACACAAATAATTCAATTAAAAAATGGTCAAAGGATCTAAATAGACACTTTTCCAAAGAGGGGAAACAAATGGTCAATAGACACGTCAAAAGATGTTCAGTGCCACTAATTATCAGAGAGTTGCAAATTAAAACCACAATGAGTTATCATCTCACATCTATCAGAATGGCTTTCATCAGTAAATCAATAAACAACAAGTGTTGGTGAGGATGTGGAAAAATGGAAACGCTTGTGCACTGTTGGTGGGAATGCAGACTGGTGCAACCACTGTGGAAAGCAGGATGGACTTACCTCAAAAAATTAAAAATGGAACTCTATTATGACTCAGCCATTCCACTTCTGGAAATATGTCTGAAGAAAGCCAAAACACTGATTTGAAAAAAATATATGCACCCCTATGTTCATTGCAGCAGTATTAACAGTAGCCAACATTTGGAAGCAGCCCAAGTACCCACCAGTAGATGAGTGGATAAAAATATCTGTGGTACATTCACACAATGGAATATTACTCAACCACAAAAAAGAAAGAAATATTTTCCTTTGCAACATCATGGCCAGACCTGGAGAGCATTATGTTACTTGAAATAAGCCAGTGAAAGAAAGATAAGTACCATATGATTTTACTTATATGTGGAATCTAGTGAATAAAATGAACAAACAAAATAGAAACAGATTCTTAGATAAAGAAGAGACTGACAGCTATCAGAAGGGAGGGTGTTGCAGGGCTGGGTGAAAAATGTGAAGGGATTAAGAAATAAACAAAGAAATAAACAAAAACAAAACATTGACACAGACAATAGTATGGTGATTACCGGAGTGGGGAAAATACGGGGAGGTAAAAGAGGGTAAAGGAGGGGTAAATGGTGATGACAGGAGACTTGCCTTTGTGTGGTGAACACATAATACAATATCCAGATGATATATTATAGAATTGTACATCTGAGAAATATGTAATTTTATTATCCAATGTCACTCCAATAAATTCAATTAAAAATTTGAAGTGCAGTTTCCACTGAAGGTGTATCACTTTCACAACATTATAACGTTGAAAACTCATTGAGTTGAAGCACCCTCAGTCAGGTACCATCTCTACATATATGGAACATTGGCATCTTTCATGGTGAATCCTTGGAGAGCTCCTCGTAGCTGTGCTGATTCCTGCTTTCCACTCTAATAATAGTTGCTACAGAGCACCTGATGTGTGTCAAGCATGAGGCTAAATCCAACACATCTCATTTAATCTAATGACAACCCTATGAGGATGAAAGGCTTACAAGTTCTAAGAAACTTGTAAATAGCACACAGTTCACACGTGGCAGAAGGGACACTTGAGCTCAGGCAGTAGAATATAGAATGCCAGCACCCAAGATGCATAATCACTGTGGGTGCTCCTCACTGTGTCCCCTGGATTCCATTATCCAGAGAGCTTTAGGTTGTCACTTTCCTGCACTGCCGATTTTTCAAGGGGGACAACTCATTTTGACAGAGCTCTGGGCCACTGCATGCCCTAAACATTCCCTAAGAATGAATTAGGAAACTATCATCACTGAGAAATGTGTTAATAATTGTCACTGACATGTCAGGGAGCTACCTACACAGCCAACATGAAACTTTGTACATGAAGGCTCTTTGCCTGTCAAATACAGCATTATAACTTCAATTGCTGGGGCTTACTGTACTCATGTAAAATAAACAAGGGCAAAGAGGAATTTATAGTCCTTTGTGGCCAACTTCCCTCTACTGCGGTCATTTCTGTGTCACTTTCTTGCCTCTGGCTGGGCTTTAAAACCAGGAATCTTTTTTTAGCTGGAATATTCACCACCACCTTTCATAATATCAGCTGGAAGGACTGACATGCAGTTTTCAACACTTGACTTTGCGGCTTTATGAGGAAATTTTAAATGATTGACAGGTTGGCTAATAATGGTAAAAAGATAAAATAAAATGCTGCCTCTCTACCTTTTCATCACAGAAGAAAAACGGGACTTTGACATCTCTTCTGCATTTTGGGATTTTCTACCCATTTTGTAGTTGGACATGCTGAGATGTCAGTTTCTGTGGATAGCTAAGATAAATCAGGAACTGCTCTGAGAAATAAATTTTGTATTTTTCAGCAGATTCATCTTCTTCATCTCACTTCTAAATGATGTGACCATTCTAGTGGAATAACAAACTTCAATGGACAGTAACTATACTAAAATTTTAAAGTGTGTACATGATATAGGGGAAAATTCAGAAAGAAAAGAGGTAGAAGTTAGAATTTCCCTTTTATAATTTGTCTACCTTGCCTTTGGAGACCTGCCTGGAGTCTGGGCAGCTCTTATTTTGACAATTTACAAACTATTTCTTGAACCCCTTGAATGTGCAAAGCAGCTCTTTGGAATCACACCCTGTAAAAGATGCAGGTGGCTCTTGTAGAGACATCTAAATATGGGCCACAGTATAAAACATAGTAATCAAATCAAAATTCAATTAGTCAAAACTATTCTGGCCTCATGAACACACACCTGACAGACAGAAACCCAATAAACTAAGCTCTTCATTGTTAGATTTGAAGAATAATGGATTGTTTTTTTAGTTGGACAGGTGTGCCTTTCTCATCAGTCTTTGTAATGCAAATTCATTTAGATTTTCTAAGCAAACATTTAAAAGAACTGTTCTAAAAATGTACTAGGTCGTAAGAGACAGAAAATAGAATGGGATATAAATGTCCTTAGAGATCAAGGGACCTTGGGGACACTAGGATGCCCATTAAAACTGTTGATTCTAGGACTACTCCTGATATAATAGGTCAGAAGTGGGCCTGGGAACTCTACTTAAAGCCAGCATCCCAGATGATTCTGAGGCAGGTGCAGGGACCATAGTCTGAAAAAAAATTGCCACAAATCATTCACAAAGTGGATAATTTAAAAAATATAGGTAATAGTTCTCAACTAGTAAAGATGAATCAATAGCACCTGAAAGTGTTTAACAGAAAGTGGTGCAGCTTCCAAGAGACACATTAAACATTAGGGTCATGTCCAAAGTGGGTGCAGAAATCCCAACTCAGACCTAGTCAAATCTCAGGAAATTGCTTAGGAAGAAGGCACCATGTTTGCGCCAATACTCCATCCTTCAAAAAATTCTGATATAACGCATTGCTTTTGTTTTGATCATCACCAGATTAAGCTGTTGGCTTGAGTTTAGGGACACATTGCATGAACAATACACGATTTGAAATGGCATCACACTTGGTGTGCTGAGGTGACAGAACCAGGGGAGATGGGCAGGACAGGGGCCCAATGCAGGGCACCATACTGAGTCATCTCCCTCTCCCCTACTTCAGAGCATGCTCCCAACTAATGCTAAGCATTTCCCTCCTTCATTTCTGTTGCTATGACTTTTGGGAGGGGAAGGGACTTACAGGATATGTAGGAACGTTGGATTTCATTGGCCTGGCATCCATAATTGAATTCTTTCAGGTTAAACATGTGAATAATGTGACTCTACTATAGGCACTTTAATTTTAAAATGAAGCTTAGTTGGACCAGACACATCACATTGACAAAACTGATATAACTTGGATTTTTAAAAATCCCTAAAATAGCTACAGAAACCTATTATGTTGCTATTTTTTGATCAAATGGATTTCTCTTTGGTCAGAAAACCTCTTTGGACAAATGTGCTTGCTGTTTCAGAAACAATGAAAAAGCCTTTGTTGGAAAGAAGGTCATGTATTAATCTTATGAACATAGAGAAAAATCATTAAATTATCCATCTGCCTTTCTGAAAGGAAAGGAATGGTTCCAAAACCACTTTAAAAATCCCTTTCCTTCCATTTCCAGGGTGAATGTGGAACTAGGATCTACAGCAGAGGAGTTCTTTTGCTTTTAGTTTGACAAAGACAATCACATCAAGTGTGAAAAATTCACCAAAATATTCTTTCCAGAACAGCTAAGTTTTCTTATTTTCTGGGCACTACAAAATGCCTAGTCCATCATATTTGTTTCCAACTGCATATTACATCCGTTAACATACCTAACAGTTACTTTCAGGGGAGAATATGTTTATAAATGAGCATGGTTGCAGTACCGACAGTCCCTTTCCCCACTCAAACTTTTAACTATGCTCATCAATTACCCTTAACGGTGCAAAGAGTTGGCAGTGTTTACCCACCATCCTTTCTGAGTTATTCAGCTCGATCTTGCAGCTCATTAAAAGCATCTCTATTTATTTGCTGTGTGTTACAGTCCTTAACTTTGGCACAACATGCCAAAAGAAAGCCCATTTTACTTTTCCCTGTGGTGTTAATTGGTGGAGCATGCTGCCTGCCTCTTCATTAATTAAGTCAATGCTTATGAAACTTCCATTTTCATGGGGGTGAATTAACAAGGCTGCTCTGAAAAGGGCTGACAAAAAGCCAACCCGACTACCTGTGACAACGGGGATAATGAAGACTGCTGGTGGGCAATGTCGTGTTCCCTTGCAAAAGCCTGCTTTGTCTGGCCCCAGAGCCCTGCTCACCTCCCCTTCTCTTGCGACCACCAGCAGGAAACAGACACTTTTGTGAAGCCTGGGATATCAGCTCTGCTAAGGACATCCCATATGCCTGCCCATACCCCAGAGATAAGATTGTGCTGAACATACTAACTGCATGGGGTTGATGAAGGGAGGGGAAGGGGGCCAGTTCAAGCCCACCAAATGCAGCAGTGGCTTCTGATGCTTTCAGACAGGTTCCTGATTACCTCACTGCAGGGAAAGCAAGAAAATAAAAGGCAATCCCTGCTGAAAACTCCTTTTTTATCACTCTGAGAGATGATTTGTAAAAGTCTCACAGCTAGGTAGGAGCAAAAGAAAGACACACACATACACACACTGAGTAACCCTAAAAACCTTAAGCCAAATCACATCTTCTGGTTAATAACATCATTCATTTTTTTTCTTTCTTCCTTTTTTTCTTTTTGGTCTACTTCTGTGCTCAATTAATGTGAAGGTTGGTAAAAGAGTGACACCTAGTTACTGTTTTACTGTTTTCGTCCTCAAATATGTATCCTCCTCTGTGAGCTCTCCAACATCGGATACAGATTTCAGTCTCTCTCTCTTGCTCTCTGTCACTATATCTATCTTCACCTCTCTCTCCATCTCTTTCTATGTCTCAGATGACACATACTCTGGAGGAGAGTGAGAGGAAGAAGACGTATCTTTATGAAGGCCTAGTAAGAGTGGACTTGTTAATTGCCACTTCCATACACATCTTTGGGAGGTAGAGAAGTGATTTGCAAAGGATTTAGCCAGAATTGCAAAGAAAATGAATGTATAAGGCTTAAGATCACTTCCCCAATCTCTAGGCAAAGGTTTAGGAGAAAAGTCAGTAAGATGCAGTAATGTAACCGGGCCTCTGAAGAGGTGCACTCCAGGCAGGTAGGTACATGGGTACATGTACACACACACAAACACATACAAACATATGCACAAACACATATACATATATGTATATACACACAAATACTTGTAGACAGATACATACACGAACACACACATACACAAATACAGTCAGTGTTCATTGTGCTATAGCCTCTTCACAGAGGACCTAAGATCTCGAAATCTTGACTATTAGGAAGTTCTTTCCAATGTTTCATTGCAGTTTTTCCTGCTGTGAAGAAAGCTTTTTCTCAGAAGAAAGTGAAGGGCTCCTATCCACCAAAGAAACTTTCCCATGGAAGAAGCAGGTATAGCTCTGGCTAGTGTGACTCAGTTGATTAGAGCATCGTCCCATAAATCAAAGTGTTGCTGGGTCAGTTCCCAGTCAGGGCACATCCTAGGTTGTGGGTTTGTTCCCCACTCCCCAGTCAGTGTGTGTACAGGAGGCAACAGATCAATGTTTCTCTTGCATCAGTGTTTCTCTCTCTCTTCTTCTTCTTTCTCTAGAATCGATAAATACATCCAAAAAAAAAAAAAAAGAAAGAGAAGAAAAGAAGCAGGTGTATACTTTTTCCTTTAAGCTAAATACTAGAACCAGCTATGTCATGACTTCTTTTTATGCCTTTTGTGAGGGTGGTGGATGTGGAGGTGCAAGGCAAGAGGCAAGTGGATAACAGGTTCCCAAATGCCAGGAAATGCAGGTTTCAGAGAGTCAGTGTCCAGGTTCAGGCAGAACCTCTGTGCACTTGGGCACATTCCTCAGTCCTCTGGGACTTTGTTTCTTCACATATAAAATGAGAATGTAATGACTGTATCACAGGTTTATTGAAAAGAATAAATAAATGACCAGGACAGAATGAAAATCAAATAAACATTTGTGAAAAAAATCATAGCCCTCAACAACTGCTACCGCAAGAATTTTGTCCTAAGAAAAAGGGAATCTATAAGAATAGTACCAATTTATGGAGTGCTTGTTACATAACAGGTACTGGGCTAAACTCTTCACTCACATCATCACAGTTCATTGTCATAATGACCCATGAGGGAGATTCTATTATTGAGCCCATTATACAGAAGAGAAAACTGAGGCTTAGATGAGTAAATGGCTGGCTGAATTCCTGCTGATAGTAAATGGAGAAACCTGGACCTACTGATGCTTTTACTGGTATGTGGAGAGGGGCATGATTCACAATACCAAAAAAGTGGAAACAATCCAAACGTCCACCAGCTAGTGAATAGAAAAATAAAGTATGATCTATCCATACAACAGAACACTCTCTGGAAATACCAGCTACAATGTGAATGAGGCTAAAAATCATAATGCTAAGTCAAAGCAACCAGACACAAAAGGCCACCTATTGCATGGTTCTATGTCTATGAAATGTCCAAAACAGGAAATCCATAGGCTGTCTACAGTTGAAGGAGGGGTATAAGAATGCTAGTCTGTTGGATGATATTTTGGGGGTATTAAAAATGTTATTCCTCTTGCCCTACCTTAATGAGGTATAATTGACACATAAAAATTATATATATTTAAGATTTACAATGTGAGGATTAATATACATGTACATTTCATTTCGTTGTGAAATTAGATTGTGGTGAGGGCTGCACAACTCTGCAACTATACTAAAAAACATTGACTTGTATACTTAAAATGGGTGACTTCTATGGTATGCAAGTTACATCTTCATAAAGCTGTTAATGAAACAAACAAAAATTCTCTCTCACTATGAGACAAGCTACCCAGATCACCCCACATATATATAATCTCATGGACATAGGTACAGAATGTGAGGAACATTTACCTACTTACTTTTGCAGAGCAAGAGACAGAAACAGGGGAGAGAAATGAAGCTGAAGAGCAGAGGGGAAGATTGTATAACACATGGTAACTCATGTGAAGGAATCTGTACTTTATTTCCAGGACTCGGAGAAGCATGTGTTTTTGGCTGTGTGTGTTTGTGCATATGTGTAAATGTTTGTGGGTATTTGTGTATATGTGAGTGTTTGTGTGCATGTGTATTTTCAGCATTGGAGAAGGGTAGTGTGGAGACATGATCGAATTGGTATTGACACTATTACTTCAGCTGCACAGGATAAAGTGGAGACAACTAATTGAGAGGCTGATCATGCAGAAGCTACAGTGGTTTCTTGTCTGAGAGACAGGAGGTCTGGAACAGAGAAGTGGTAGAGATGGGGAGAATGGATGGTTCTGCAAAGGAAGTCTAGACATGGATGTAGAGAGAGAGGAGAGCAGGCTGCATGAGAAGGAGGGATGAAAATAGGCACTGAGTTTAGCTTGAACAACAGGGTTCATGTCATTTGCCAACATAGAATCCATGTAGGAAAACATATTTGCTGGGTAAGTTCACTGAGTTATTGTGAAGATCATC
Organism: Anoura caudifer; assembly: GCA_004027475.1. Taxonomy (NCBI): domain Eukaryota; kingdom Metazoa; phylum Chordata; class Mammalia; order Chiroptera; family Phyllostomidae; genus Anoura; species Anoura caudifer. The sequence continues at coordinate 69,553 of PVKU01000193.1, forward strand.
CTCCTCCCATAATGCATAAGAAACTAAATCTCAGAAGGTCTTTGGGGAAGAAAGATGAGAAGAAAATAGGATAAAATACATGCTTGATTAAATGAAGGATCTGCATCTGCCTCATTAGAAATATTTAAAACACTTTCTTGCTTGATAAATGGTCAGCCACCAAGGAAATAAGGTGGAGGAGGAAAGAAGTGAGAAAAGGCATTCCCCCTAAGCAAGTTCAGAAGCTTCCAGAAAAGATCGGGTTCTAGGCAAGAGGGGAAATGTCAAATACCTTCTCTTTTGCTCTTCAGGACAGTAGAGATCAATCCTAGCTTATAGAGTGTAAACTTGAAGTGTTTTACTTTTTTAGTGATGCACCACTTCAGATTCCTGCATGCCCTCTGGCTAGCAAAGCCCTCCAGCTATCTTTTAGTCCAGTTCCCTATTTCTGGGCAGGACACATTTAACCCTTAACCATCAGGGAAGTCTATTAGGTAGAATTGGCTTTGGCATAAAATACACTTGAGCTGCTTTATGGCTCTATCCTTTATTCATGGTGACACCTTGGCATGATCCCTGGCCTTTTGGAATCTCAGCTCCCTAATGTATAAAATAGGACAATACCAGGGCTGTGAGCATGATTAAATGAGATGATCTATCTCAAGAGACCACTCTAGGGCCTGGCACACAGTAGGCTCTCAGTTAAAGGTGGTGGTGGTTACCATCATCCTCTAAAGCAAGGATGCTCGATTTTTTTGGTTGGTTTGTTGACATTAGAGGATCCTTTGGAGAATTAAGAAAACCATGCCCCATGCCTTCAATTAATACTCATGCATTTATTGCAAGAGTAACTTTGAACTTGGAACATGAAAGCTGAACATGAACTTCGAACTCATGAAAACTTTGAATAGACCTATTGAAATCTGATCCATAAACCACATTTTAAGAATCTTTGATCTCAAGCATGGTTCTCAAACCTGGCTGCACATTAAAATACCTAGGGAAATTTAAAAAGAATACTGATAATCAAGCCCTTCTTTCTTAAAATTATCTTTAATTCATCTGAGGTTGGACATAGGTAATATTTCTTAAGCATCCCAGGAGACTGTAATGTGCAACCAAAATGGAGACCCACTGATGAAGGGAGAAATATAGGTGCCTCCTTCCTCTGCTCAAGACGTTTTTTGGAGTGCCCTGCATTTCTCCTGATCCTGGCAGTGCTTCAGGGTGGTTAGGACATCAGCCTCTGGGCCCCTGATGACCTACAGATCATCCATTCTCGACCTCCATTAGCAGCATGATCTTGTCAAGCTTTTCAACTTTTTGGTTCTCTTATTTCTTCCCATCTCTAAAAACAAGAATGGGGCAATCATACTTGTCTTCCAGGATTTGGGGGAGGATCAAATGATGTGCTCCTTGGAATAGTTCTTAAATATGCATGGCATAGCAATAGCTCAATAATAGGTCTTATGTAACCATAATTGCTTTCATTAATATTAAGGCCACCACCACTAGCATCATCTTCATCATCCTAGCATAGAATCCCTTTATCCTCAATAACAAAACTCCTCAAATATTGATGCTATTCTTACTCTCTATCTTTAAAAATCATCTGAGTGAGACTGCCTCATGCAGAGTTATCGGCCCCTTGGGGCCATAGACTCCTCTGCCTGGAAAAAGGGCAGTGCCTAGGCCCTTGTCCCAGCAACTCTGACTCAGTGGTATGCAGATGTGCCCAGATAATCCATACTTGGTCCCTGAAAATGCTGAGATACCCTACTCTAGGAGATAGCCAGATTTTGAATTTCCTACACCTTCAATTTGCTTCTGTATAGATTCAAGTGTGCTGGTATATTTAAAATAGTGTGTGCAGGGTGGCTGTTAATAAAATAGCTGTTCCTCAGTTATCAAACACAAGGGCCATTTATTCTACAGCCAAAAGATTACTCTCCCTGAGGGTGAGGAACTGTATCAACGACAGGGAAGCAGAAGCAAAGGGATCATACATAAAGGTGGCTGACTTGATGACAAAATCCAGCCGCTAGGGCTTCTCCAGTCCCTGGTTTCTTTCCCTTGACCCTAAATGACAGATGTCACTCAAATGGTCTGATTCAAGCAGCCCTTCCTTACCTGCCACCCACATAGGTTAATCACGTCGCATTTGCTATATTCTCTTTCTACTGCTGATCATCATCTCGTCATTTCCTTGACTTGCCTGAAATCTCCCTGGCCCCACTTTTCCAGAAACAGTGATTCAGCCCGGCAAGGCAGGTTATTCAGGGTGGCTTGATGGGGGTGAGAGGGGGTAGGCAGAAGGGAGGAGGGGTGAGAGGAAGAGGCAATTTACGGTGCCTGTGGGTAGCTGGCTTCCCCCTACTGGTACATTTCTAATTTTATTTTGCTTGCACTTATATTAGGAAATGCTGTAACCGTCTCATGTTCAGGGCGGGGGATGGACTGGAGGAAGATGTGAAGGCTCACAGCAGCTTAGAGACCAGGGACATTGGAACCAACTCCCCCTGAAGCTTCCTTGTTCAGGCTACTGCCCACCTGGTATGGGAGCTAAACAGGAAACACCCCCATAACCCCCATCGCAGGAATTACTGCAACTTAGGTTCTTGTTCATTTCCCTCAGAAACAAAAGGAGTTTCCTTCACTTGCCAGGTATGGCTCTAGGTTCCAACAACATTCTTTCTGTCTCATTTCAGATTCATGGGATGCTTTTTACATGGAAGATGCTCCCTGGGGCTTTTACTATTTCCTGCATTTTTGAATGATGGCACCTAGAGCAGAATTTCTATCCCTCTGACAGCTACCACACAGCACAATGGTTTGAAGCTTGGATTTGGAGGTCACACAGACCTACTCCTTAATCCAATGTGTGACCTTGGATGTGTCATTTAACCTCCATGGACATCCTTATATATAATATGAGGATAATAATTGGGACAGAAATATAAATACAGTTACTCTGTTTTGTCTGCTGTTTCGCTTTCTGTGGTTTCAGTTATCCTCAGTCAACCTCAGTCCAAAAGTATGAAATACAAATTTCCAGAAATTAATAATTCATAAGTTTTAAATTGTGTGCCATTCTGAGTAGCATGATGAAACTTCCACCATCCTGCAGCTCTGTCTCGGCCAGGAGGTGAGTTGGCCCCTTGCTTAGTGCATCCACACCATATGTACTACTTACCTGCTGGTTGGTCACTTTGTTTTGCCCTGTTACCAGATTGACTGTCATGGTGTCACAGTGCTTGTGTTCAAGTAACTCTTAGTTTACCTAATATGGGCCTCAAAGCCATTCAAGTGACTTTTACTACAGCATATTGCTTAATTGTTTCATTAGTTATTGTTAATTGCTTATTGTGCCTAATTTATTAATTAAAGTTTTTCATGGGTATATGTATGTATGGGAAAAAAGAATACATATAGGGCTCAGTACTATTTGTGGTTTCAGGCATCCACTGGAAATCTCGTATCACATCCCCTGCTGATAAGGAGGAGATGCTGTACTACCTGTAAGAATTTTAGCAGCATGTCTGATACCTACCAAGAATGCGAGAAAGAATAGAAGTTGTTGTCATCATTATCATCTTGATGGTCAATTTTATGTGTCAACCTGGTTTTTGATCAAACACTAATTTTATTTGTTTTATTATTTTATTATTTTATTGTATTTTTTCCAATACCATTTAGTCCCCTTACATCTCTTCCCCCCAGCAATCACCACACAGTGGTCCAGGTCCGGGTCCATGAGCCCTTTGTCCTTACTAATTTTGTATTATTTCAAAGATATTTTGTTAATGGTATTAACACCTACAATTAGTTGTCTTTAAGTAAGGAGATTACCACAAGAAAGTTTAGTGAGCCTGATGTAATCTGTGAAAACCTTATAAACAGAACTGAAGCTGCCTTGAGGAAGAAATTTCACCTGCGGTCTAGGCATCAGTTCCTGCCTGAGAGTTCACAGCCTGCTCTCCCTGGATGGCCTGCCCTGTGGATTTCAGACTTGCCTAGCTAGCCCTCACAATCATGTAAGCAATTTCTTTGCAATAAATGTCTCTCTCAACTCCTCTTTTTCTTTCTTTCTTTCTTTCTTTCTTTCTTTCTTTCTTTCTTTCTTTCTTTCTTTCTTTCTTTCTTTCTTCCTTCCTTCCTTTCTTCCTTTCTTTCTTTCTTTCTTTCTTTCTTTCTTTCTTTCTTTCTTTCTTTCTTTCTTTCTTTCTTTCTTTCTTTCTCTTTCTTCCTTTCTCTCTCTCTCTCTCTCTCTCTCTCTCTCTCTCTCTCTCTTTCTTTTTTTCTATCAAAATATGTAGAGCAGCTGTGTTTTCATTTGGTGAGGTTAGCCTTTCCACATTTTCCAAGGAAGCACATTTAGTGTGGGGTAGTATATTACTTTTCTAGAACTTCCATAACCAAGTACCGCTGACTGATTGGTCTAAACAACAGAAATTTATTTCCTCACAATTCTGGAGGCTGGAACTCTGAGACCACAGTGTTAGGGGAGTTGGTTTCTGGTGAGGAATCTTTTCCATGCTTTCAGGCAGCCACTTTCACACTGTGTTCTCAAATGGTCATACTGGATTAATGCCCACCCTAATGACCACATTTTACCTTAATTACTTCTTTAAGGACCTATCTCCAAATACAGTTGAATGCTTAGGTACTGGAAGTTAAGACTTCAACATGTGAATTTGGAAGGGGAGGACACGTTTTAGCTCATAACAGATGGTGAGAGAAAGGGACCCAATCTCATACCTTAGCTCCAGTAAGATCCCTGTCTCCCAAAGCTCAGTTTCAGAGATAGGTTATGATCCTGTTTTACCTGTAACCACTCAAATCTTTCTTGGCTATCTCATTGGTTATGCCTCAAGTTCTAGTATGCTGGAGAGGACAGAATGTACCAAGTTCAGTGAGGGGTGGGCAAAATAAGTTCCACTTATAAGAGGCCCAGAATAGAGGTAAACAATGAGGTTCCCTAAGACAAAGATGGAGAGGGGTGAGGGTAAACTCCTTGAATTTGAACTTCCATTGTAACAGTTCATCCTCTCTATGGCTTTCTCCCCTGAATGAAAGTAAGATGTTCTCCAGTGACAGGTGGTTCCTGGTGACAGATGGTGGCCTGCTGCCCTCCATCAGTGCAGATTCTACCACAAAGCCACCTGAATTGGGTCCAATAGTCGTATTAGCCATGGATGGGCTAAAAAGCAACTGTCATTCAAAGAACTCCAGATTGTTACTCAATTGTTGGGTTCTGTTAAAAAAAAAAAAAAAAAGAACTTTTCACTCTCATCCATATTTAGGTTGCAGAAACAGTTCTTAGCACTGAGTGAGTGCTCTTTTGTTGTACCTCCTAATAATATCACTGATAACCCATCTGGCCCCAGACTTGAATGGCTATATTTCTATTTCATTATTTTTTGTAGCAATATCAGCAATTAATTTGACCATTTTACCATTCAAGCAATATTCAATGAATCATCTATTGTATACCAGGCACCATTAGGGACCCATCTGGAGTGGGTCCCTAATTTCTGGTTTGTTTTTTTTATGCCGTGGAGTCCCACTGTCTACCATTCATGTGAATCCGATGGAAGGAGGAATAAAGATTCTTGGAAGGGACAGTGGAGAAATAATGAGAAGCATGTTCCATTTGGTCAGCAACACACATGATTGATCAACCTGAAGCTAGCAGAATGCAGGGCCAGAGTGTGGCCAGAAGAGCCACCATGAAGCCTGCTTGATGATGCAATATGCATGGAAATGGAAGCTATATGAGAGACAAAAGTAATGAAGATGCTGTAAGAGAAAAAACAGTGTAAACCTCTTGCTGATCAGGTAAGAAATGTCATTAAGATGGATGGGGTTATTTGAAGACTCTACAAAAGCACCTGCATATCCGTGTGCCATTTCCATAAAGCCCTTGAAGTCTCTGGGATGAGGAATGAGGTGATGATGAGCTACAAAGGGCTAAATTGGCTGTAAAGGCCATAAAGCCCTGAGCATGTCAGTGGGACTAGCATAGAGAGAGAGGGAACAACCCATGGCCATAGGAAGAACTAAACTAGCATCTCAAGTCAAGATGATTTCTCCTGCCACTCCACTTTTTTTTCAGATACAGGGTATTGTTTAATTGTTTATAAATCCCAACCTAAAAATCAAAAGAACCTCATGTGCTCTAAAATGTGTCTGCTAAAATGCCCCCTTTCCAACACTTCCATTGCATATATCTTGCTTGGCCAGGAGCTGGGGATTCAGTTATGGGAAATCTCAGTGTCGTGGGCAAGGGTTTGCCACTAAGTAAATCCTCACTCAGTGCTTGACAGAACTCCAAGATCACCTTTTAAAGCTAATCTAGCTGAGGGATAAGACAGCTTTCTTAGAATTTCAACTCCAGTACAATATGACTGGCAATAAAATTTGCTTTAACCCATATGATTGGCAGAGGGTTATGGTATAGCAGGCAACTAACTTTTGAAAGCTTGCAAGTTTCTTTCTTATGAAAAAATACCTGTAAACAAATATCCTAGTTGTTAAAAACACATGCAATGTATTTGTATGGGGTCTGTTAGGTGTAGTTGGCAAGACAAAGTCAGACACATTGCAGAGCATACAATCTCAAAACTCCAACCCACTCCCCATCCCGAATTTGGGCAGATCTTTGCAAACACCAAATACTAAGATATTATTCCTTAATCAATCTACTTTACCTACCAAGTCTCCCTAGCAAGATCTATACTGAGTGTCTTACTCTGACAATAAATATTACTAGCAGAGGGAGTTGTTATTCTAAATTAGACTATAAGTAAGCATTTGTGTAAATCTGTTCAACATTATATTGAGTTTCTAATGTTGGTTCAACTAAAATAAAACATTCTGCTCTCATGTGGGTGGCCAAATCACACCTGGGTTCAAAGAACTGTGTCTGCCATACTCTCCACACTGTTGATCCTCTCATATGAGGATGCCAGGTAATCATCCTGTATCTGTCACAGATGCTGAGAAGTGGGCACTAGTGACTGCATGGCTTCTGGATGTGTCAGCAGAACATTTTTTTTCCTTCAGCATTTGTTACATACATTTCCCTCCATGGTGAGGGGACAATTCACTGTCCTCCCAGAGAATATTATTATGGTCCCTGCATGTGCCTTTGCCCTTTTAAAATACTCAAGGGGCTCCTTTTCTCTCTGCCCACTGTTGAAGAGTGTAGGTGGAATGTCCAGGTTTATGTCAACACTACTAATGATGAGAAAGGCATGAAAATACAGTTTTCAGATTGTACCATACAGCATAAATACAGATGGTAGAAATATAAACATGAGGGGGGAAACATACTAGGGAATGTTTTGCATTTCTCTCCTTAAATTTTTACTCAGTTGGAATTTTCTAAAATATTTACCTGGCTAGCCCTCATCTCTTTTACTATTTTTTCCACCTCTCAGCTTCTGTCTTATTATCAGTGTTGGGAAGGGGGGATAAATGTAAAGGAAATTAAATATTCCACATATAGTCTCTACCTCACAGGGGAGTGGCATAATTCTTCTTTATCTCTATTTCTCCTTCTCCAACATACAGACAGACATACACAAGGAGAGTGCAAGATAAACAGAAACTTTCATTAGTCTTCATAAGAAAGAGAGAACAGGACTTGGGAGTTCTGGAAGCAGCCCCTGAGATAAGTGTGAGCACAAAAAAAAAATAAAGAGAAGCCCTAACCAGTGTGACTCAGTTGGTTGGAGCATAGTCCCATAACCAAAAGGTTGAGGATTTGATTCCTGGTCAGGACACATACCTACACTGCAGGTTCATCACCTGTCCGGGAGAGTACAATCCCCAGTCCAGGTACCTATGGGAGGCAACAAATAGATGTTTTTCTTTTGTATCAATGTTTCTCTCTCTCCCTTCCTATCTTCCCCCTTTGTCTCTCTCTAAAAGCAATGAAAAAAAATGTCCTTGGGTGAGGCTTAAAAAAATAAAGAATAAATAAAGAGAAGTAAGGCAAATATGAACCATCAAATATGAGATGGTTCAGATTCCCACTGAATTGTCAGAGTGATAAACTACTATATATGATGTCATGTTGTTCCCTAACTGAAAGGGACCAGCAGTAAAGTCCATACTCAACAGGGCATCAGAAACTCTGCATGGTAATTCCCCTGCCTTGCATGTCTCTCCTCCCCCACCATCCATACTGGCCTTTGTCTTTCTTGAGCATAGTCTTTTGGTTTCAGGGCTTTGTATTTGTGCCCTTCCACTTGGAAACTTCCTCACCCTGACCTTCACATGAAGATGCTGTCCCATCCTTCAATTTCAACTGGTAACCCTTTGTAATTCCTTGCCTATATATTAGTCTCTCTCATTATAGAAAAGATAGATGTAAAGACTGATTTTACATCTTTATTTTTAAGGGGTATCTTTGCCAACCCAATGCTGTAAACTTCAGGAGGGTAAGGACTTGTATATCTTGTTTACTAGTTTATTAGCACCAAATGCATGTGTGTTAAATGACATGAGTGGCTCACCCTTCATCTACTGAGAAAGAAGAGATGAGAAAAGTTAAGGTATGAGAGAGATGAAGAGGAGGAGAGAAAGGGCAGGGGAAAAGGAGGAGGGAGGAGGGAAGAGGGGAAAGGAGGGTATGGAGGAGGAGGAGGGCTAGTGGGGGAGTGGAGACAAAAGGCTAGAGATCAAGATGTAAAAAACAAATTGCCAGTGAACAACTCCTGATGTCTGAGAAGACTGAGGAACTTTCAAAAACAAGGATGCTCATATTGAATTCTAAATTGTTTGTAATAATGTAATACCTCCATCAACTTTGCAGCCACTATGGAAAACAGTATGGAATTTCCCCCCAAAAAACAAAGATGGAGCTGCTTTTCAATCCAGCAATCCCACTGCTGGGACTATGCTCTAAGAATCCTGACACACCAATTCAAAAGAATCTGTGCATCCCAATGTTCATAGGAGCAGTATTTACAATAGCCAAGTGCTGGAAATGGTCTAAGTGCCCATCAGTAAATGAGTGGATCGAAAACCTGTGGTACATTTATACAATGGAATTCTATGCAGCAGAAAGAAAGGAGCTCTTATCCTTTGTGACAGCATGGATGGAACTGGAAAGCATTATGCTAAGTGAAATAAGCCAGGTGGTGAAACACAAATACCGCATGATCTCACCTATAAGTGGAACCTTATAGCAAAACAAATAAGTAAAATAGAACCAGAGACATAGAAATAAAGTACAAACTGACAGTGACCAAAGGGGAGGGAGGAGGTGGGTAATGAGGGAAAGAAAGAGAAGGGACAAGCAAAGGAACACAAAGAGAGGACTCACGGGCTCAGATAATGAGGGGGATTGACTGTGGGAGTGTGGGGGATGGGGTTTGGGTGAGCAAAGGGGAAAAGGGCAGGTCAACTGTAACTGAGCAACAGTAAATTAAACAAAAATTTTTAAGTTGCTACACCCAATGGCCTTGGATGCTGTGTGTTTAGAGAGGGCTTGAGAATGGGCAAGAGATGAGGTGGGAGGAGATCACCAGGAACAGAAGACTGAAATGAGTGGTAACACTGAGAAAGTACTGAATCCCTCCAGGTGTACACAGATACCCTGGAAAGGCACCAGGCTTACCACCACCCACAGATGAAAGTTGTAATTGGAGAAGTTCGAGCCATCCAGGGTGCAGATCTACATGTTAGCCAAAGATTATGGCAGTATTAAAGTCTAACATAAGTGATGTCTGAGAAAACAGTACAGCTTGTGTAGCTCCATATAAAGCAGATGCAAGTGATGTGTGAATGTGCACTGCCCTCCTTGACTAGTTCTAACTACATGTCCCTTCTGAGGATTAGTGCTCTGGAAATCCTTAGTAGTCTAGTTAAGTTAGTGGATGGGGGGCCCCTCTCTCACATTTCAGGTTCTGAGAGGCTTTTGAGGAAAAGTTACAAATAAGTTCATATTTGCAGGGGGAAATGCAAAAGTCGGAGACACCATTTGTCAACACGACTGTGGACTGGGACTCACAGATAAAGAGATTTGCTTCTGAGCTGGGAGAAGGACAGGCAAGGTTGTTCTGGCTGAGAATGAACTGCAATCCCAGGATGACCATATTATTATTTCCCATTTTTTTTATTTTGGTATAATGCACAAAACATAAAATTTTTCATTTTAACTAGCTTTAAGTATATAATTCAGTTGTTCTAAATACATTCATATTATTGTACAGTTGTCACCACTATCTGTCTCCAGAACTCTGTTCACTTGGAAAATGGGGACTGCACCCATTAAACACTAACTCCTCATCCCTCACTGTCCCCAACCCCTGGCAACAACTAATCTACTTTCTGTCTCTCTGAATCTGATTATGCTAGATGTCTCATAGAGTGAAACACACCGTATTTGCCATTTTGTGACTGGTGTATTTCACTTAGCATAATGTCTTCAAATTTCATTCATGTTGTAGAATATGTTAGAATTTCCTTCTTTCTAAGAATGAATAATACTCCACTGTAATGATATACTCCATTTTTCTTAGCCATTCATCTGTCCATGGACACCTGGCTTGCTTCCACATTTTAGCTATTATAAATAATGCTGCTATGAACATAGGTTTACTAATTTCTCATTGAGACCCTGTTTTCAATTCTTTTGAGTATTTACCCACAAGCTAAAATGCTAAACCATATACGGTAAGTCTATCTTTTATTTTTTTTGAGGTACTGCCATACTGTTTTCACAGTGGCTGCACAATTTACATTCCCAGCAACAGTGCACAGGGTTACAATTTCTCCACATCAGTTGCCTCCCGTACAAGCCCAACCAACCAGGGATCAAATTTGCAAGTTAGGTATGTACTTCGACAGGGGATTGAACCCACAACATCTTGGTGTACTGGATGACTTTACAACCAACTGAGCCACCCAGCTAGACTTTCTTTTTTGATAGTAGCTGTCCTAATGGATATGAAGTGGTATCTCATTGTAGTTTTGATTTGCATTTTCCTAATGATTAGTGATGTTAAGTACTTTCTCATGTGCTTATTGGCCATCTTCTTTGGAGACATGCCCTTTGCCCATTTTTGAATTGAGTTATTTGTGTGTTTTTTGTTGTTGCTGTTGAGTAACCCATATTGATTGTTTGCACACAGTTAAGTGGTTCTAGCAGTAAGACTCTGTGAGAGATTCTCCCAAAGGCAATGTAGATGCTTCATCTATGCTCATCCTCCTAACATAGGCTGTGTAGGTTTTAATTGGCTTCCCAAATTTCTCCGAGCACCATTAGTACTATCTCTGGCACAATCAACTCTCCCCTGAATGTTGATAGTCTCCACCTAAATGGTGACTCTACACTTGCCACGCCCATGTTCTACATAGCACCTAGGGTGGGCTTTGTAAATGAATATGAAATCATCATTCTTCTGCCCACAGCAAAAGCAGGAGTCCTGTCTCACTCAGAATACAATCCCCATTTCTTAGAATGACTTACAACCAAGGAGGGACCTGGCCTGCCCTGTCTCTGCCATCATCTGGCACCATTTCTACATCTTCTATCACTCTTTGATCCTTCTGACTTCCTTTTGTCAGTTATGCCATTTTGGTCCTTTTAGCATATGGAATCCCTTGAGTCTGGAATGTTCCTCCCCCCAGAAATTCACATATCTGACCTATTTTGCAATCACACCTCGGACAGATCTTCCCCCCTCCCACCCCAGAGTAGCCTCACTTATTCCAACCCCTCCCTCTCACATCACTCTGTTTTATTGCCTGCACAGCAGGTTCTGCATTCCGAAACTATTTCATATTTGTGTTTCCCTCCTTGATCTCATAAAATTGGGTTTGGTTACAGAGTCCCAAAATAACCATGGCTTAAACAAAACACAGGTTTATCTTTATCTCCCATGAAAGAAGTTCAGGGGTAAGCAGTCCATCCTCAGTCTTGTTGCTCCTTTCCCTTTTCTGTTCCACCATGCTCAGAACATAAATTCCATCCTCAAAGTTGCCACAAGGTCACCTAGTTTCATACAGAGGCAGAGATAAAGGGAGAATGGGCACAGGGATGCTTCCATTGCAAGTGAGTCAGCCCCTATTAAAGGGTTTTCCCAGATACCACACCTAATAATTTTCATTGCCTTCCTGTTGGTGATCCCTCTCTGCTAGGAAAGCTGGAGAACATGGTGTTATTTTCTGTTAATTTGGGCACCCTCACTATGACTAAGAGACTTATCACTAAGGAAGAAGGAATAAATGACTATTTGGAAGGCTGCTGGCAGCTTCTATCACAATTTCTTCTCAAATATTTTCCCTCTACCAGAAAACATGAGCTCCATGCAAACAGTGATCTAGTCCATATGGTGTCAATGCAGTAACCCCAGTGGTTGCTACAGTGTGTGGTGGGCACATCATAAAGAGAGGCGCAATAAGCATTTGCTGAATAAGAATGAAGCACAATGGTGGTTTTTACACTCCACAATGTTTAAGAACACACATGGATTCTTTCTGCTGCATTCAGATTCTACCAGATGACAGGACAGTTTTGTGTTGCCATGATCCTATCCACTTCCCTATTCTCCTCCCTAGGAGAAAAGCACTTGCCTTCAGTGTAAGCGTCATTGAATCATCCTTATCATCAACAAGGAAAGTCAGTGTTCCTTTCTAAAAATTGCTGCTGCCTTGAGCTAACCATTACATACCCTGTGGAGCCCAATGAGCAGGCCAGAATAATTCAAACCCTTTCCTTTTCATTGGTACCATGTGTTCATGTCCCTACAGTATGACTTTTGGATTTCTCTCAGGAATTTTCCAGGAATCTGGTTCTGATTTTTGCTGGCTGCATTCTGAGCACATTCATTAAAGAATGGGTTATTACAAAAGTGGTCCCACGATGTTCTTTTTGATTTTGTCCCAACCCCAATCAGATATTGGCCAGTGCTTTATGGAAGTGGATGCATCTCTCCAACCAGGCACAGGACAAGCAAGTGTTTGGCTGAGTTAAAGTCTCCAGTCCACTGGGTCCCTGCTGCCAAGAACACACAGACAACCATTTCCAACAACATTTTAAAGTGCATGACCTGGGCCCATATTGAAAACATTTCTCATCTATTACTTTTTAACCGATTACCATTCGATTTTTCAAATGATAAAACAAGAAAACCTTTCAGCACTCACTAGATCTTGAATTATTAAACATAAAAGGACACTTTGGTGTATTTATTATCAGACTGAAGGAAATCTTGCCTGGTTTAAACTCTTACCTCCTTGAATTGTCCCCTCTACACTGAAATGGAGTTAATAATGCATTGTCATAAAACTCCATTTCTTTCCAATTTTCCCATCATTGGTTTCTGTCATTCTGGGCTGCCACCTTCCCTGTCTGCAACTTCCTCTGGAGAAGACAATGGTTGTGTAATGCTGGTGGTAATATTTCACTAGCACCTCAGAACTGAAACCAAGCCCTGGTGTTCAGAGCTGCCCCTTTTTCACTCTCCAGAGAGACCTCGTTTTTCCAAGGACCAATTTCTGGGGGCTTCTTGTAAGCATGGTTTGTATGTGCAAACTGTATGCAACACAGCAAATTCATTTCCTTAAAACCTACCCTGAATTTTACCTTTGATGGGGCTTTCTATTTTCCTGGAGGCAAAAGTCACATAACATAAAATTAACCATTTAAAGTTGTACCATTCAGTGACATTTAGTACATTCATGTGTTTCACACCCACCACCTCTATTTAGTTTTAAAGCATTTTTATCATTCCCAGTGAAAACCCTATATCTATTAGGTCATCACTCCCTGTTCCCCCTCCCCCAGAAACCACCATCCCTCTTTCTGTCTCTATGGTTTCTCTATTCTGATAATTTCATATAAATACAATGACTCAATATGTAGCCTTCCATATGTGCCTTGTTTTCACTGAGCATGGTATTTTCAAGTTCCATCCACTGTATTTTCAAGTAACATTTATCAGTACTTCCTGACTTCCGATGGCGTCTCCTGTATGGACTCACTACATTTTGTTGATCCATTCTTCCATCAATGGCCATGAGGGATATTTCCAAATTTGTCTATTGTGAATGATGTATGAACCTTCATGAACAAAGTTTTGTTTGAGCACCTGTATTCAATTCTCTTGGGTATATGCTTAGGAGTGGAATTGCTGGGTCATATGTTTAACTTTTTGAGGAACTATCAAACTGTTTTCCAGAGTCTGATTATACTTTTCATTCACTGGTTTTTAGGTTCTCTCTTATTGATCCCTTTTGTAACTTAGTATTCAAGAAAAGATCACTCAAGAGACAGAAAGAAGTTCTGGATTCCCCAAATCAGAAGTAAAAATCAACAGCAAGCTCACCTCTCCACACTTCAAATACAACAGAAAGCATGAGGTGCTCAAAGATATTTTCCTCATCCATTTCATTCCTCCCATAGCAGAATCTCCCATAGATGGGTAGGAGGCAAAGAGGAACCACATTTGTATTTAGCTTCAACAACATGGAGAAACCAGAGAATGCTAGGTGAAGGGCATGTTGGAGGTGGGATGGAGGGAGAAGGAACAATTGGGGGATATGAAAAAGGAACAAGGCATATGTTCAGATATTAGTATACAGGGAAGAGTAGGCTGGCTATAGTGTATGCCTTTGAAATGGAGGCTTTAAAACTCTCCTTAAATTACCTAGACTTGCATATAAAGATGAGACCACTGACTTTATATAGTTCAGATAATCCAACTTCCCCTCTACACATCACTCTAACTATATTTAGCCATGCATATTTATCTTTGGCTTAGAATTCCACTTCCTTTTCCCTTTGCAAATGCTGTCCTCTTTGCCTAAAACATCCTTCTATAAATTGTCTGCCTGAAAAATGACCACCCATCCTCAAAACCTTGACTAGGAATCACCTCTCGCTTCTGACCTTCCAAGACCCTCTTGTCAGCATGACCTCTGCCCTCTGTGTACACATATGTAATTCAATATTACAGTTATGTGGGCCTGTCTCCCCTTCCTAACCATGTGTCCTTTGAAGACAGGGATCCTGGGTTCCTCTTAAAAATAAGAATAAACATATTCACTTCTCAGGGTTGTTGTCAGGGTGAAGGAGGCTCACACATTTAAAAAGTACTACCTTGTACAGCATACATATTTAATAAATGTTTGCAAAGCATTTGGACCTCTGGGCATCTGCACTATCAAGGTTGGCAATGGTCTGAACAAAAGATGCTTCTCGACTGTGTACTGCTAAATCCGGTCTGGCATATACAGCCCGGGAAAGAGGAAAATATGGGTCCAGGAAATGGGAAAAAAGAATTACTGAGATCTTCAAGATAAAAGGTAAGAATGGGTATGACGTGACTAGCACCATGAGCAGTAAATTTACAATACACACACACGTGCTAAGTAAATTGAGACATCATGACTATCATTATCATGCTATTCTGACTATGGAACATACTGATTTAGACTTCAAATTTACCTTTGCTTTCTTTGGATAAATAAAAGAAGAAGGGGAAGGAACAGAAAGAAAAGAGGGATAAAGAGAGGGAGGGAGGGAGGCAGAAACAAAAACAGTAATCAATGAAGCTTCGGAACTCCCTCTGGGAGGCTGAGAAAGGTGGCAGTCAGGTTTGTTAGAGGCTCAGATCTTAGGAGAAAGTCCATAGATCATGACACAAACAACAATGCAACAGAGAATGAAAGAAAAGCATGTCACACATACTAAGCTACACTCAGTCATCTACTGATAAGAGTTATAAACCAGGTATCATTTTTTAAACTGTGAGCATCTTGGGGACTCAGTTTTTCCAAACCTGTGCTGTTTGTTGAGTCATTGTCTTGTTCTGCTGTACCATAGACAAGATGTTATACCAGATGTCAGACAGCTGCCCCTGCCCATGCAATAATGCTCATCTCCTCCGACCTAAAATTTACATGGTGGACAAGAAGCTTGAATACCAGTTCACTGATAGAATTGGTTTGGGTTGACTGCACAACCAAAATTCTCACAAGAAGCCATATCCTGCAAGGCTGTGAGATGACAAGTAATGTAAGAGGGTGATGCTCTAAGACACACACCTACGCATCACCAATTATAAACTTAGACCAATAGGGATTTTAGAAATGTCATTGCTAGAATTAGTAGAAAAGTGAACAGCAAATTAAGGACCAATGACTTAGTTAATCCCAATCAAATTTTAATGTTGAAAAAAATGTTATAATTTTTACTTTGAGGTCTCCACTTTTTAAATTCAGTGGAAGTATTTCTGGTGAAAAGGTAGAAAACAAAATGAGTTTAAAGTTGTCTCTGGGCTTTGTATCATAGTAGTGAACTACTTTTTAGTGTTTAGAGCTGATACTTAAGAGCTGGAACTCTTCAGTCCAAAGAATCAAATGTTCCCAGTTCCACGCTTTCTTCTGCTAATATCACTAAATGACTACCATGTGCTATAATGATAACACTATCAGCTGCTTAATATACCTTTATACTAGTGAACTTTGCTTCCACTGAAACACATTATTTTTATTTATTGAAAGATTGTATTTATTTGTTTTTTTAGAGGGGATGGGAGGAAGACAAAGAGGGAGAGGAGCATCAATGTGTGGTTGTCTCTTGTGTGCCTCTTACTGGGGACCTGGCCTACAACCCAGACATGTACCCTGACTGGGAATTGAACAGGTGACCCTTTGGTTGGTAGGCCAGCACTCAATCCACTGAGCCACACCAGCCAGAGCTGAAACATATTATTTTTAAAAGGCAACTTTATATCAGCACTGTAAATGGAAAATGTAATATCACTTATTCCAAAGAGAGAGTAGCCATAAAAATAAAAACAATGCAAATACAAGTTGTTGAAATCTTTCTGCCATTACCTGCAGACACTGAGCCCAAGGTCTCTACTTTATTATTAAAGATCAGAATCATCAAGAATTAGACAGATGTTTAAGAAACTCTAGCATCAAACACTTCCTCAATGGCAGAAAGAGGAAAATTGGAAGAGAATTGAAAAAGAAATAACTCCTTCCCCGATTGGTTGATTTAATGTTATTTAATAGCATCTTTATGTACCACCTAAGACCCTAATAATTAAATGGGATTTATAATTTGGGAAATACATTTTCTAGCCAATTCTTCAAAAACATGATACTACTCTCTTTCCAACTGCTATTAGAATATCTTATCTTTCTAGTCACCCCTCCAAGAAAATTTCAGTCTCTTATTTCTTCCTTCTTAGGATCTTTCTTTCCACTTTAAGTTACCTCAACATGATATCATAATTGCTACTAAGACTGGCTATGCTGAAGTGTAGCACTAATATACTAGGCTGCTTGCCCATGGAAGCTGGTTCACAGCATGGACCCTGCACATCTAACAGTCTGCACTTTACACACCAGCTGTGACACTGGACAAGTTCACTTCTCTCTGCTCAGTCTCCTCATATATAAATTTGGGCAGAAGGTAGTACCTACCTCATTGGATTGAGGGAGGTGACACATATAAAATGCTTGTAACATATAAGGACCACGTAAGCTTTTGGTGTTATATTGATTTCTTGTCTATATTTGTTTCTTGTTGTTGCTGTAACAAATTATCAGAAATGTAATGGCATAAAAGAACACAAATCTATTGTCTTACAGTTCTGTAGTTCAGAAATCCAATGCAGGTCTTATTGAGCTAAAATTAAGTTGTTGGTGAGGCTATGTTATAAAAGGCTATGTTCCTTTCTGGTGCCTTTGGGGTGAACTTGTGGCCTTCCCTTTTTCAGATTCTAGAAGGTGCCTGCATTTCTCAGCACCTATCACTTCCATTTTAAAGAGAGGAATGGCATGCAGAGCTTTTTCCCAAGAGATATGACTATGACATATTCTCTCCTCTTGCCTCCCTCTTCCACTCATAAAGAACCTGGTAATCATATTGGGTTCGAGCATAAAATCCAGGGAAATCTCCATATCTCATGGCCAGATAATAAGTAAGATTAATTCTATTTGCAACTACAATTCTCCTTTGTCACATAATCTAATATATTCATGGGTTCCAGGGTTTGAATGAGTGGACATGTTTAGGGAGGCATTATTTTGCCCACCATACTGTCAAAGTATAAGATGCCCATCCATACAAAGTAGAGCAGAAGAGACAGCCTTTGTCTTTGCTTTTACATTGTTCTCAGAGGGTGCCTGAAATTGTCCCAGTGGACTGTCCATAAAATCCAGGTTACCCTTGAACTCGGTATCTCCTATTAACATGTCCCACACTTTGCCTTTATTGCTTATAAAAATATTTTTATTTTGAAAAAATTCCAGATTAACAGAAAGATTACAAAAATAATACAGAGAAATCCCGTGTATCCCTCATCCTAATGTTATCATCCTACTAAATCACAGCAAAATATTTGCACTAGGAAATTAACATTGGTACAATACTGTTAAATAAACTGAGGATCAAACTGGGATTTCATTATTTTTTTTCCATTTATCTCCCTTTTCTATGCCAGGATTCAATCCAATCTCTCCCTTTCCATTTTGCTGTTAATTCTCTTTAGTCTCCTTACAGATGATATTCTACTATGTCAACATTTGGTTGAGTGCAATTGTTCCTCCTAGTACTCCCCCACCTGCCTGTATTATAATCTCCATTTAGGGGATCTTCCTGGCCCCTAGTGGCATTGGAGTCTGCCACCCCTGTCCAATTATGCCCTATAAAAACTCTGAGGAGCCCCCTGTCCAACAATGTTCTCACCCCAGCTCCCTCAGGGTAACCCTCTCCCTGAATATTATAACTCTCCTAACTTCAGATTCATGAGCAAATTCTCTCCTGTCACAAAGCACCAATGATCTACCATGAGGCCAAAATGTTAAAATGCCATAAAAGCACAGGAATGCCTGAGATATTTGATACCAGAAGCAGAACTGCTGGTCAGCCCACCTCCTCCTTTCTTTCCTTTATTTTTCCTCCTCCCTTCCAGCTTGGAAAACAGCTCATGGAATTGTACAGAAAGGGCATCAATAGATTAAAAACTGTTTCCTTCTAATAAAATGTTAAACGATGTTGAAAATTAATCACCAGGGTCGTTGTGCTACCTTCCTCAGAGGGAGATGGCTCGAGAAATTTAATAAATTATTATCACAATGATGTTCCTATTATAGAATTTTCATTTCATTACCAAGACTTGCATTCAACATCAGAGTTGCTTGATGATGGTTAATAAAACTAACGGACTCTCCTGTCTCAATGGTTAGAGGGCTGTGTTTAGACTGGTCCATCAAAGGGTATTCTTTGGGCTTCATACTTAATTATTTCAGCTCTTCTCTAATGCCCTTCTTTATAATTTTTGTTTCTTTAAGACAACTAAAGACAGTATTTAATCGTGAGAGTGCCCTCCTGCCAGAAATATGCACTGTAATGATATGCCTAGCTTAAAAGCAAATCTAATCTACTTGCTTATTAAATTTAAATGTGTTTAAGGCTGATATGGTTTGAAGATGATATGTAAAATAACATCCTCCATGGTTATAAATGTCAACTCTAAAAATTATATGCAATATAACATACAAAATAAATGTTACTTCATCTTTACATTCCACTGTGATCAATTCATTAAACGATGTATTACAAGGCATGAGGACGATTGTACAATGTGAGATGCTATTTGTCACAGCCTGTTCTAAAGTGCCCAGGAAATGCTATACAGATTTTTTTGTCAGCAACAGATTATAGTTTTTATTGGAAAGAAGGAAAAGAACAGCTTTCTGATGTACCACAACTGGAATTACTTCTCCAATCAAATATTAAAGACTGAGGATATCCATTCTTATGACAAAGTTCCATATCAAAAAATGGGAGGGGTAGAGTATGGTTTCCTTAGGAAGAGAGCATAGACTCTAAACAGTAAGTATGATGGTAAAGAATCAAGACTGATTTTCCTCTGGGTCACAAATTGCACTTACACAGTGTTCTAATCATATCACATTCACACCTTACGAATTCCCAGACTGGACTGATCATCGGGATCCTACATGAGTGTGAGGAGGGGGGCATGCAATATACATTCCGGGGCCCATTTCTCCAGGTTTTACTTGAGAAGACTGGAGAAAAAAATGGGAATTTCTTTTTAATTTTTATTTATTCAAAAAAGCTTTTTTCGTGGTTCTCTGAATGATTAGCATCCTCTGAAATATAACCAAACCTCCTTTAGCATGTGCATGTGTGTAGACAAGTCTGTTTTAACTCTTAAAGCAAATTAGTGATAGTGTGAGTATAAGAAACTCTATATGCTCAATGAACAACTTGCTCCACCCAGTTAGAACCATAGTAGCCAGAGAACACCATGCCCATTCCATGTGGTGCTGGGGTCTTTCACCTAGTGTGATTTCTGGGCAGCTGTATTGTTCCATATGCTCAACATTCTCAGTTGTTCATTCTAACTTACATCACTTCCTATTTTGCCTTTAGTTTTTCAGCTAGAGATCTGAATATCATTCAGAAAAAAAAAAAAGGTGCCTGCTTGACAGGTCAAAATCTTTTGGGAATGTATTGAAGAGTGAGAAGCATTAAGGCCTATATACCACAAAATGAGAGAACTTGACTTTGGCTACAAGACCTTTTAAATTAAAATATATATATATATATTAAATTTATTTAAAGTTAATTGTGCTAAGCACATTACTTCATCAACTGTTTTCTGTTATTTAGTGGCCTTCCAAGAAGTCCTGGGATTTTTGTCATTACTCAACAGAGAACTCTGCATTTGAGATAATAATTGATATCCTGACCAATGGTCTTCTATTTCATTGAAGGCATTGATACTTTTTTCCCCTCTTTTTGTGTTGGGGCATTCCAGATGTACAGGTGATCAGAGTATAGACCAGCTAGAACAGATACTTCCAGAAAGCTGGAGAAAAGAAATGAAATTTTATTCACCAGATTGGAGAAGTTATGCAGGAGACTGCTCGCAGGTATCTGAGAATTGCAGGGACTGCTGACCTAGACCTCCTCAGTAATTCACAACGTATACAGAGTGCCATTTTTCTAATGAAAGGCTGATTGATATAAATATGCCTCACAGAGTGGCTTATGCCCTACAGGGTGTGTGCGTGCGCGCGCGTGTGTGTGTGTGGTGTGTGTGTGTGTGTGTGTGTGTGTGTGTGTGTGTGTGTGTGTGTGTGTGTAGATGTTTTGGAGTTAGAACAATACATTCTCAGATGTGGGGTAATTAACTGAATCAGTGTGAATCTTTATAGCAGGGTCCTTATGAAGATATCTTCCCAGGCTTCATCAACTAGATATCAATCAACCTTCCCATCTAATGCCCTAAAGTTTTGACTAGCCTCTGGCCAACCCTTCATTAGATGGTTTATTCCATTTCCCAGGCTGCAGTTATGACCTTTACAGTGTCAAAGAACCTCCTCCAACCCCTAACTGCCTGGTGATCTCTACATTCTGTTTCCACCATTTCTCTGAAGGCTCATCAATCTCTGAAATTTGAATTTTTAACAGTCAGCTCAATGGTCATACTTTCTATAATCATGAGATATGTCTAATCTGCATTAGAACCCCAAATAAATGAGGACATAATCAATTCAGGATAACAATACCAAAAGCGGTATGATGAACCAATGTTCATTGGATAAGTCTGCAGCACACCTGATCTTACTTGCTTACAGTATAAAATAGCAATTGAGCAAAACATTTCCTTTCTGCATAACTTCAGTTAGGGTCCATATCAGACCTTTGTGACATGCAGTTAAAAGCTCCCTCAAAATGGCATTATGAAAGTAATTGCAATGTAAATTCCAACTTTAGGGTTTTAAAGAAAACCCTAATGTGACAAATACCAGAGCATTTCAAAGAAAGACTTACAAAGCCAAATAAAACACTGAGAGACATCCTATGGATTCTTCATTTCAGCAAGCACTTCTGTTACCTTCTGCAGCATTACAGCCATGGTCTGTTTCAAGGAATCTATGCTGAATACATGAGCATGAGGTTGTTCCATTCCTACTCATTTATGCTTCTGATTTCCTTTCCAATTAGACAACATATTTCTTTGCCAAGTTGGCTGGTTCATCAGATTGATTTAATTTAATCACCAAAATATTCCATCATTCATGCAAAAAATGTAAACATTTTTTGAAAAGTAAAATGAAATAAAATGAACTATAATCCCACTATCTAGAAGTAACTATGGTTAACACATCAAAAATATATTTTTAACATTTTTGTCTGAGCGTGAGCTAATTCTTAGAGAGCTGTGATTCTGCCTGTGTAATTTTGAATTCTGCTTTGTTTACTTGACAATATATTGTGAGTATTTCCCAATATGACCACCATAAATTAGCTAATTTTTTGTGTCAGAGATTTAGGTTGTATCCAATTTTTCACCATTAGGAAAAATGTTGATAAATGTTATTTTATAGGGAACTATATTTGTTTCTATAATTTTAAAAGAGCCTTCCCATAGCAACATATTATATGTATATACCTTTTTAAGACTTCATGTGATTTTTTAAGTGATTGATAATCTCTTAGGAGGACCAAGCAAGGAAGAACAGATTCACTATAAAAAATATTTTAAATATTTATATGCTATATCATGCCACTCATCCTCCTCTCCTCACATATAATTTCAGTAGTTCAAAGTGACTAAAGAGCTATATTTTGAAAATAGGTTGTAAGAGATATTATTGGGACTACTGAGTACATGTGAATATAGACTATTTGATGTACATGTGAATATAGACTATTTGATGATAGGATTAATTTAAGTTAATGCTATTAGCTGTAATAATGATATCATAGTTTTATAAAATATTATATTTCTTTTTACAGATACATCCTTATGTATTTAAAAGTAAGTTTTATGATGTCTGAAAACTTTCTTTAAAGTGGTTTTGCATATGCGGACAATTATTACATCCCAACAGTGAATGTATGTATTCATTGTATTATTCTTTTTTTTTCTATATGCATGGCAGTTTTTCATAATAAAATTCATTTTTTAAGGGAACCAGACGTTTTTCTCAGCGAATCTATAAGCATGCAGGAGGGTACAGGTGGTCCAGTGTAAGAGACTAGTGCTCGATTGGCAACAACAAAATCACTCTTTTCAGTGTACCATGATGCTATACAGGAATGTGCCTGCTGAGTGCAAATGGCATGATTAGCCTGAAGGACATCTGTGAAATAGAAGCATCTGTGTTTCCTGGGGGCATCAAAGGCCCCTGATCCTGACTCTCTGCACCCCTTGATCTATACTAGCACACTAACAAACTATAAGGACTAAAGGCTGATGCACAGTGGAGGGGAGGAAGAAAAGGTCAGGAAAGGAGTCCCCACTGAGAGGCATTTGTACCTTTGCTTTAGTGGATTGGGATTATTGGTCCTAGGGGTGATATGCCAAGAAGCCCAAATCACTGTTGCTCACCAAGTATCAGTGAGTCTCAGTGATGCTCAGATTGTCACATGCCAGTGTAAATACATTGCAATCTTAAAAGGAATCCAATATCTTGGCATTTGTGTTCATCATTCAACACTTTCAGTTGTAGCAGGGAAAAGAAAAAAAGGGGTATTTGAAGGTAAATTGCACGCCTAGGCCTATCTCTGAGGACTAAATTGGTTTATGATTCTGACACACAAATATCAGCCTAGATGTTTTTCAAGGTGTAATAAAAGTGGCAGGGTGTCTTGAAAACTGGTGTATTCCATCTGGCCAAGAATTGCGTATGTCCACAAAGATGATCCATATTATCATGGGAATTATTAGGATGCAATATCATTGGCAACACTAGACTCAGATAGATCTGAGTATGTCTTATCACTTGCACACAAAAGCACAGAATCCAATGGACTTCCATGTAATCCATCTCTGTCAAATGCATTAAGGAAATTACCTGTCAGAAACATCATGGCTGAGATTCTGTGATTAAATACATATGTGGAATGCTCAAGGGTGCAGTGGAATCATTAGGAAAAAAATTACATGCAAACACCTCCTTCAATCCTTTACTTTCCTTAGAAATAATTTTGTGGTCATAAATATTTGAAATCTATAGGGAGATATACAGCATGAAACTTATCAAACACCCACTCTGACTGAAGCTATGCCAAGTGTTTCCATACACTATCCCACAATGTCACACTGTTAGGTGAATTGAATAAGATAAACTCTGTGAACACTCCTCTACTTACTGCATGATTTCTAACATGTTATTTAATTTAAGGTTTAATTTTCTTGTTTACAGTATGGGCATTAATATGCATATTGTCACCTGGTCATTGTAATTCTTCAAAGAGATGATGTACATAAAGTTTCAAGCATACATTTGGCACAAAGTAAACATACTTATTACCAAATGAGACTTATGAGTAAGCATTATTACTGTAGTTAATGAGTATCCCCTTATACACACACACTTAACACACTTAGAAGTCAGGGATCTTAAATACTGAGTTTCTGAGTTCATAAACAGATTCACAGAAATTCAGAACCAAATTTATATTGATTGTAAAAATTCTAACTTTATATATAGCTATCCATTTTTAAATTCTTAAAAAGTTTCACAATAATTCACAAACTTAACAGGACTTCATATCTCTTCAAATGCACCCATATAATCAAGACCTGTATATTTTAACCCCTCTAGGATTCTGTGTTATTGTACTGTTTGCTAACTCACCAAGCTTTGTCCTAAAGGCACACTAGAAGTCCCACACTTCAATCACTTGATTACTTTGAGCATGAGATCGAGGGTAACTGGGGGAGGTAAAAACCTACACACAATGCAGAGGAACAGATGCCTTCTGTCATGCGGCGAGTTGGTGGATATATGGTCATCATTATCATCTTGCCCCTGGACTCTGTGGAAACTGTTTAACTTCCTCCTCTCCTTCCACTTTCCCCCTCTCCAGTCCATGCTCCACAAAATTCCTATAAATTATAATTTGGATGATGTCCCCCTCTGTCAGGCCACTCCAGTGGCTTCCCATTGCTCTGGGACTAAAATTCTAGCTCCTTACCATGAGCAAAGAAGTGTTCCTTGATCTGTTTCTCCTCCAACCTCTTCTCTCCCCCTTGCCCTTGGAGCTCATTTCAGCCATGTGCTGCCATTTTTTCTGCTCTTCAAACATACTATGCCCTGTCCTCCTGGTGACCATTCATGTGCCCTTTTCACACACTCTGCCTTCCTCTGCCCTGCCAAGCTTCCTGCCACCTCTAGTCATCTGCATCACCCCTAGCCATTCCAGCTCATGCTGTCCCATTTCATTTTCTTAATGATACCATCATGTCTGAAATGCTTCCCTCTTGTTATTGGTTTATTTAATCCCTATTTTCAATTACTCTCCGAATTAGAATGGCAGTTCCATGGGGGCAGAGACCCATATTCTTCACATCTAAAACCATGCCTGATAATTGATAATAAGTATCTCCTTGCTGAACAAAACTGAAAGACAAGGAGAAACTCTCCACAAGCTTCACCAATTTTGTTGTAACAACAACTCTAAGCCCCAGTTTGTTTTCAGGGTGAGTCAGCTATTCCATAATATCTGCCTGGAGATTACTATTTGGCACTTCTTCAGGACTGTATGAGAATTATTAAGAGAGGCTTTTGGGTGCCTGAAAATAAAATACACACACACACACACATATAAACCTGATTCAGAAATGTTGATGGAATAAGTAAATGGAGGGTAAATCACAAATCATCCATTGTAGATAAACTTTGGACTGACCTATGGAGTTTTAATTATTTAACAGCAATAAATAAATACATAAAGCCTTTGGGTTCAGGGTGCTCCATGGTGCCCCGTGGGCCTCGAATGCTGATATAAAATTTCAAGCAGAAAAACTACCGATTTCCTCTGCCAGAGTTAAGGACATGAACCCCTATCTTCACCATCCACTGTAAACTCACAAATACAATGTACTTGTAGTTATTTGGAGACATATTTCCTAGTCCATGATGGCTTTCCAAATCAGCCAATTTCCCCTTGGACACAGGTACCCATAAAAAGTGGTTGGCCTATGTGATTCTACTCATTGTGCCTTAACTAACAGGACGAGGGTTGAAAACCAACCATAGCTAGGCCAGTTTAATTGTCTCTCCAAGGGAATCTGGAACTAGAGGTGCCATTCTCTTATTTATACTTTTATATATTCAAAAACGCATTTCTACGTGCCTATTATTTATAAAGCATTGTTCTAAGTAAGGCTGTGCTCTCAGAAGCTTAGGTTCTAATGGCAGAGGCATATGGTAAATTAGTAAACAAAGAAAATAAGATAATTTATAACCATGAGGGAACCAGCCATGTGAGGATCTAGGGAGAGCATTCCAGAAGGATTATGTGCAACACGCAAAGTGGAAAGGACAAATCTGAAGGGTTGGCCATAACCACAGGAAAAAAAAAGGGTGGATTGCTGTCCATGATGCTGATGCCATTCCTGGTCCTGGTTGCATTTCACTGTGTCCTGCTCTCCCTCCTCTTGGCACTTACAAAATATTTTCAGGGTAAATTCTCCCTTTTCACTTAAATGAATATGACATGAGTTATTTTTTTTTTCTTTTTAACCGGGAAGAATTAGAACTGCCTCTTATCCCCAGATGTGTAGAGTAACAGCTCACCATGTAATATCTGAAAAAGGGCCACAGCACGCAGAACTAAGAGAGAGAACAGATATTCAGCTGCTGCTAAGCCTTTTAGAACCAAGAAAATGAGGGAGCTCACCATGTTTCAAAGTGTGATCATTTCATGAAGAAATAAGGCTTGAGAAAGGAAGGAAGATATTGTCCCTCTTTGTTTTTCATTTGTGGCTTCAGAATTAAGCTAAGAATTGCTATAAAAGAGCATCAGTGTTTACAAAGCAGGGACAAAATGGCAGTACTCCAAGGCTTCACATAGTGTGTAATTTGATGTAAGTTTCAAAATCCCTGACCCTCAAAGCAAATAATCCAGGTTGCAGATACCTGATACAGTTCATACTATGAGACAGCTACAAGCCACTGGCAGTGACTAATTGTATGAACACACTTTTGAAGGTTTATCTAGTTCATTGGTGAAAAAGGCTAGGATCCTCTACTGGTGTGCACCATGGATGTTGAACTGAAGAGGGAATTGGTGGTAAGCTGCATTCCTATCTCTCTTCCGAAAGAATTAATAATTCTTTCCCCCACATCGTTATGGCTAAGATCTTTTGTTTTTTCCTAGCAACTATTTCAACCTCAATTCACTTGCAATTATTCAGAAAGATGTCCTCTTGGGGTGCTTCTCTAATACTGTCATAATCCCAAAATAAACACACACACACACACACACACACACACACAAATTTATTTTTTTATCATAAAATTATCTGGCACCTATGACTATTATCACTTATTAACTGATGGGCTGAAGGTAGGGAGATGTAGGACAAAAAGGAGTTTGGAGAAGACAGAGAATGACAACATAGAATTTCTTTTGTTGAAACCAGTCTTTCACTCATTCCATTCTGTCCTCATTCCACTCTCTTGGCCATGCTAGTAAATATGCAAGTAGCCATTTCCCCATTTGGCGGCTGGGGAGGTTGTGGCTCAGAGAGGTTCGGTGACTTTTCCACAGCCATCCAACTGGTCAATGGCAGTCAGGATAGAAATCTTATCTCTAAATCCCCTGGCCATTCCTTTACATCAAGGTATCAGTGAACTATGGCCTGAAGATGAAATCTGTCTTGCTGCCTGATGCTGAAAATGAAGATTTATTGTAACACAACCACACACATTTGTTTACACATAGCTTGTGACTCCTTAGGCTCTACAGCTACAAGGTTGATTAGTTGTGACAAAGACCATATGGTCCACAAGCCTAAAATATTTACTATCTTGCCCTTTACAGAAAAAGTTTGCCAACTGATGTTTTATAGCATTGTGATGAGATTTAAGCATAAAAATCCTGAACCTGATACATGCTTCTTTTTAACCAGGATGGTTAAAATAAACTTTCCCTGTGGTAATATTTTGCCTAAATATTTTCATGATGAAGGAAGTATTCTGGTATTTTTTATCATAATAACTCACAGTAGAAATGAAGTGGGGGGAGGTATAGAAAAGATAATTTTCCCCAAGCAAATCTCTTGCAATCCATTCCAATACCACAGGAAACCACCTCACCTTCTTCTGGAGAGGGGGAAAACATGTCACTATACTTAGTGGCATAGCATCTATCAGCCTGTAAAGTACTACCCAATAAAATCAAAGGGCCCTACCAGATAAATCAACATCAGTGCATAAACAAGTTTATGTCTGGGCTGTCTGCAAACATGCCTTCAGAATGCAGGGGCTTGTGTTGCCCTGCCCTGCATAGGGTGAGAAGAGTATCCCCTCATGAGGAGTCAGGCTTCCAGTCATGCTAGCTTTCTGGCTGTGTGTTATTGTTCACTTCCTTAACCTCTCTGAACCTGTTACTTAGGGAAAATAAATTGGAATGATAGTAGTATCCTCCCTCCTCATACAATTCCATAATGATTTAAAGAGTTAATAGATGTAACATACACTCAAAGATTGCCTGGCACACAGAAAGTGTTATGTAAACAACTGCTATTGTTGTTTTGGGTGTTATTATTACATTACAATACTAGTGTAGCAAGACAGAGCATGGATGGCACAATTTTCACCATGAAGGTTGGGAGTTTGTGGACAAAACACAGAACTTTTTCTCAGAGAAAGGTCCCTGTGCAAAATTCCTAGGGAAACTATAAAATTTTTTCAGAGTCTGCATACAAATGAAAGACAACACACCTCCAGTGAATTTTATTGTTACTGTTGGAATCACATGTGCATGGTCAGCTTGATACTTAAGAAAAACAAAAGCAAAACATGTGTGCACATTAAATAGAAAACATCTGACAGAATAGAAATGCCAGCACCTAACAGATAGGTCCAACAGCAAACATAATGAATCGGTCTGCAGCTTGGCAAATTCTCCCACAGATTTTGGGGAATCGTAAATCAGTTTGAGAGGGAGCCAGACAAATTGTGGAGACTGAGCAAATCATTGAGCGAGATGGAAGGCAGAGAAAATTATTCCCCCAGGAGAAGGTTTTTAGAACTGTGTTCTCTTAACTAAGGGAAGGTTGTTTTGAGAAAGTCTGAACATAGAATCACGTTTACATTTCCAATGGAAATGAACTCTGAAAGCAAAGGTAATTTAAGTGTTTTCCTTTACAAAAAAAAATAAAAAATAAAATAAAATCCCACTTAAGCACCTTTCCATACAGATAAAAACCTGCATAGCTCTCCCCCACTCTCCTACTCACCAATGCACCAAGAAAATTAACACTTCATAATGCAACAAATAAACTGGGATCTGACCCCCCAAAATGTTGAACCTTGCATATTATGTACCAGATTAAAGAAACAGCCATAAAAATAAAAACAGACCTATTCTCCAAGTGGCAGCTTTATTATTTAATTTATTACCCTCCATATGTGCTGCCATAGAAAATTATAATGGGCCACTATTGTTAACTATAAACAAAGGAGACTAGATTATTATTTATGGCCTCATTAACCAAATTAGTAGTGTCAACCAAACTGGATCGGTGTAGAAATCGAGGGTGAGTGTTCATTAGGCATAACTCATAAAACAACAGGTGAAACCCAGCACCAGAAGACACTTTGCCAGTGTGAACATGTTTAACTTTTAGCGGAGAGAGACACATTTCAAACACTAATAATGGCCTTTATCCTAAAATACAAGAATACAATCTAGGAAGAAGTCTAGGTCTAAGACCCTAAGTCTAGACAGTGTTCCCTTTTATATTTCTCACAATGAATAACTGTCCAAATTCTAATGATGTAAACAATATATTCCCATATATCAGACAGAAAGGCTGTTCACTGGTGAACACGTCAGATTGCTCATTAATGATTACCAATCAAGTATTCAATTAAGTCAACTGATCAAACCACAAACACTTCTCAAGCTTACACATAATAGTCTACCCTCCTTCTAGACACACAAGGAAGATGGCGTTTGCCATCTACTTACAGCTAATCAGGACCACATGACAAGCTATGGCCAAATTGTTAGTGATCCAGTCACTTACTTGCTGTTGCAAGACTTCCACTCTTGCTTTCTCAGCCATATTAAACAAAAAAGGCTGTGTGCTCCTGAAAGTGAAGCTACAACTTGATGATGCCTCCATGAGGTTGAATCACTAGGTCAATGCATGGAGGAAAGCTACCCTGGAGAGTCACCCAGACCTGTGGTAGATATTGCATAAACAAGAAACAGACCTTTCTTTTACTGTTGCTGGGATTCTGGGGTTGTTTCTAACTGCTATGTAATCCAGCACATACTGACTCTCTGTGGGAGCTTTCCTGGATGTGCATATGGCTGTCCTGAGTCAGGAGGGCAGAGAGGAGGAGACAAAGCATATGGGCGCTGCATATGGCCCCCAGTTCACCTAGTGAGCACACCTGAGGAGGAAAAAGTACACTAGAATAAGGGCTGGAAAACTGTGACTAACAGACCAGATCCTCTTTGCTTTTGTAAATAAAGTTTTATTGGAACGCAGCCATGCTCATTCATGTATGTATTGTCTAAGGCTGCTTCAGTGCTACAAGAAAAGAGTTGAGTAGTTGCAGCAGAGGCCTGAGACCTATAAAATCTAAAATATTTATGATCTGGCTCATTACAGAAAAGGTTTGCTGACCTTTGCACTAGTATTTTGTGGAAGTGCCCTGCTCCCTGCTACAATCTTGTTAACAATGCAACTTGCTTACCTAGCAGCAGCAGTAGCAAGCAACCTGTGCTACAGAAGGTGCCACTGTGAAAAACCCACTGAAAATAAGAGGCAGGGTAGAAAACCTTCCAGAGCATCTCTGACCTACTTCTTATTGCTCTTATTATTAGCTCTGGAGGCCCTGAGGGCTGCTTTTTGTTTGTAGAATAGATACTGTTCAATTTAGTCTTGTCCACAGATAATCAGCCTGGAAAAGGCCACAAATACAATTCCTCTTTCATTGCAAGCAGTGATGTCCTTACTGCTCTCCACGTGGGGAGACCTACTCCTGGGCAAAAACATATGCCACTCAGCAAACTGAGCCAGGTGTGTCTTGCTTAGATTCAGAATACTGTTTATGAGGCATCTTTGAACCAGCTTTTTAGAGTAGGCCACATCTGGATTTATTTCTAACCTGGGGTGGTTTCTGAATGTGTTCAGTGAGGCTTCATGGGCCAGTGAGTGTTTGTTTTGCTATTGAAAAATAACCTTGTAAATAAATAACTAAAGAAAAACTTTGAACTTCTAACCTAAGAAAAGAGACATTTAAATGGGAAACAATTTTTTCTAAAATTATTTCTCCCACCCCTATGTGTCTTCTGTATTTCTTTCCCACCCCTGACTCTTCTCTATTCTCTTATACTTCCTTATGTTTTCATTGTTCATATCACCACAGAAATTTTGAATGAGTGTATGCATGTTAGTATGTGTTTATTTATAAGCTTATTGTCTGTCTCATCCTAATTATGATGACAGCAGGGATATCACCTTACTGTGTTAACTATTTTATTCTCAGTTTCTTACAAGAGGGTTGCAAAAATTTTTCTGTGCAAGACCAAATAATAAATAGTTTAGGCTCTGTGGGCCATATAGTCTCTGTTGCAGCTACTCAGCTATGCTTTTGTAGCACAAAGAAGCCATAGACATTATGCAAATAAATGGGTGTAGCTGTGTTCTAAAAAACTTTATTTATCAAGCAACAGCTGGATTTGTCCCAAGAACTATAATTTGCTGATCCAGAACCGCGCCTAACACATAGTAAATATCTCATAAATATCTATGATATAAGTGAATACATAGGATGAATGCATAAAATAAATTCATCATTGCATCATTGAATAAATGAATACAAAAATGAATAAATGAATGAATGAATATCTGAATTGTATGTGGTTAAAAATTGTCACTGAGTGCACACTATATTCCAGGCTTTCTTCCAAGTGCCAAAGATGTAAAATTAAATATAACATAAAAAGTATAATAGCTAAAGAAATTCAGAATGATGCTAAGCACTTTACATGCATTATCTCATTTAATCCTACCAATGATTTTAAGAACAAAGTATCATTATTAATCCTATTTTACAGTTGATTTAACTGAAGCTTAACATGGTTAAGTAGCTTGTCTAAAATCACACACACAGCATGTAGTTCCAATTGAAGAAATCTGATTTAAAGTGTGTGCTCTTAACCACACCATTGGTCTGTTAATAGGACTTCTGCTGGCTGAGCTCCCTGTCAGTTATGTGTCATCTGGCTGCTCTGCACTCACCTTGCAAGTATTTAGTCTTCTGCTTTCAGTGCTATCAAGGATTCAAAACCTTTGCAACACAGGAACTGGTATCTGTTTCTTTGGGCTCATATATGCTCAGGGGGTCAATGTATGAACCTTGAGTCCTTTCAACTCCTCTAAGAAGTAACCTTTTCCTAAGAAGCACAGATTACTGCAACCCAACTGAGAAACATGTGTGCAGACTTGCTTTACCCTGAGAGAGAGCAAGTCATTTTTATCAAAGATAAAGGAAATAACACCAACTACTGTGTGTCTGGAAGAGGTAATCTCAGAAAGCTTGTACTGACAGGGTCATGTGTGGCTTTCAAGCACCAGAGCAGAGGCCCACAGCTGTGAGGGCGGGACAATGAACCCAGATTTTATCTTCTCCAAGGCAGAGTTCCGGGATGAAATGTGCCTTATACACAAATGGGATCATTTGCCTGTGAGGTCAGTACCCCCACCTGCACCATGTTGCCACAACTAGTTTGTAGCTTCCCTGCTATGAATATAAAAAGGCAGGGAAAGGTTCAGCTCCCTGTCCTGCATTTCTGCCTAAAAAGGAGGAAAATTTTTCCTCTTTCCTTTGCTGACATTCACAAGGGGAATTATTGCTAGAGATGTAACTCATTTGATGAGTTCCATTTCACAGGTGAACAAGGTTATTTTATGAAAAGGTCAGACACAATGTAGAGGTACTCTAGGGAAATGCAAGTTAAAACCACCAAGAAATACCTCTGCATATCCACTACAATGGCTATGTTCAAAAAACAGATTATGCCAAGAGTTGGCAAGGATGTGGCACAACTGGGACCCTTGTATGTTGCTGTTAGAAATATAAAATAGTGGAGCCACTTTGGAAAATATGTTGATTGTGTAAGTTCAACTAAAACTTAACATAGGCCCCAACAGTCTCCCTCCTAAGTATCCACTCAAGAGAAGTGAAAACCTATGTCCACAGAAAAACAAGAAAACAAATGTTCTTATCAGCGTTATACACAATAGCCAAAAAATTGGAAATAATCCAAGTATCTACAATTGGTGAATAGAAAAACAAAATGTGGTATATCCATACAATAAACTATTATACAGCAAAATAAAGAAAGAAATCACTGATACATGCATCGATATAGGTGAACTTCAAAACATTTTGCTAAGTTAAAGAAACCAGGTGCTGAAGACTATATATTGTATGATTTTATTCATATGAAAGGTCCAGAAAAGGCAAATCTATAGATATAGATAACATGAGTGGCTGTCTTACACTCAGTGCATGAGCAGAAGTGATTGCAAATAGGCACAGGGTAAATCATGAGGGTGATGAAACTGTCTTAAATCAGGATTGTGATGATGCTTGCATACCTCTATGTATATTTAAAATTGGATTATATATTTATCATAGATTAATTTTGTGATATAAAAATATACCTCAATAAAGCTGTAAACATATAAAAATTTTGTGGGCCTGGTCACTCTCTTTCAGCTTCCCCATCCCTACAATTGAGTTGTTAAGTCTTGTGCCAAGTTGCATCCCATATATAAGTTTGGGTGGAAGCTACAGATCACAGAGACAGAGGTGAGCTTATATGACACAAACCTGGAAAATATCATGCTCTATCTACTTGCACAAGATGCAAACACAGACTTCCAGCCAAGATGGAGGTATAGGTGGACATACTGAGCCTCCTCGCACAACCAAAATTAAGGACAACAAAGATTTAGAAATAAGAAAACAACCAGAACTGATAGAAAATTGAACTGTATGGAAGTCCAACAACCATTCATCCAGACCAGTAAGAGGGGCAGGTGGAGTAGTGTCAGGAAAAAGTGGAGGTTGGCAGACCCGGGCCCGCAGGCAGCAGCAGCTGGCTGATCCCAGGCATGCAGGCAGTGGCTAGCAGACCCCCCCACGGGGTGGCAACGGTGCAGACCCAGTGAGGTCTGGCCAGGTGGCTGCCTTACCAGGTGGTCTCACATTAGTGTGCAGATAATCCAGGTGAAGGGGAAGTGGCCGAAGGAACTGGAATCCGAGAGAGAGTAGAGCAAGCACAATTGTTCCCTCTTGGACCCTGCCCCAACCTACAGTGTCACTACCCAGCAACTGGGCTGTCCCGCCCTGGGGAACACCTAAGACTCTGCCTCTCACTATGTAACAGCCACGACCAGACAAAAAACAAACAAACAAACAAACAAACAAACAATCACCCAAAATGGCTCAAACAGGAGAACAAATCAAAGCCCCAGAGCCAATTTATCTAAGCAATGAAGAGATAGCCGACCTATCAGATGCACAGTTTGAAGCCCTGGTGATCAGGATGCTCACAGAATTGGTTGATTTTGCTCACAAATTAGATGAACAAATGAAGCCTACAATAAGTGAAATGAAGGAAAATGCACAAGGAACCAATAGAGATGGGAGGAAAACTGGGACTCAAATCAATGGAGTGGACCAGAAGGAAGAAAGAAACAACCAAACAGAAAAGAAGGAAGAAACAAGAATTCAAAAACATGAGGAGAGGCTTAGGAACCTCCAGGACATCTTTAAACGTCCCATCATGTGAATTATAGGGGTACCAGAAGGGGAAGAAGAAGAGCAACAAGAGGAAAACTTATTTGAACAAATAATAAAGGAGAACTTCCTAATCTGGCAAAGGAAATAGACTTCCAGGAAGTCCAGGAAGCTCAGAGAATCCCAAATAAGTTGGACCCAAGGAGGAACACACCAAGGCACATCATAATTACATTAACCAAGATTAAAATGAAGGAGAGAATTCTAGAAGCAGAAAGGGGTAAGGAGACAGTCACCAACAAAGGAGTTCCCATCAGACTGTCAGCTGATTTCTCCAAAGAGATCTTCCAGGCAAGAAGGGGCTGGAAAGAAGTATTCCAAGTCATGAAAGTCAAGGACCTTCATCCAAGATTGCTCTATCCAGTGAAGCTTTCATTTAGAATGGAAGGGAAGATAAAGTGCTTCTCAGATAAGGTCAAGTTAAAGGAGTTCATAATCATCAAGCCCTTATTATATGAAATGTTAAAGGGACTTATCTAAGAAAAAGAAGATAAAAAATATGACAGTAAAAAGACAGCAAACTCAGATATTAACAACCATACCTAAAACAAAAGCAAACTGAGCAAACACCTAGAGCAGGAACAGAAACACAGAAATGGAGATCACATGGAGGGTTAGCAACAGGATAGTGGGGGGAAGAGAGAGAGGGAAAAGGTACAGAGAATAAGTAGCATAGACAGTGGGTAGAAAATAGACAGGGGGAGGGCAAGAATAGTGTGGGAAATGTAGAAACTAAAGAACTTATGACACGTGGACATGAACTAAAGGGGGAATGTGGGTAGGAGGGAGTCTGCAGGATGGAGGGGAATGATGGGGAGAAATGGGACAACTGTAATAGCATAATCAACAAAATATATTTAAAAAGATGCAAACACAACCAATGTTCTCCTTCTGGATTTTCCTAAGTGGAATCAGCTATGAAGAATGCCGTTTCCTCTGTTGTGCTAAGGTGGTTATCAATGAGAATGCTTTTGGCTGCAAATAATAAAAATCCAGACTTAAACTAGCTTAAACAATAAAGTAATGAACTACTATACATCATAATTATCTGAGAGATAGATTAAACACTACTTGGGCCCTCTTAGGTCAAATGCCTAACTATTAACCATGAGAGTAATTATTCAATAATAGCCTGAAGTCTGGCTTCCAGAATAAAATGTTGGCTAGGGGAGTAGAGTTGTTAGGATTGGCTTAGACAAGTTAAGTCCCTGTACCATTTCACTGCAAAATAGAGACGA
This sequence comes from Anoura caudifer, assembly GCA_004027475.1. Lineage (NCBI taxonomy): Eukaryota > Metazoa > Chordata > Mammalia > Chiroptera > Phyllostomidae > Anoura > Anoura caudifer. The sequence continues at coordinate 105,630 of PVKU01000193.1, forward strand.
GGTCAGATTCTCCAGTGTCACATGAACCTGGTGGAAAGAGATGGATATGTGAGAGAATACATGAGCAAAAGCTGTACTCTGTTAGGAAAGGAAAGAAGGTTATGGTATCTAGAAGAAGAACCAACTGGATTCACAATAAGTTTATGAGAATAAAATCCCAGAGTTTCTTATGTTTTGTCACCTGCCTGGTCAAAAACCAACCAATCAAACAAACAAAAACCATTTTCACTCGAAGGAAATGAAGCCAATATGGCAATACATGAGCGGGGGAGGGAAGTAGATGAGTTATCATATCATTACTTGGTTCCAATGATCTCCTGTCCTTTTTGATCATATGGGCTAAATAAAGTCCACCTTCCCCCATTTTTAACTCAGTTCAAGTGGAATTTCCATCAATAATAGAGTCAAGACTAATTAAATTATAAAGAGAGCTAAACTGACTTTGCATGGGGAAGGGACGATAAGTTCCAGAGAATGCATCGTATGTGTTCCTGTCACCATCCAACATATGATACAAAGCACTTGCGTCAAATGAATAAACCCACCAACCAGCTCACTACGTTAGGCTGAACCCTTTCTTGAGAGAAGACTAAATGATTTGTCTTTAATTTTGTTTCTCACTGTGACCCAGTGTGGGAAATGTTGGATTTTCACCCTCAATACTTAAAGAAGCAAGTGGGCATAGTAAGTTGTTTAACTTGTATAATATAATAGTTATGACACTGTGCTAGAGAATATTACTTTATTCAATTTTATGATGCTCTGAGCTGTAAGTGGGACTTAACTATAGACATCTGTGGAATTATGTTTTAATAGATGGTTAAAATAAAAAAAATGTGCTAAATTTGTTCCACCCTCTTAGAGCCATGCTCAGTCTTAACTACCACCTCCTAATATCTTCACTGTTCTTTCCTTAGTGTTTCTGAAAATTGCATCCAAAGTGTAAAAATAGGTTGCAGTACTGTAATTGAAATGACAAATGCTGAAATACAAGGAATAGAGCAAAAAGGAAAGAGAGAAAATGGCTTCTGAGAGAAAAAAATTGCCAGTCAAATTGAACTCAATTTCACACCAAACATGGGAAACTAGCCCCCTCCTCCCTGAACCTTTCAGCACAGATGTGCACATATATCTGGTTGTTTCTCAGAAGTCTGTTTCATAGCATCAAGGTGAATAGGGTCTGGAGGGATGTGTGTTTGGTAGTGGCTTTGTGCTTTAGGTAAAAGTCCCCTACAATAATGCTTTCTAAATGCAGCTTTACTTTGAGTAAGTTTCCATGTCCAAAAGTGAAACTGAGAGGGAAGAGTGATAAGGGTGGAAAGGGCAGGGGACTAGTCAAGGAACATGTATGAATGACCCATGGACATGGATGACAAGGTGGGGATTGACTGTGGGAGCAGGGGATGGGCTGGGTGGAGAAGGGCAAAGAGGGAACATTTGGGACAACTCTACAAAATATTTTTTAAAAGGGAAAGCAAAATATTGGTTTTCTTTTATTTTTTATATTAATAAACTAATTCTGTAGTTCTTACTCTAATGACTTCAGTAAAATTATATTTATATTTCAGTAATTATTACTGATAAAATGTGTCCAATATCTAGCACTGTTCTTCATTCTGAGCTCATATCCTTTCTTCTTGTTGGTGGGTATTAAAATGTTATTCTATCATGAAATTCTAGGGAAGATAGATTGTTTTGTTTGCAATTCTTTTATACAAAACCATATGGGAAGGGGGTTCTCAAAATTTACTTTTGAAATGTATTGCTCTAGGATATTTGAATCTTCTGCTTCTGAACCCCACAGCGGGTCAGTGTTAAACTGAGGGAGATAATTGACTTAAAAGATACTGTGCCAGCTGTTTAACTTCACTCTGGGAAGCCAATGTGCACTTAGAAAAGCCAAAACTAAAGATTTTGATTCTGCCACTTTGTGCCCCCAAGAAGGTGAACTCAACAGTTGAATGTTAAGATGCTCTCCTGTCTACTGCTTCCAGGCTCACGCTGACACTGTTTCTTATAGCTTGGGTAATGTGTGTTCAAGGTAACCCAGAAAGAGTTATTTGTGTTGTTGTTATTGGCAATGTGAAGGAAACAATGAGAATGCTAATTACATTTAATGGAACTTGGCACAATTTCTCAGGAAGTGGTGCTAATTTGCAGAAGGTAGCACTTTTGATTTGCTGATAAAAGGCTGAGGATCAAAGGGTCGATTTGAGAGTGAGAGAAGTACGTATTTTTTTGTCCACCGCAGTCATAGTGGGAATAACAACGTCTTCCACATTATAAACACAACAGTGGGGAGATTTAACTTTATTCTATACTTTATTAGAAGAATGCGTGGGGCATTGAGGAAGGGGGGGAGGAGGCCACTGGATGAAAATGGTGAAGGGATTAGCCAAAGAACATATAGTCATCACCCGTGGACAGAGACGACAGTGGGAGGTCTGTCTGAAGGAAGGGGGGCAAGGGCAGGGAAAGGTGGGCAAAGGGAGAGAAGTCGGGACAGCTGCAATATTTTCAACAATAAAAACTGAAAAAAAGAGTTTGTGTGAAGGGAGTAGATTTTCTTAGAAATAGGATTTGAAAGCCCTTTGAGTTATTTATTATTAGGTATTTGAATTTTAGGTAAAATATAAAAAATATGGAATTATTGGCTCATACCATTGAACTTCAATTCTGAGATGCAGAATTATAGAAATGAAAAGTAAATCCATAAATTACCTGATATGGATGCTTTATTTTACAAATAGGAACATTAGGGCCCAGAAAGATTTTTTTTAATTGCTACATATCATGTGAATCCTAAGAAAACTCGAGTCAGAAACCAGACTCTTTGTGAAGCCTGTACTCTTCACTGCACCACACAGCCTCACAGTAGGACAGTAGGACATGTCCTCACAGTAGGACACGTCTCCTTTCTGGAAACTGCTCTCCTTGGGGAAATATCCTCCTTCACAACTGGAGATGTGTCTCAGGAATCACCCCACATTAAGCAATATGCTAAGCAAAATTTTACAGATAAAAGAAGACATCAGGAAAGCCTGCATTCAAAGTACTCGGGGACCTCAGTGAAGTATTGAGACAGACTGATAACAAGTTATTACAATTCTGAAGCTTATGTTCTTGGGGAACACCAGTTGATTATTCACCATATAAATAAACCATTTGCAATGGCCCTTCTGGTATGGTGGAGTAAATGGAAATGGTCTCTTCATGATATCGATGAAGACATCACAGTTCAAAATGCAAAGGGAGAAAATTATGTTTTGAACATTGTAGTGGCCTCCTGGCCACAGTTTTACTTGTTGTGCTGAACTCTGAAGCATATTAAAGATCCACTCTGAATTTTTTTTCTATAACCCTACCATCTAGTTGAGAAGATTAGACACACATATACAGGGTGGGCAAAAGTAGGTTTACAGCTGTTCGTATGGAAAATAATACAATCATTAACAAATAATATACAAGAATGAACTCTGTGTTTCACATATTCACACTATAAGCCTACTTTTACCCCACCCTCTACAAATCAATTAGAAAATGACATTATTGATGACAGTAATTTATTTAGAAGGCACAATGTGTCAAGGACTGTACTAAACATGATCTCATTGATTTGTCAGTAAACTAGGGTATACAGAAATATTATTGTTCTCACAGTGGAGGAAATTAGGATTTCAAAAAGTTTAAGTTGGTTAATCAAGATCACATTCTTGGAGAGATTGACATGGGGCTTAATACTGAAAATATCTGTTTTCATGGCTCTTCATCAATTATTATTATTTTTTAACTTCACCTGAAAACATGCTTATTGATTTTAGAGATAGGGGAAAGGAGGGAGAGAAATCAATGTGAGAGAGAAACACTGATCAGGTGCCTCCCCTACAGACCCTGACTGGGGACAAAACTCACAATCTAGGCATGTACCCTGACCAGGTATTGAACCTGCAACCTTTCAGTTCACTGGACAACACTCCAACCAACTAAACCACAATGGCCAGAGCTCTTCATCAACTGTTGATGACAGCAAGCTTCCTGAGAGGCCCTGAGACTTCAAGGATGAAGGGATAATGTTCCAGAAGAAAGTCGGGATTAACCTGAGCCTCAAAAATTAAGTAAAATTTATACAAATAGAAATGAAGGAGACATTCTAGGTGGAAGACAAAGACTAGCCAATGGAAATGGAGCAATATGGAAGAGAATGCTTGTTGCCATCACCTGCAAGAGAAAACTGAGAGAAACCTGACCTCGTTAGAGCACGAAAGACAGACACACCAGGTCACATCACCTTTGTCTTTGAGTTGAAGATCCATCACCAATTTAGCAATCTTTATACTTTCTCCCAGATTCCATCTCCTCATAAGTCATTCATTCACACAATGTCTAGAAAGCCCTTACTATGTACAAGGCATGGTTTTCAATGATCAGGACACAATAGAGAACAAAACAAAGCTAATCACACTGCCTTGGGCTTAAAGTTAACCAAAGTAGATACCTCTCAGATATGAAGATCAAACAGGTAATCCAGGTTAATCCCTTAACCTGTCACACAAAAATTGCTCTATATATAGTGGTGGGGAGACAAAGAACAATTGCTATCATTACTGTTACTATTGTTTTATCAATCATTAATTTTGCCATCATGTCATCTATACTTCCTATACAACAGGCTTCAGGGATTTGAAGTTATCTCTGTGCAAAATATTTTATAATATCAGTTATTTAGTGCATCTATGCCAAAAATATTAAATATATTAATTATATATTTTTAAATCTGAAAAGTATCATCTGTGTAAGGAGAGAAAGCAGAAAAACTGATACTCTGAATTGTCACAAGCAAAAAAAAAAATAGCCTTAACATCAATGTGGCAGTAAAACTGCACCAAAGTTTAATGCTGTCACTTATTTTGGGTTTTTGTCTTCATGTAACTAGGACTAGTATATAAGAATATTATGAAGATGCAATTAATCATGCATATTAGTGGTTTTCAACCAGGGGAGTTCATCCTCCAGGGGACATCTGGCCATATCTAACATTGTTTGTTGTCACAGCTTGGAGGGGTGTATTGCTACTGGATTTCGTGCACAGAGGTCAGGGATGCTGCTAATCATCCTGCAATCACACAGAGTATCTCCCCTTCCCATTTAAAGAATTATCTGGCCTAAAATATCAAAAGTGCCGAGGTTGAAAAATGCTGATATATGGAAAGCCCTTCGCACAATGCCTAGCATTTCATAGAAATTAAAAAATAACAATATTATTATTATTGTTATTACAATTATCATTTTCATCATCTTCATTATACTGCGCCCTGTCCATGTGAATATGAGGAAACTAGGGCCATGATGTTGTCAGAATTTGAAACAACAATTGACGTTGCCTTCATATTAGGAGAGAACTTCACATTTTCCCTGCTCTGAAACATGGGCTGATTTGCCTCCTTTTCCTTCCACATCCAAATACCTTTTTGTTCAAGTAACACATGCTGTGTATAAATTTAGTTATGATTCTATGTCACAGTTTATTTCTTTTAATTAGAGTATTAGAATTATTCCCCAAGGAGTTCACCCAAGGAAGGACATTACAAAACCTTTAAAAATATTAAGTTAAAAGATGGAGTTAAGACTAAAATAGAGCCACAATTCTCCAATTTGAAAGTATATTTGTTCCTGTCAAGAGAATGAAGGCTGCATGAATTATTCATTGGGATAACAATTTATTGGTAAAATTGTTGTCTTTGGATGGTATGCATTATGGAGTGAATAAATAATATGGGACAGATATTTTTAGGGACTGAAGAGTAAATATAGGAAGCAAATTCATAGCAGGAAGGAAAGGAAGTTGTGGCTAGAAGTGGTTGAGGCTTCTCAGTGAAATATGTGAAGGACATAAAAATGGCCTCAACCAAGATGTAAAATAGAAAAACAAATAAAACTCTTCTAACTGCTTTGCTCTTGCATGTATGAGGGGGACCCCCCAAAAGAACCCAGAATTATCTTCTGCAGGGTGGGCCCCTTGCAGTACAGGCTTCCCCCGCTAAGTGAGTGTTCTAGGAACCCATTGTATCAGTGTGCCAGTTGGCCTTGTTGTGGGAGGCTGTGTTTGGCTTCAATTAATTTTTTGGAAGACTCTTTCAATGCATCTGCCCATTTCATGATGGGTGATTTATGAGCTCACCTGCCCACACCGCACTGAGTGTTCAGCAGTTTTTGACTAAAAATGGCATGACCTTTGTGCCCCACCCTCTGTATTCATCTGATCTTGCCCTGAGATACTTTTTTTGTTTCCTTGGATGAAAAAAATTCCTCTGAAGGAAGCATTTTGCTGATGTGGAAGAGGTAAAACAAACAAAAAAAATGGCAGAAGCACTAAAAGGCATCAAAATTGGTGAGTTCAAAAACTGTTTTGAGCAGTGGAAAAAACATCTCAACAGGTGTATCGCATCCAACGGAGAGTACTTTGAAGGTGATTGAAGTTTAAACATGTAAGAATAAATACAAAATTTTTAGTAAATAAATTCTGGGGTGTTTAGGGCCCCCCTTTGTATGTGTGGCTGCTTCTATTCAACTAACTTAATGGAAAGTTTTGTATAACAATATGAACAGAATTAATTAGGTCCTATTACTACCTTCCTGAAGTGGCTGATGAGGTGCACAGGTTCACAGTGACTGTGAGCTGGAGGACAATCTGACCATTAAGGTTTCTATTACTATTTTTGTTGTTGTTGAGATATAAAATTGTATAAGTTTAAGGTACACAATGTGTTGGTACATTTATATATTGCAATATGATTACTATCATAGTGTTAGCTAACACTTCTATCACATTACATAATAATTTCTTTTTGTGATGAGGATATTTAAGATCCAGTCTCTTAATTTTGAAGTAAATAATACAGTATCGTTGACTATAATCACAATACTGTGCATTAGATCTCTAGAAATCATTTATCTCCTAAATAGTTTTGCCAGTTTGTACCCTTTGACCATCATCTCCCCTTCTCCCCAATCCCTCTGTCCCTGGCAACTACCATTCACTCTAGTTCAGCTTTTTTGGATTCCACATATAAGTGATATCATACAATATTTGTCTTTCTCTGTCTGAGTTATCTGACTTAGCATAATTCCTTTAAGTTCCATCCATGTTGTTGCAAATGGCAGGATTTCCTTCTTTCTCGTAGCTGAATAACATTCCATTGTGTGTATGTGTGTGTATCACATCTTCTTTATTCACATCCACTGAAGGACACTTAAGGACATCTCCATATCTCGGCCACTGGGAATAATGCTGCAACATGGGACTGCGGAGATCTTTCCAATACCCTGTTTTCATACCCAGAAGAGAGACTGTGGATCCTATAGTAGTTTTATTTTTAATTTTTTGAGGAATCTCCATACTATTTCCATAGTGGCTGAACCAATTTACATCCCCACCAACAGTGGGGCTGCAGTTCCCTTTTCCTTACATCCTTGCTAATTAGCCAGTCTAACTAACAGGTTGAGGTGACATTTTATTGTGGTTTTGATGTGCATTTTTCTGATGATTAGTGATATTAAGCACCTTTCTTGTACCTGTTGGCCATCTATGTCTCCTTTGGAAAATATCTGTTCAGCTTCTCTGTCCACTTTTTAAGCAGACTGTTTGCTGTTAGGTTTTGTTGTTGTTTTTGTTGTTGTTGAGTTGTATGAATTTTTTACATATTTTGAACACTAATTCCTTAGCAGATATGTGATCTGCAAATATTTTCTACCATTCCAAAGGCTACCTCTTCGTTTAGTTCATTTGACTGCTAAGATTTGGAGTTCACTCCTCTTTCTCTTGTCTGTTCAGCCTTGCTTTCTCAGCTTTACTCCCAAGCATCTGTGAGACAAAGCTTGTCTTCCTTCAGTCACTGGCCAGCTACAGGGTCTGACCTCAATCCATGCCCAGGTCAGAGTGAAGGAACTCATTCAAGCTTTGCAAACCTTCTAGATTAAACCGGCTTTCTGGGGAAACCCCACCCCATTCATAATATCAATACAAAGCTGCTGCCCCTATATAAAAGCTCTCAATGATAAGGGAATTGTAATGTTAATTGAGTCAACAGAGATGAGACCGTTTTTGTTTGAATCCCTTCAATGTGTCTAATGCTGAGAACCACTTTAGGACATTTTGTCTTTCTCTGGGAAGGAAATGACTTGCTTCAGAAAAATTATGTAAGTTAAAAAATTCCCACCTTGTGTGGTTCTACACTGTTAATAACAATCTCTGGGCTCCCCCAACATCTCTAGACAATCACACAAATTAAACATTTCCCAGGAAGAGGGGCTCTGCACATTCTTTCTGTGAGGAGCCAGTGAATAATTTAGGCTTTTTGGAATATTTGGTCTCTGTTGCAACCACTTAACTCTGACATTGTAGCTTAAAAGCCACCATGGACTATATGCAAATGAAGGAGCAATGCTGTGTTTTTGCAAATATTTACTTATTTACAAAAGCAGGCAGCAGACCTGATTTGGCCCCCAGGCCTTAGTTTGCATACTGCTGGAGAAACAGTTTCCTAGGGCTGCTAACACAAAGGACTGCAAACTTTGTGGCTCCCCCCACACCACAGTTCCAGAGGGTTAGTCCATCCTGTGGCAGAGCCACGTGCCCTCTGAAGGCTGTAGGGGAGAAATTTCCCTTGTACTACCAGCTTCTGGTGGCTCCTGGTGTCCCTCCAATCTCTGTTTCAGTTTATGTGGCTTTCTCCTCTGTGCCTCTGTGAGTCCAAATCTCCCTTTATTTCTCTTATAAAGACACAAGTTGTTGGATTTAGAGCCCACTCTGCTTCCAGAATAATTTCACCTCAAGATTCTTGAGTAATTACATCCACAAAAACTGTATGTCCAAATAAAGTCCCATTCTGAGATTTCAGAGGGACATGGATTCGGGGGGATACTCTTCAAGCCCCTATACCTGGTCTAGAAGAAGTGCTCCCATTTCTGTATCGGAACTTGAATAATAGAAGGCAAAAGAAAACCAACTACAATGAAAATGAGACACTGTTGGAATAGTTGTGTGCTAAGCCCAAAACTGCCTTCTCCCTGTTAAAGAGGGAGACTGGCAAGTGCTGGTAAGGAGTTGTAGACACAGATGCATCAGTCTGAGACCTTCTCCCTGATATCATAAGGACAGAAAGAAAGTTCAAAAGAGCAATGCTGCTGGATGCTGTGCCTGTGCACCATTTACATTTTGGTCCTGCATCACCCCTGAGGCGTCTCACAGCTTAGGGCATGTTCCCTGTGTTTGTGAGTGATGTTCTCTGTTTGCCGTCTGTCCTAAGTTCACATTACAGCTGCTGCTCTGGGCTCCCCTATAGTTTGGCCATGTGCCACTGACATTATTGCTGGTGTCTATCTGCCTGGAACTCCTGGTTGGAGTCCCCCTAGCACATCAGCCAAGAGGAGATTAGGGTACAGAGACAGGGACCCCATGTCCTCCTCACCTGACTTACCAGGTATACCAGAAAAAGAACACAGTTTATAGCTGATTATCAGGCAGTTAACTGTCCCCTGCCATCCCAACCCTCGGGCTTCAAAATTAACACCCCCACCCTATTCAGAATTACAGATCTGAGTCTTGGAGGAAACAAAATCAAAACTATGAGCTTCAGCCCTGACCAGTGTAGCTCAGTTGGCCGGGCGTCATTCTACAAAGTGAGAGGTCGCCAGTTTGATTCCTAGCTGGGACACATGCCTGAGTCATGGATTTAATCCCCAGTCCAGGCTCATAGGAGAGGCAATTGATAGATGCTTCTCTCTCATATCGATGTTTCTCTCCCTCTTTCTCCCACCCTTCTTCTCTCTCTAAAAATAAAGAAATAAAATCTTGAAAAAAAGAACAACTCAGAGCTTCAGAGAGTGGGGACCAGTAGCCTTTAGGGCAACTTTGCCCACTGAATGGACTCAGCCCACACCAGGGTGCACAGTTCGTAAACAGAGTATATCCTCCCTTTCTCATCAGGTGGGAGCCCAGGAGCCGAGCACAAACTGCACAAGTGCACACAACAGCCCTGGCAGGGACCGAGGCATCTTGTAAATCCCTGAACGTTCCCTGTCAGACATAGGTAGCATCCAGCACTACTAGGTACTCAACAAGTGCCTGTAAAATGGGTGAATATTTGCAGGATTGCATCATTGACAGACAAAAACACAGGTGGGGATTTGAAATGGTAGCTCTGCTTCTGTGGCCTGGAGCCCTTTGATAGAAACCATCACAGTTTGTTCTCCAAAGCCTCAACTCCACAAGGAGTCACACTGACACACCTTGGACCTTGCCAGCTGGGATATCCAATTGCAGTTTATGGTTTAGGATTAATTTTAAAAAGCAGACAATTTGATTTGTTTTGTAGCCCTTTTAAAATGTGTCATCTGTCCTACAGGTTTTTTTTTAAAATTCCTTCAAAGAGGTGTGGCAGCAATGCTGTCAGAATAAAAAATTGAGAATAATATAGTAGTCTATCTGAAAAGGATTTAGATTAAATTATACAAGATTATGCTAAGATTCTATACGACTCTCAGGTGGGTTGAAATTGAGTAAAGACATGATGTTCCCACTAGGATGATTCTGAAACGTGGTTGTGTGTGTGCACGCACACAGAGGGGAAAATGCAAACTATTAAAAACAGTTATCTTCACAGTGTAGGATTTGGAAGGGGACTTTTATATATTTCATGTGCTTTTATTTTTCTCAGATGTGGGTTTTTGTAACAGACATGCACCATTTCTGTCATGGAAAAAATGAAAATCAAACTTGAAAAAATATATCCTAAAACCATTTTTCTATTTACAAATTGAGATCATGGGGAGCTTATTGAGACTGTGGGAAAGACTGAGATTCCAGAGTAAGAAAGAGAACAGAAGAACCAGGGGACAAAATGGACAGATCAGATGGTAAATGAAGTCACTCACCCACTTCCAAATACAAAACATCACCAGCCCAGGCATTTCATACAGTCACAAAATTCCCTCACCTATGTGCCTTATTCCAAAGTGAAATCTCTGGACATGTCTTTTTGCTCTGAATTGATAAGGTTACTAATTACCAGGGGACAAAGGCTCTCCACAGTGACATTTATGCAATTCTCTGCCCCGTCATCCAAATCAAACAAAATAATACTCAAAGGAATTAGCTAGTAGACTCCCCATGTCCCACTCAGGCAAGTCAAAACCTTTTCAAAACTTAATTGCTTGATGTTAAAATAAGAAAAATACGAGTGAAGAGTCTCGAGCTGAGGTGCTTACACTTGTTTAGGAATTATTTATAAATGAGGCACAGTACTTGGCAGATAAATAAGCTAGGCATTATCACTGCCCTATTATTTTAGAGGTAATACAGAAAAGCTTGTGTATGCATACAATGTAACAGAGCAGTAAAGAGGCTAGGTGACTTCTTTAAAGTCACAGTGCCAGGTGGTGACTAAAATGGGAGCTCAATTCCAGTTGCTTTAACTTCATTCAACACACTTTTGAAGGGAATACCTTACATTATCCCTACAGCTTTTAAGTCTATGATCCTTTAACAGTAAAATAAGAGGAAGAAGAAGTAGAAGAAAAAGAAACAGGAAAGGAGAGAAAAAAGAGCTCTTTTAAAGTTACCTTTGCCTTGTATTTATCTAAGAATCAAGACATCTGGATTCTTACATCAGTTTTATCATCAGCATATTTGGACATAATGAAACTTTCTCATTTATATTTATAGAATTACTTGATGTTAAAATAAATACACATTCATTCTGTCATCATATTAAGAGATAGAATAGAATAGAGAGATGATAAATACATAGATGATAGATAGATAGATAGATAGATAGATAGATAGATAGATAGATAGAATGAATGGACAGGTGGAGAGACAGATAGATAGATGATATATAAATAATACTTTAATTTGTTCTTTTAAAAACCAAACCTTATTCCACTATTACTGGAACATTTCAGCTAAAAGGGAAACTACTGGCATCCCTGGCATGTCTGCTAGAGCTTGGAGGGGTTTCTTTGGCAAGATACTGTCTCCCTTGTGAGGAGCTGGCTGCAGCTCTGAGAGAAGGAAATAGACTCTTGTTAGAGTAAATGTCAGTACCAGTGGGAAAACCTTCCTAGCTGGCTGTGTTGTGGGAACAAATATGTTTTTAGTGGTTCATTGCCTGGAAAATTCAACTTGGGTAGCCCCCAAACCTTTGAGCCTGTTTACAAGGGGGAATGAACATCACCCCTTGTATTCTGGGGGCTACAAATGGAAGTCTATTGAATTACATTCCATCTTTCCACTTTAGGACTGACTGGAAACTTCTAAATGTCCGGCACTCATGCTGGCATCACCTCTATAAATGCTGGCTTGTGTTCTTACAAATATCTAGAGAGGTGATTCTCATGGGTAGCTACTCAAATGATGGGGGAAAAACTCTCCATGAAGAAATTCATTAATTTATGCATTTGTAAACTTTACTTTCTGTACCTTAGTACAGAGATCTCTAGACTTAGACTGCCCATTTTCAAATACTGATTTTAATATTTACTAGGTATATCACCTTATTGAGCAATGTTACCACCTCATACCCAATTTCTCTAACTGAGTAATGGAGATAATAATGTTCCCTAGCTCTCAGAGTGACCTAAAGATTAAAAGAAATATTGATTGGAAGAGTTTATCCAGTGACTCACACTTAGCAATAAATATATCTACTGATAGTAGTAGGGGTCATGGTATCTTTAGCAAATATATAATTAAATTAATTATCCATTCTATTCTAAAGCAATACACAGAGCATTTAAAAAGTCATGTCCATTTAAGGTAATTATGTTTAGGTCCAATATAGTAGGAGAATATGGTATTTTAATGATAACTAGTTCCTGATGAGTTATGAGTAAATGGAACAGAGAAGGCTTAGAGTAGATATAAAAGTCCCTAGTCATCACTCTTAAGCTACATCCTCAAATCCCCAGAGGTTGTTTTCCACAGGAGAAGGAATGAATAATTATGATCTAAGCTACATGAATAGCAGGATCAGGAGACCACAGACATGTGCTGACTTTCTCTATTCACACCAAATTCCACTGGGCATTCCTTGTAGGAGACCATTGAGCATGGCATGGGTCCAGCTCCCAGTGGAAAGCAGGGTCTGATGCACGGGACCCACGTCCATGGATAGGTTCTCCCATGGGGAACCAGGCCTACATTGTACCTAGACTGCTATGAGACTTGCTTTTGCTAAAACTCCCTCACCCTGAATTGAGGCAGCGAACATTTACTGCAAAGTAACTTCCTAAATCCATGCTAAACCTTCCAAGGATGAGTGCAACCAGTTCAACCACTTTTCCTTTTTCATTTGCGAATATCCTTCTTCTGTGATGTGATTAGTGGCCCCAGCTGCTTTGTTTTCTGTAAAGGGTAACCACCTAAAGCGAACCTGTGCATAGTAAGTGAGGACCATCATGTAATGTGCCCAGGAAAGAAATAAAGGCCTGTCATGGTGAAGGCATTGGCTTTTTCTCCCCTTGAGAGAGAAGCCACACTGTCCCTTTTCCTCTACAGGACTCAGTAGTCGGTGTGAATTTCTCTTGTCTCATCCACAACATGGTGGACCCCACGAGCCAGGGTCTGAATCAATTCCTACTTACTGCAAGAATATCATCTTAAAGGTAAGGGAATTAGGTGACTGCATAAAGTGCTGAAGGAATACGAATAAGGAAGGGATCAGCAGATGAGTCAGGCAGGAATGAGCACTGTGCTGCTGAAGCTTAGTAAATAGACCCTACATGTACTGTGTCTTCTTCCAGTCCCATGCCCATGGCAGACATCATTAATGGATCACACACTCATTCCCCATGAACCTGTCCTTCAACTCCATAGTCAGTTACATAGTCCTGCTGCAGACAGTCACTGCCAATCATCCAGAAATAGAAAGTAACATAAAACCATTTTACTATCTCAGAAATTGTTCTTCATAGAAGTCATAAATAAAGGTCTTCAAGCATAATGAAGGTAGGCATTTGAGTAGCTAGCAACAATTTAAGCCAAACTGTAGCAGAAAGGGAGCATAATATCCATGAGGCAAAGTAAAAAGCTGATTATCTTTTCCCTAAGCACCTAGGTTTGAGGCTCATAAATGTGTTATTGGTTAGAGAGATGTAAAAGACAGGCTGAAGAATTCAGAGTTGAGTTGGGGGAATTAAAAAGAGCTTCCAAGTTTGAAACCTGCAGTACTCATGAATTTAAAAAATATATTGGCTCAGCTATCTGCACTAAAACACTGCTGGAAAATATAGCACAGGAATTACAAAAAGCCCTTCAATAAAATTAAGATGAGGATTATCCCTCAAAAAGGCCTTACTGGACTATTTAAATCATAAAAATACAAAGTGGTAGGATACTTATTTGTATTGTGATTTTCCAGCTAACAGAACAAGAAAACTATTTGTGGAATCAATAACAACAATAACAAATTAATAGAAATTATAAAAATAATGATAAATTAATAGGAATTATAAATAAATATATATTAAGTGATAAAATATATTTTACCATAAACATTCCATGCTATATGTTAGGTGGTTAACATATACTATTTTATGCAACCTTACTAAAGAATAAAGAAGGAAGGGGTGAGGATGAGGAGAAAAAGATGGAAAAGAGAGAGGGGAAGAAGAAACACAGGTTTACTAGCTTGCTTGTTTGTTTTTATTACCATATTACATACCAGACTATTGAAGTTCATGAGAGTGAAGTAACATGCCTGGCATGTGTCAAAGTCAGGAATAAAACAGCCCCATCTGCCATCAAAGCACGTAGTTTATTACCTGTTTGTTATACTTCATCTAAAAACAGAGCAGCCCCAAACCAGGTACACTGCTATTGCAACAATCAGAGAGGAGGAAGCAATACCAGTCATTACCAACATGTCCCTCTCTTTCGAGCATATGTGGGTATCACTATTACGTGATACACAACAAACAATGACAGCCGCTCGATTCTCTTTGGCTTGGCTCTGTCCCTGCAGGCAACCCTCCCACTAATATGTGGATTGACAAATATATTAACAAAAAATTGAGTTTAACAGCTGGAAATAATTAAGCAATCCTAATCTATAATTACTGAGATTATACTATGTGTAAATGCATTCTACTAGAGCCTTCTATTCATTGATAGATGCATTCATTCGTTCACTCAAAAAAATAAACATTTATTTATGACCAACAATATTATGGTCATAGCTACTCAAGAAGGACCAGTTAAATATATATATATATGAATATATATAAATATATATATGAATTCCAGCATTTGTGAAGCTCCCATTCTAGTGGAGCAAGGCAAGATAAATGTTAAAAGTACAGACTATGTTAAGTGGTGATCACTACAAAGGAGAAAAGTAATAATACATCAGGAGGCAGGGCATACAAATCCCTATAGACCAGGTTACAGATTTTGATCTTACTCTGGGGAGCAACAGGAAGCCACTGAACGATTTAAGCAGGAGAAAGCCATGGTGATGTCTTGAAAAGATCTACTGGTTGCTGTCAGCAGAATCCAGTGTTGGAGGTGCTCTGGAAGCAGGAAGACAAGTTAGGTAGGGTGCTGCTGCAATAAAACAAGTGACAGAAGGCAGCCTCTTGGAAAAAAGTGGTGGTAATGGTGGAGATTGAGGAATTTTAGAAAGATGTGGTATATCATTAAGGGGAGAAAAATCAACAGATTTGACAATTGATTGGATGTGAGAAGAGGTGAACAATTTTTTTTTTCCTGAAGAAAAACATAAAAACAATAAAAATACTCTAGGATCCCAGTCTTGGATGTGGCCCATCTTTAAGCCAATTTTGGGGGTATTCTTGGTTAGATTTGGAGCCCATTCTTGGATGTCAGTGTGGTCATGAGGTAGAAAGATGAGGTCTGTTTTAGGTTTAATGTGAACTGAAAGGTTCATTTAAAAAAAAAAAAAGAGTTCTACAAATGGAAAGCAAGAGAAGAAAGATTAGAGTGACCCAAATGTGAGACAAGAGGATATGTTAATCTTTAAAATTTTTTTAAAAGGAGAGAATCTGATGAAGGACATAATAATGACACTTCAGATATGATTTTATGGTGTGAACAAAATTGACAAAAAGTCAAAGGTTACATGACCTTTGGAAACCTGGAAGCATCAGTATCCATTTGTCAGAAATGAAGAAATTGAAAAAAAGTAAGCTATTTGAGTTGTGGGGAGAAATTAGTTTTATTGTTGTTATAAATGTCTTCAATATTTAGAACAGCAGACACATGGCACAGACAGTGCTGAGATGCGTCAAG
The DNA here is from genome assembly GCA_004027475.1 of Anoura caudifer. Classification (NCBI taxonomy): domain Eukaryota; kingdom Metazoa; phylum Chordata; class Mammalia; order Chiroptera; family Phyllostomidae; genus Anoura; species Anoura caudifer. The sequence continues at coordinate 121,936 of PVKU01000193.1, forward strand.
AAAAACACAAAACAATTAATTAGTATGACAATTTCCCCCAAGGAAGCAATTCAAACATTTAGTGAAAAACAAAGATACAATAAAATGCAATCATCTGGTGTCTATATTAGCAATAATTAGTATATATGATCCAAGCCAAGCCAAAGATGATTTTTCCATTCCAAGTGTGCAAACTACCAACATTCTGTTAGTACAGATGGGTTCCATGCATTGGAGGAGTCCAGTTATTTTATGGATGAGAAGCAAGGCAGTAATTTCAGAGGTTTATCAGGCTACCTAACAAACTAGGCAGCCACATCTATACTTGGCAGGTCGGAGCCAAGCCACCTCCTGCAGATTGTGTGCTCTGCAACACCAGCAAAAAGAAGTGGGAGAGAACAGAGGAGAGAGTGGAGCGCAGAGAGCCCTGAACAGGTGGCTGGAGACACTTCTTCAAATCCTACCCATACCACTAGAGCTCCAAATCAAGCTCATGGAATAGAAGTTCCAACTTATCACTAGCTTCATTAGCAATAGTCTTTACGAGTCTTCTGAATTCTGTTTTTCAGTATGAGATAGGTGTGAATTCTTTATCCTTCCTGATTCCCTTTGAAATATCAGTGCAAATATCTAAACCAGGCAAGCCAGTCACTCATGCTTGCTGCTACTCTCCATCCCTGTCTCTGGGGCAGGCATGACTGGGTGATAATGGCACTCTTTTCTGCTGAGCCTCAGAATCTCTACCAATGAAGCTCCCTACCATAGAATACTAAATAGAAAATGGAACATACTATTGATACGTGTAACAACTTGGATGTATCCCCAGAGCATTATGCTGAGTGGAAGAAGCCAGTCCCAAAATGTCACATGCTATATATTCCATTTATATAATATTCTCAAACTGGTAAGTTTAAGAAACAAACAGATTAGTGGTTGTCAAGACATTAGGGATGGGGGTGGGAGTAGGAGGAAGTGGGGCAATATGCAATATGTGGGATCCTTATGATGATAGAACTGTGCTGTATCTTGACTGTGGTGTGGACACATGAACCAATGTAGGTGCTGAAAGTGTATAGAGCTCAATATACACATGCGTAAGAGTACAAATAAAAAGGGAAATCTGAATGAGATCATTATATTGCATCAGTAAATGGAATCAGTGTCTGAATATGAGCAGCAAGTAGCTCTTACATATCAGTATCAGTCTCTTGTTTCGATATGCTACTACAATTTTTAAAGACTTTACCTTGGAGATCTGAGTAAATAGTATACAGAATCTCTCTGCATTGTTCCCTACATTTCATGTGAATCTACTAATCTGTAATTATCTCAAAATAAATAGTTTAATTAAAAAATAGGTCCTTGGAGGTCTACCAGTGAAACAAATTGAGCGCATAAGTTGAAATCTATTTGTCTTTCCTGAAGTAAATCATCAGGTTTTTATCCCTATTCACTTTCAATAGCAAAGGAAAAAATAGAGCATGGGACAAAAGTAGGTTGACAGTTGTTTGTACAAAAAATAATATAATAATCAATAAATAATACAAGAATTGATCAATAAATAAAATCATTACAAAAAAAAAAAAACAACAACAACCTGGTGTGGCTCAATGGATTGAGTGCTGGCCTGGGAACCAAAGGGTCGCTGGTTTGATTCCCAGTCAAGGCACATGCCTGGGTTGTGAGCCAGGTCCCCAGTAGAGGGCACATGAGAGGCAACCACATATTGATGTTTCTCTCCCTCTGTTTCTCCCTCCCTTCCCCTCAGTCTAAAAATAAATAAATAAAAATCTTTAAAAAAAGAATCAACCCTGTGTTTGTGTACTCACAACTGCAAACCCACTTTTGCCCAACCCTGCATAATACATCTACTTTCTTCCCTAGTTCTGATTTTTGTAAAAATATTTCCTCTCTCCAACATAGGCTTCAGGGACTACAAAATGAGGTGATATGTAAGACTGCTTTGGAGCCATCTCCAAAGCAGTATAGAGACACTGTCATTTCCACCATCACAATTAGATTCCTATCAACTGACCAAAAAAGCTAGAAATTCAGAGTTCTAAGACCTGGTTCTGATATTAACATGTGCCCAGAGTTTGGAACTAAGATACTCAAATGGTTGAGTTTATGGCGACTTTGATTCTGACTGGTTCTGTCTGCCCCCAGCTGGTCCCCGAATACCAACATTCCAAAGCAGAATGGCATCTAACTGCTGGCATAACATATCCTTTGATTCCATGACAACCCTATAGTCGAACTGCATTTTGCATGGGCTGCAACCTTCCATTTACCCTGCATTCATTTCCAAATTGAAATGATATCTTGTACTACACATGTTTCCTGGGATAGTTTGTCCTGTGAATTCATTTAATAATGAAGCATCTGGTCTGTCTTCCCATTTCAAGAACCTGGGTAGTGCTCACAACTGCCAACTGCCAGGCGTTACGTACACCCAAGGAGGAACTTTTCTGCCTGCAATTGTAAGGCTGAAAAGATGTTCAGGTGAGTTTGCTTCTATTAACCTCTGCCAATGAGAATATTATTGCATTCTTCCACACTCAATAGCATGGAAGTTGCTGAATATTTAGTAGCATAATCAAGTGTACTAGGGAAGAATGGGAGAGCTCCTTGCAAATTTCCTTCCGACTTTCACAGTCTCACAGCAGAGGGTGTGTGTGTGTATTATAAAGAAAATGTCATTTAAAAGGTACTTTTTTGGTGAAGAAAACAGGTTAGCACATACATTGTAGGAATGTAAATTAATGAAACCTTTTTGTAGGGCAAATCTTAGCGATATCATTGAAAAGTAAATTGACTCAGGCCTTGAAGAACTAAGAAGTTATCCTATAAATACACATGCACAAACACTGAAAGATAGAGATGTATAAGTAAATGCAGTGTGTGAAATAGAAAAACAAAACAAACGAGACCCTAAACCAAACCATTTAAATGTTCATTAACAAAGTATCTAGTAAAGAAATATTGTTTTGTTCATTAAAATGAATACTATGAAACTATTAAAAAGAATAAGTTAGGTCTATATATCCAGTATGAAATTATATATATGACACATTTACTTACAAATATCAGAGCACTTGCTGACTGCAATTTTTTTCTCATTTCTTTTTGTTTACGCATTGTTTTGTGGGTGGCTGGTAAATCTTTTATGGATTGATTCCTGAGAATATTGCTAGTTCTTTTATTCTTATTCTGCAATCCTTGAGTCCTGCCTCAAGTTCTGCTACTCTGAGTTCTAAAGATGACTGGAGTAGGGGAACAGGAAGTTGTTATTCAAAGGGTGTCAAGTCAGATAAATAAATTCTGGAGATTTGCTGTACAACACCGTACCTAGAGTTAACAATACGGTATTGTGTACTTCAAAATTTAATATGGTAGATCTCATCTTAAGTGTTAAGTGTTCTTAACACTTAACACATCATCACATTAAGTATTCTTACACACACTCATACTCACACAATATTCTAGTGCCATAGAAGTTCATATTATATTAGATCCACCTTATTCAAGCTACTATGTTATTTTGAGACTAAAATTATTTAAAAGCAGAGTTAAAGTCTCTTATCTAAATTTCCTATTTCACTATGTAGATCTGACTAAGTTATCAAAGTCTAATTCCAGCTTTCCTTTCTATAAAGTGGGCTTGTAATAATACCTACCTTATATTTTTTGAAAATATTAAATAAAATAATATCCATAGAGCATTTGCTAAAATGTCTATCCAAAAGTGATGTTCAATTAAATTAATACATGCGTATGGTATATGCAGACACACACAAATATGCGTTTGAAGACAGAGGGTCTGATCATTTCCCAAACTCAGTTTTATAACTGTCTGTTGCCATTTCCTTACAACTAGCCATTTACCTTCAACCTTTCCTAAAGGCCTTCTTCACATGTAGGAAGAGCAGGTGTCCAGCTCAGTCTAGCAGAAGAAACAATGTCTAACAACTAAGCCACACAGAAGTTGCCATCTTGTGAGACAGTCCTGTCACTGAGGGTTACTCAGTGAACGAGCTCCTGTGGGAAGAGTCACGGGGAAGATCTGAGGGTCTCTCCGTGACAGGGTTTTCAAGCTCTGCCCACATTCGCATGGAATGCCTGTCATCCATTTCAGTTGTGGTTTTTCCTAACCTCCCAAGTGGAGATAGATGACTAATTCTCAATTCTTCCCCTATAGTATCTTTCGCCTGCCCCTGTTATGGCGCTGAAGCATGTCACTGTTTATGTATTCACAGCATGTCTCCCGCTGATCAGAAATCCTGGAGGACAGTGACTTGACCCTATTTATTTCTTAATCTCACAATAACCTGCACATAGTAGGTGCTCAATGCATGACTTTCATATGATAAAATAAATCCTGAAAAGTAATTTTGAGTGATTTTTCTATTTACAAAGCTTTCTGTATAAAATCTAGACTATTAGATATTCTGGGAGATTATTTAAACCAATCCACTGTAAATATTAATAACAGAAGCATCAACAATGATGGCAATAATGTATAAATTAAAAAGTAATTCCACAGAGATGTCAATAGAATATTTTTGTCTCTTTTCTTCCTTCCCCATTATTTGGGAAAGGATGTTTTTATTAGCTTTAATGCCTAACTGGAATAATTTCATCTGTCTTCTTTTTTTCTGGTATCAAGAGCAAAAACATCTGATGGCTGCCTTCTTTTGGAGCCTTCCACACAGCACTTCCCTCTCAGACCGACTAGTTGACAACAAGCACAACAATAAAGTAGATACCTCTTCCATCCAATTAATATCCTCCATCCTTAAGTCAAATTTTCCTGGAAGGTGGGATGGGGAAGAAAGACAAAAATAAAAGATTGAATTTATAGTTTGGCTGCAGAGACTAAATTAGATCATGTTTATTGATTAATTTCAGTCAATAGACATGGATAAGTTTGGGTGATTTTGAACTATGCCTCCAGGTATGCCTTTCAGAGTGGTTTTAGCCCAACCCCAAAGTTGAGTTATTGCAGAATTAAAGAAAAAAGAAACTTCATGTCCAACAAGTGACACAGATATATTCATAACAGGAGGGAAGAAGGAAATTCATCTCTCCTTTTATTTTCCCAGTTAGATTATAGCAATAAAAGACAGGTTTTGCACAAAATATTAAACTATGTCATGGTTCAACATAATTAACCAATGATAACCAAAACAAAAATATCAGAGTCATAAACAGATACACTATGGATCCTAAGAATAAATATGCTTCATGCAGTGACAATGGCCACACCTTGGTTTACTCCTTGTCCAGATTGCATTTGTTCCCAGAAATCATTTGTGTCTCTCATCTTATTATTTCCCCTGAAGTCTTCCAAAGACCTAAGATCCTTCAGCCAGGCTGTATGCCACTCACCATCTATTATCTCTTCCAAGGAGAGGAAATGGTCCAGCATGTTTGGACACAAAATTTCATGCCCACACCCCATAAAGAACTCATCTAAACCATTTTCTACAAGAGGTGAATTAACCAGGATACAACTTGTTCTTCTCATGCTGCATTTCCAAAACAAAATTAATTCCTTCTCATTGACATATACACACATCAGATTCATGTCTGTTTGATGACATCCACATAATATAGAAGCCACTAACAATGATGCAGATGAATCCAAAGACCTTATTGCCTACCTTTACCAAGACTGCTTCAGCAGCTGTTTGGTAGCACCAGATTTTATGGGCACTATTCTTGAAGCAGCTAGAGTTCAAATTGAAATCAAAGCTTAAACGGTTCTGAACTATGATGGGTATAAAGAGTTAATGGCAACATTGTTTGGTTATCAGGTCAGCCAAGGGGTGAGATGAAGTAGTGGATACACCTACTGAGTAGTAAATCCATATATTGTTTCTGGTCCATCATCTCTTTCCCATTTCTACTGGTAGCAACATTCTATTTTTGTTAACACACCTCGTCTGTACTACTGCTATCCATACATGGTCTTGATTGGGAATCAGAATTCTCTCTCCTTCTAGCCCCACAGATCTGTTCAGGATGAGGTTAGAATCAGGATGATTCTAATAGAGCTGATACCTCTCTTATTTTATATATGGAAGCTAGATGAGAAAGATCTTTTTTGGCCTCAAAACATCAGCTGTTAAGACTATAGCATGGAGGCTACAACTGGCCACATGAAGATCTTCTGAGGAATGAAACTAACACTCAGAAGGAAGTCAAAAGATAGAGAAAAAACATAGAACATTAGAGATGTTATCTAAACCACTGGACCCAGCTCTGCCTGAAGAAAGTCACATATCTTTTGGATTTCTAATTTCATGAGTCAATAAATCTCATTGTTAAAAAACAAACAAACAAGGTTAAATTTGTTGGAATTTGGTTTCTGTCACTTGCAATAAAAAATGTTCTGATGAATCCAGTGAAAACAAGAAAAGTATGGCTTCCACCTCTTACTCTGTGGCTGATATTAAACATTCACTTTCCCAAAAAGGCTACTGATTTTGACCAGGCTGGCTGCCAGGCCAATAAAAAACTTTCTTTCCTTTAGACAACTTCATACATGACAATGCTTGAATGCTGGTTGGGGCTCAACAAAATAGTTTCTGAACATGGAACACATTTTACAGCCTCTGTCATTTGAGAGAACTCCTGGGCTACCTTACAAAATGGTTTTGGAAAGAAGTATATCTGCTTTTGGAAAGTGTCTGCCAAAACGTGGCCAATGTAATTTAAAATGGCTAAGACAATCAGCTCGAAAATTAAGGTTTCTAATGGGAACACCTACTCAGCCCTAATAATAGGGGAACTACCATCATAATTATAATGTGGTGCCAGCAGGCACATCATTAACTAACTTTTCTCAGCTACTGCAATTAATGAGCATCAATAGATTGAGTAAATTATTAATAACTCCCACATGCTCCCATGCACACTGCTGGCTCTATTTTTTTTTTCAAGTAAGAAGCGAAAAGTTAATAGCTGATATCCAAACAGTCTTTGACTTATCTCTTTTACAACATTACTGTATTTTTTAATAAGTCTTTCTGGAGAAGATAACAGTCATAGAGAATTAAATAGTGAATAGAGAAGGAAATACCCTGGAAGTAAGCAATGTGATTGAACAGAGAGACCATCATTTATGAAGTGATCAAACAGCCCCATTCCCTACTTTGTTCAGAGTATAATCATTTATGAAATTGTTATGATCACTGACTGCTAGTAACAGTGAATGTTGTTGTGGCTGTAACTATACACAGTATAGTGTGAATCAGCAGTTCGTAAATATAGCCCAGGGATCAATTGAGGTTTATGATGTTCACAAATAATCTCTGCAAATCACAGGACATTAACACAGGGTGGGCCTAGGCTAACATGGACATGATAAAGAAGATGAAAAAGAGAAATCCAGAAAGAGTTAAGGTACAAAATCAAGATTGTACAAGTAGGATGGGAAGCCTCTTCCATCCCTTGCATTTAAATTGTTTCCAGCCACCAGGTAAATAAAGCATATTCTTTATCTTCAAGGTGTGAATGTTCTTAAGGAAAGAGGCTACTGAATAGAAAATATCAATAGACCATGAAAGCCTTATGATTGGAATAAACACAGGGGATGAGGAAGAAAAGAGCAGGTAACCCAGCCTGGGGTAGGAAGTTCACAGACAGCTTCCCATAAGACTGAAAACTTCTGTTGGGTTCTTCAATGGCAAAAAGAGAAAAAAAAGTGATGAGGCAGAACAGATATGGAGAAAGGTCCCAGCAGAGGACATACTGCATTGTATATAAAGGTCCAGGTGTAAGGAAACCAGGGCATATTCTTGTAAAAACAAGTCACATAATATAGTTGGAGTATAGATGGGTTGGTGAGCAGGGGCCAGATGAGAAAGGCTGAGTGAAGGTGCAGATGCTCTCTGCTGAGAGTGATGGTGAGTCTTTAAGTGATACAAAGTGACTTTACTTGTGAACAGATGGCTAGGGCTGCAGTTGGCAGAACTGAGTAGAGAGGGAATGTGGGGAGGAAAGAAAAAAAAAAACACAGAGAGTTTGCGATGGTCCATGAAAGGGATGACAATGGTCAGAACCAAAGACTCAATGGGCACATTTTTGTGATAATCTGTGGTAAATCACAGAGACTTGACTCTTCCCCCTGCATTTGGGACAATGTGACTATTGTCAACTCCTTAACAGGCAAACAACCATAAGGCAACTGCTATCACCACCAGACTGACTAGCACCAGGGAGTTTGGTAACCTTGGATTGGCAGTAAAACTAGGAAGGTGAAGGTTGCAGTGGCCTGCAGGAGAACGAATTTCTCTCTTCTGTCTCTGGGGCTTCAGAGACTGTGTCCCACTGTGACTGAGAACACTGAAGGACGTGCTCTGGCCAGCATGGCTCAGTTGGTTGGGTGTCAACTGCAAAGTGAAAGGCCATTGGTGGGATTTCCGGTTAGGGCACATGCGTGGACTGTGGGCCTGGTCCCTGGTTAGGACGTGTGTGAGAGGCAACTGATCCATGTTTCTCTCTTTCATTGATATTTCTCCCCCTTTCTTTCTTTCTCCCTCTTTTCCTCTCTCTAATAAATACAATCTTAAAAAAAAAAAAAGAACAGTGAAGGATAGATAAATGAAAAGGCCTCTTAACTGAATAAATCTATAAACCGGGGAAGTAGGAAAATACTATGATTCCAGATATTTCTATATTGATGCCTCCTTCAATAAAAAGACATCAGACTAAACTGATTTTAGGCACATGCAGAGTCATCTGGCTGAGTGCTGTGAACAGGAGGAGGAAGGAAAAACGGTGACCTGTGGGTCAATCTGCTACAAACACACTCCTAGCCTGTCTTTGGGCAAGTGCCTGGGGCTGTAGAATTCAGGATCAGTCTCCAGCGGGCTCTGCCTCCCAGGCCTCTTTGGGTTTCTGCTCAAACGACTGCCTCATTTCGAGATCATTCAAGCATGTGAAAATTGTAGACAGCAAGGCAGCACATCCTTCCAATGACCATTTAAACTATACAACTGGAATTTATCACAAGTACAGGGAAAGGGTGAGTCGTTAGAAAATCAAACTTGAAAAATCTCTACTCTCGATCAAACAGCTATATTTTCCGCTCAGGGAATCGGGCACTGCAGCCTTAAAACATTAAATATATACAGCCTCCTCTCGGTGTATAAAAAGAATCAGAGGTAGAGAAACATACAGCAAAGAGGCATTAAAGTATGTAAAAAAGGAACTTGAGGCAAGGTGAAAATAAGAGGGGGACAGTGAAAGTCAAAAATTCATTTTGTAACAGTCTATATATGTATAGTTGCTGAAACCCATCTTCTGGGGTTCCCTTGCAATGATTATTAAAAAGAAAATTCCCCCATCAAGATATCCTTGTTGCTTTTAAATCTCAAGCATCTGGTAACATTTTGTTTTCTTCATAACTCTTGGTCTGACAGAGTCTGCACTGCAAGGTCTAAAGAACTAGACCCTGTGAGTTAGGGCTGAGAAGCAGCAGGAGTTTGGCTTCTCTAAGGTGGCTCTGCCTCATTTCCCAGAAACCAGTTGTGACCAGGTTTATTGATTCATCTTTGGCCATCTGTTAAAGAGCAGCCTTTGCACATGGCCTTTGATCTCATAGTGGCAGCTTTAACCTTTGCATGCCTCCCGCAAGGTCCTCCACTGGAAATCACTCAGAAGCATACCCCAGTTTTTTTGCTCTGAGTCACACCTTCAGTCTTATTGCAATAACAGCTTCCAAGAAAGTCCTATAACAAGTCATTGACCCTATTTTCCTTCTTGTTTGCTATCAAACTCAACACGCTGTTTGATCAGATTTCTCCTGAGGAACAAACTACGTAATCACCCATAGTACCAGCATCAATGGCAAGGTTGAGGCAATGTGATGAAGCAACAGTAAAGCATAAGCGAGAGGGGGAGCACTTTGGCTTCAAGAATAACAACTTGATGGCTCTTGGCTGGTGCATTAATAATGTGTTGTATGGGATATACATAACACCCACCATGCTGGAAATCTGGGGGCAGGTTTTCAAATAACATGAAGATACATGATAATGTAGAATGCAAATTTATATCAGAACCAACTGTGGGATGAAATCATTGTTCTTTTTATGCCACCAGTTTCCAAGTTTCCAGAGCTTTACATAACAGGCATATTGCTCTTGCTTTGTTTCAATGAGAAGCCCAAGAAGAGCTGAAAGAAATACAAAAGTTAACCCAGATGGACTACGTAGTATAGCCCTCTTTCATATCCAAAAGCTGAGAACCATTTCTGTTCCCAGCCAGTAGCATGCCAGCTTGTGTGGGAGTGAGAGCGGGGAGAGTGGGGGGTGAAAGGTTTAATTGGTTCCACTATGTATGTAGACCCTGCAATTCCCTCTCTGCCTCTGCCTGGGTAAGTCCATTACTGCGAGTACATTTTCAAAGGCAAGATATGTTACAAGCAAGCAGAGCTATCATTTTTAGTGCCAGAGAAACCCGGAATTTCTACACAGGGTATTTGCAGTTACTAGATGGGGTCTAGAGCCCAGTGTCAGAGGAAATGGAAAGGGGGCTTAAACCGTGCAGTTTTTACTCTGGGGTGCATTGTATGCCATTGCCTTCCCTAATTGAGATGTACTTAAATGTGCAACTCTCATTTTCAAAGTCATTTTTACCCCCTTTGTAATCACCAGAAGAATAGAGACAGAACAGTTTTGATCTCAGTCGTCTTAGCCCCCAGCCAGGTAATCAGACGGTAGCAGAGCAGATGGGGTGAATGGTGACACAGGAGGAAGGAAGAAAGGGTGGCTATCACATGGCAATGGAGGTGAACGCACAGGGTTGTAGAACTGAGGGGTGAGTATCTCTGAGAACCAGACTGTATGTGAATGAAGAGGACCTGCCATAGAGAGGCACTGGGTGTAGAGGAAGTAGGAGAGGGGGAGAGGGGGAGAGAGAGAGAGAGAAAGAGAGAGGGGGGAGAGAGATTCCTATGTTTTCCCAGTGTCGAACTTATAGACACATTTTTGTTTGTATGTTTCAAAATTTACATCGCACCTATACGGGGCCAAACTTGAGTAGTAAGTACCCACAAAATATGCATGATTCCTAAATGTTCTCAATAACATCACCCAGAAGAACTGAAACATGGCAGCTGCTGACAGGTCATAATATGAGGACCTGAACTCCCTTTAAGTGTAAGAAAAAAAAAGGCACATGGCAGAAAATAAGGAGGAAATGGACCCCAGGCTGTAAACCAAGATGACCATTCTGAGACCTGCAGATACTCACATTTATTTAGAAAGAGAGCACCGTCAAGTGAAGGTTGGTACCAAATGAGCCAACCAGCCCCATCTGACCCAGGCTTTGTTGAGAAGAAAAACTTAAAGGAAAAGACCCATCCAGAATTTTTATCTTCCTATCCTCCACTGGAGCAAGTAGAAAGAGGGTGACTTTGGTGTAGGCAAAGGCACCTCGGATGAGAGACACTGCATGTGGGAGACCCCCAGGGAGGCACAAACCCAAAGCTGCTAAATAGCAACCTTCAGAAATCACCTTCTTGGCCATAAAGAGTCCTTTATTCTGTGGCTTGATTTGCTATTGATTTAGGGCTCTTTTTCATATTGATGCAGGAAAACATTTTATTTTCTCAGATGGAAGTGGGAGGGAGTCTATCTGGGGAAGGTGGTGCAAGGCTGCTGTGCAGAGTGTCACCATTCCTTAAAGGGGTGCTCAGGCAAAGGTCTCGCCATTGCATCCTTAAGTGCCTGCATGTGGAATTTCTAAATAATTCTAGATCCCTCTATGTCCAGAGCTTTTAACCTGGTGACCAGGGATCAAGGATAGGTATCAGAAGTTGCAGGCCTTAGGTAATGGTGCAGAATACTGCGTCTTTATACCTCCATTCCTCTGGGAGAAATTTGTTCACTTTCATTAGTCTTTAAGGATTCTAAGACTCTGTAAATGAGGATATCTTCAAGTTCAGAACAGGAGTCTCTCCTTTCCTATACTAAAACAATCACCTCAGCAAGCCAGGTAGATATTCGCTATCCTCCAGAGGGGCAAATCCTGTGCAGACATTTTCCCCCAAAGAGAAAACTTGCAGACATATCAACCCTGAACTCAGACTTCAAAGCCCTTTAAGGGCACATGGGAACCCAAATGGAAATGCTGTGAACACAGTACTTTACAAAGTCATGAATGATTTTCAGGAAAACCTGACAAAATTGTTCCAAAGTCCATGAACAAATATTATTCTGTAAGAGCCTGGGAGGGGCTGTTACTAAACAGTCCACAGGTTGCATACCACCCTACAGATTTATCACACTGCCTGATACACAATAAACCCATTGAATAATATAAATGAATTAATGAATGAATTAATGAGTATATAATTTATTCAAGGTCTTCTAAGAAGTTTTAATGCTGAGAATGGTATTTGCAGAACTGAATTCTCAGGCTCCAGGTCCTTGTCCACCTCTAAGGGCACAGAAAATATAAAAAGGGTGCATGAGAAGGAGCCATGGGAGAAAGCTACCTCATAAATACAAGGTATTTTTATTTTTATTTTTATTGGTGCTTCTACTGTCTTCAGGGGAGGGGGAGCATATGTGAATATGGCTAATTTTCTGCTTGACTCAAAACACATTCTAAATTACTGAGCCATGTTTTATTTTAAATGACTAATAAAGAAATCTCACACCCTACACCATTTCACATTTTCTTGGGTCATTTAATGTCCCCACCCTTCTGCAATGGCTAAGCTCTTTCTTGAGAGCTGGGTCAAGAGATGAGTGAGGGCTGGAAGGCAGCTCGATGCATTATCATTTCTCTCTCTCTCTCCCTCTCTCTCTCCCTCTCTCTCTCTCTCTCTCTCTCTCTCTCTCTCTCTCTGTACCCCCCGTCTGTCTTGCTGTCTCTTAATTTATCCTGGTCAAAGCACAAATAGCACTCTGAATCAGATACCCTGCCTTTATGCTCACTTAAAACAAAACAAAACAAAAAACTATGTACAGGTTCTTACTTTCCCCTACATAAAAATAAATGGAAAACATTTTGTAAATGTCAAATGCTATATAAAAGGAAAAATATGAAGGACACAGGACACATAAACAATAATACTAATGACAAATTTTAACTCTCTTAAGTCACTGTCTGCCATCCAGTTCCAATTCTGGAGTTTTATCTCAAGGGTCAGAAACCATCTATATCATAGGCAGAAATGGATTCACATAGATAAATACTCTCCAAATGTGTCAGCAGATGATATTAAGGAAGAAAGAAGAAAGTAAAATAAAATTACCCATGGCTCACTATTTTCATTCATTCACTCACTCATTTACTCATTCAATAATTTTTTAAAGCAACCTATGTCCCAAAAATGATAAAGATCATTGAGAATACAATATAAAAAACAATAGAGGTGGTCCCTGTCCAAATACTATAGTCTTATTGTGGAAAACAGACAATAAGGATACACACATGTAAACAAGGTAATATTTGATTATGGTGATATAGATCCAAGTGTTTTGATTGATAGCAGAGAAGATGAGCAGATAAGGGAAAGCCCCAAAGGGGACATCATCTCTCATACTGAGAAAGAGACCAAAGACTGTGAAGGAGCCAGCCATAGGGAGAACGCTATTTGAAAAAACAAGTACAAATACTCAAGAGGTAAAAAAAAAAAAAAAATGCAATCTTCCAGGAACTATCAGGAGCTGGTGGGAGAGTGACAAGAAATAAAGTCAAAGAACTTTAGTTCACAGGATCTCAGGGGCTGGGTCTTGCCTTGTAGGAATGGTAACAAGTCTGGATTCTTTTCCATTGAAGCATTTTAAGGGGGTGGAAATGACATGATGAGATTTCTCACTTTTAATGACCACTCAGGCTGTTTGTGTGGAGAACAGGAAAGAGGGACAAGCATGGAAGAAAAGTGTTCAGTTAGAAACCTGGCTCAGTCATCCAGGTGCGAGTTGATGGTAGCTTTGACTAAGCTGGTGGCCATGGGGATGGAGGACTTGCTGAATTAGGACTTACTGGTGAATTGGATGTTGAAATAAAGGAGATGAGATTCAGTAAGATTATAGTAGTCCATTTCTTTTGAACACTTGACAATGCTAAAATTAGATCAGTTTAACTCATCCAAAGTACAAATGGCCTTAATTATTAACATCAGGTCAGGGAGAGTCACAAATATCCTTTCACCTAAAAAATGCCCCTTGACTCTCTAACAGAATTATATTTCCATGCTCCATGCTTTCATTGACACATGCATATTTCCCCTTCCATCATCTCTCTCAACTTTCATTAAATAATCATCTGAAGAGGTATACTAGCTGTCTCCCAAGCTGTGTTCTGAGGTCCATTAGAGCAGGGCCCATGTTGAAGCACTGTGTCTAGCATCCTATGGATGCAGTAAAATGAATATAGAATGTGAATAGAAGCCTTTAAATTAACTTTCTGAGTTTCCAGAAGACAAAGAACAGGAAGTATTCTGAACCCAGAAATAACACCCACCATTTCCTAGTCTCCTTACAGGGATCTTCCCACTCCCTCATGGTCCACGGCAAGTCTAGACACATAATTCCCATAAAGCCAGAGCCAAGTTGAATGCAATGACTCATGGTTCAGAAACCAACACAGATATCATTGGACTTTCCAGGATTTGCTAAAGGTGGTTTTCTGCAAAGCTCTATGAAGTATAAGGAAATGTCATCTTCCTTCCAACTGGAGGTCATACTTCCTCCCTCCTTTTCTCTCCTACTTCTTCCTTAGGCTTTGAGATACTTAGACACCACACATGAACTCCTTTTGGAAAGCAAAATCACTCCGTGGATCCTGCTCTGGCAATCCTTCAAGATTTGTGGCTCTTTAAAACCCATTATGAACCAACAAGGGATATGTCAGAGAATCCAACATTACCTTTCCCATAAGTATTTGCTGATGCAAGTGTTCATCATCCACTCCTAATTTCAATAATCATTATATGGGGTGTCATGCTGAGAAATTCTGCTCTAAGTGTTTTAGAGGGGACCTGCAGGTTCAGATATCTACAAAGGACTGTTAGAAAGACAACACATAATTCACTCATTCATTAAAAATAGAAAGATGCCCTCAAATTCACTGATTTATTCAATCACCCATTAGAAAATATTTATTAAACTTATACCATGGGCCAGGTCCTGAGTATTTGTCAATGACTTAGCCTGTACCTCTCTCTCACAAAATTATTAAGAAGGAGGATGTTAAGGGGTGGAGGGATAGAGCAAAAAGAAAAAAAGCACTCACAGGCATGGTCAACAGTGTGGTGATTGCAGGGGGAGCAGGTATCAGGGGGCCAAATGATAATGGAAAAAATACAATAAAAATAAGAAAACAAAAAAAGAAACCCAAAATTACCTAGTTGGGAAGACAGACAATAAGGCAACGAGTACATAATTATGAATTATTGTAAGTGGCACAGAGAAAATGATGACGGTCCTCTAATCAACTGGGGTTGGAGGGAGATAACACTTAGATTAGATGGAAAGATGACTATGAGAAGGTGAATAGGAGATGACATTTAAGCTAAGTTGTAAAAAGGAGAAGGAACCTATCATTACGTGAATAAGAAAGACAGAAGGGGAAAGGAAGGGAGAAAGGGAGGCAGGGAGGGAGGGTGAGCTGGTTCTTGGGCAGAGGAAAAAGCTGGAGTAAAGATTGAGGTAGGGAAGAGCTTCCTCTGGCTAATGTCTCCAACCCTATAATGTCAGGGCAGCAATCTTATTCCAGGTGCTCTGTGACTCATGGCCATCACTGCTTTGATACCTAGTTATCAATCAAAACTTATCTCAGGCCTTCTTTTCAGGTTGCTGTATTTACCTTTCTCTTCCTCCACAGCCAAATCTTTTACAACCTTACCCCACCCTTAATGCCCTTGCTTCCTCACCACCTGCTCACTCCTTGATGCTTGGATACTTTTCTTTCTCCATACTCAACTGAAACAACCTTCTCAAAAGTCAACAAGGAATTCCTTCTTTGCAAGTCCAATAACCTCTTCAACAGTCTTCAAACAACTCTTCTTTTCCAGTCTTCAACCTCTTCACAGACTTTGATTTTCACCTTCCCAACAGTCTTGAAACTTTCTCCCTTCCTTTGCCTCTTGTCACAGTCTCTCCTAAAACTGCCTCTGACTAACTCATGTTGCTGCTCCTCTCCTAACCATTGCTGTCCCCCCAAAATAGTAGAAGCTATACTTATCCTAGTTAAAAAAGAAACAATAGGCCCAAAATACAGTCACTTAGGCCAAGCCCCATGTCAGTGAATCAAGACTTAATGTCTAACCTAACTGCATTTTTAGCCTCTCTCAGCATATAACATTTAACCAGTCCACTTAGAATTACCTGGTCAGCACTAGTAAATCCCCAATAAAGTAATCCCTCAAAAGACCCTGCCCATCCCATGTAGTAGGTTACCTAAGACTGAAACCCACCATCTCTGCCTTTAAAAACCTTCCTTTTCTGTAGTTTCCTTTAGAGTTCCTTTCTATTTGGTAGATGGGATGCTGCCTAATTCATGAATCATTGAATAAGGCCAATTTGATCTTTAAATTTACTCAGTTGAATTTTTGTTATTTAACACGCTTTATTCAGTACACATAATATGCTAGGCACTGTGCCCAGTATTTTACAAACCTGGCTGCAATCTATTTGGGGCTCTTTACTTAGGATTTCTCTCCTGGGTTTCTTTCTCTTACCTTCATCACTCAGACAGGTAGAAAAGACCCTCTTTGTCTCTGGTTTCAAGATGAGAAAATGGGGAAAAGGAGAAGGAGTCGGTGGAAGAATGGAGCCAACCAGGACAAGAAAGGCAATGCTGCCTGTAGAAATCTTCTGCTTTCCAAAGGCCTTTTAGGGTGTTTATGATGAATGTTAAATATGAAGAATATATCTCTGATGGAAATAAAGAGATAAGAAGAGACAGAAAAGAGGGGAGATAGAAAGAAAGAGAAATAGGTATGTCATCCCACTTTCCACTAAATATTCAGGTCTCAAGCTATGGCCTGAAGAAATGCAGACTATGTATCTGGGAGATAATCAAGGTGAGAATCAGGCAGTGTCCTTTCTGTGTCCCTCCCATGTCCAGGCACCAGTTGAGAGTCTGCATCCTTTGCATAACGGAGGTTCCATTTTTTCCCATGAAGTAAAATTGGGGTTGAGGATATAATTAACCTTGTTTTTAAACAACAAAGAAATGTGTTCCTTCCTATACAATTAAGTTTGTGGGCACAGATTGATACATGCATTTTTCTCCTATACTTACAGCATCCTTGCCTCCACTTTGCCAATAAGAGAATGTGGCCCCAGAAAGGTTATTCCACTTGCCCGTGCCACAAAGTGGTAAAGCCAAGATGTATAGAAGATTGTCTAACACTAAAAACCTTGACCTTATTTACGAAGTCTTACTGCCAAAGACCCCATGTGCAGCCTGATATTTTTTCTTTTTATATGTTCTCTCTCAGCAATCTCTTCTTTCTCATGACTTCAGGTGTCCTTTTCTCCATCCTTCTTGTCAAGGCTTACCCTTATATCCAAATCTTTCCATTAGCATTATCTGATTACCCTATTCCTCCATTGCCAGGACTGGCTTCACACCCCTGAGTCCTCACTCTCTCCAAACATTGCTTTCTTCTTGAGCAAGATCATTGGCTTTGGAGACAGACCATTTGGTTAAAATCCCAGCACTCTTACTGTATGACCATGGGCAAATTGCTTAACTATTCTCTGCCTCCTTTCCCTCATCTTTAAAAAATGAAAAGAGAAGCTATATCACTGAGATGTTTTGAATATTAAATTAGCTAATACATAAAAAATTTAATTTAATTGAGCTAATATTAATTTAGCTAATACATAAAAATTTAGGAAAAAATATGGCTATAGGGCAAGTAATAGATGCTGAACAAAAATTAGCCAGTGTTATCCACTCAAAATAGGTTTTGAGCCCATACACATTACTTTAAAGATGAAATAGATCCTTACACTTAAGAGTTTGCAATCAAGGTCCTTGCAGGTAATTGTCGACCAAGTTACCTGCCTTGTTTTTCCCCACTGTTAATTCTTTGGGTTAAATCATTGCTGTATATCAGGGTTTTAACTAAGCAGCCTATCCCTGAGGCTCCTCCATGTTCTTTATTGTAGTCACAATAGGTTTTCCAAAGCCAGAAACCCTCTGGGGACTTCCCACTATGCACCCGAGAAGTCAGCATAGCTGAGTAAAGAGGAGACTATGCAGCGGGACTCAGATACACCTGGAACTCTGCTCTGTCACTCTTTAGCTCTTCAATCTTGGACAAATTATTTAACTTCTGACCCTCAGCTTCTCAGCTGTAAAGTAGGGGTAATAATATTATGTGGTTGTAAAAGTTGTAAGTTAGTGTTCAGTTGGCATACAGAAGACTGAATTATAAGGCCCTTTGTAGGGAGGGAAAGATATTGGGACCACTTCTGGTCAATGGACCATGATGGGAAACAAAGGAGCCTCCTGCTGCCTCTTCTCCTGCCATCCAAGCCAGCAGTGAGCTCTTCATGACAGAGAACTAAGATTTTGCAGCATTAACCTCTCTAGTCCTTAGATTACCGCTAGCATTTCAGAATTGAGCATATTCTGATGAATACTAGCCACTCACACACTAAATTACCCCCTTGCCTTGTGCTGCCCAACAGAACTTTCTATGATGATGAAAATGCTCTCTGTCTACACTGTCCAATATGGCAGCCACTAGTCATCCGGGGCCATTGAAATGTGGCCAGTGTGACTGAGAAATTTAATTTTAAATTTTATTGAATTTTAATTGATTTAGATGTAAATAGCCTCTGGTGGCTGCTGGCTACCACACTGCCCTGCTCAGCAGAACTACACTCTATCTTGTTCCTCGGAAATGCCAAGCTCTCCTGAGTCCTGAGGTCTTCCCATTTGCCATCAAAAAACATGTTCAGCCAAACCCTTCCTTTGAAATTTTCACCTTCAAGTCATTTAGTCTTTCACTCAGTTCAGTCACAAATATTGCTCCAACAATTCCGTGTTACTTCTTTGGGCTTCAAATGAGTGGCACTACAATGTACAGAAAGTGCACATAAGTAAAAATGCATGCAACTGTTATGGAGGCTGATTTCCAGATCAAAAGGCAATTTCAAAGACCTACTGCAGGTGAATATGTGTGCCAGATACAAACTAGAACAAACAGAGCTTTCTTTGAGTTATTCTCAATCCCAACTACCTGAGAAGGCAAATCTATAGTCAAAAAGACAGAAGTAAGTGGAACGACGCCTTCAGAATAATTACATGTTGTTAATTGAAAAATGTTAATCATGTCATATTAGGAGGCAGACAGGGTTAAATTGGTGAAATTTCAATTCACTTAGGCCTTATCTCTTGTTGGAATGAACCAGATGATTAATCCTCAATATTCTTCAGGGATGCAGTGAGCGGCAGCAATTAAATTAACAACTACAAAGTTTATGCTCAGAGATTCAAAAATGAAAGAGGGAAGCGCTTTAATTTTTCACAAGTTGTTACCTTAATTATCTTCTTATTGCTCTGTCTCTTTTCCCTCATTACAAAAACACACCCCTTCATATTCAGAGATCCCTTTAATTTGCTGTAGCTCAGTAACAATGCAAGGAAATGTCATTGGAGGTGCAAAGTCATAAATCTTACTTTGTGCATGCTCATTGGAAATAAATTCTTCTGTGCCTAGTCTCAGCATCCCTTCCACAGTACTGACAAAGTTCCACTGCCTTCCAAGTGATTGGAGTGCCTGTAAACCTATGCACAGGGCCAGTTACTTTGTCATTTTAATCCAACAGCAACAACAAAGAAATTCCTTAGAAGAGGTTGAAACTTAACTGATCAGGTTAGTGTAATACCACAAGGAAAGAGAACAATGTAGTAATGAGGGAAAGGAACCAAAACTTAAATTGAAATTTCTTTTCCTAACCTACTCACTGTGCCAAAGTTAACGGGAGCGTAGAGGAACTCTATATTACAAATGCAAACCTTTTAAATTTTCATTTTCATTTTGTCTTTTTTTAACCCCCAAAATGCTATCTCTGCATTGTCAGCAGAGGAGTCCAACTCAGTGAAGCTCAATCACTTGTCTCCCTTGCAATGAAGCTAATCAAAATTGAAAAAAAGATAAATCCAACAGCAGCCACCATAAAGCAGAAGAATGCTGCCTCACGGTGATTTAACAGGTCCCCTGACATCTGTGCATTAAAACTGTAACGATCACAAACAGTATCTGCGTGGCATGTATTCCTTTACTCAGAAGCCCCATTTGCAAATTTAGCACAGCATATGCACCGTGTACACCAGTAACCCCAAAGTAACAAGAAAAGTAGATTTAATTGTCCAGATTTCCTAGCAGGCTCTGTTGACATGAATGAAAGCTAACAGGAATGCCTTACTTCAAAGAAGATCATTTTCTGGCCATAGTGAAAGAAAAAAAATCAGTGACATAATTAAGAAAATAAGCTAGCAATTTGGAAACTGTGAATGAAATTAAATACAAACCCACCACAAAACCCTGGGCTGAAACAGCAATGCAATCAAATGATTGTGAGTCCAAACTGGGAAATGCATGAGAACATATCAATAATTGAGGGCATTGCATCCTCCATGCTGGAAGGAGTAATCACCGTCACTGTAAATCTTCTCTCAGAGTGGTGTTTGTGTCTTTGATGGTTATATATACTAGGGCAGTATCATCCTTTAGTCTACTTTCTGAATTTCCAAATTTTCGCAGCAAAATGTCATATCCCCGGAGAACGTCCTCACAACAAATTATTAGCACAGCTCTATTGATCATCACCCAAATGGCAAAAATCTCAATAAATTTCATCTGGACCTTTACTGAAACCTCAAAAATGCATTACACCCCCTCCACTGACCACCGTTTTTACGATCGCTATTGTATTTGCAGGGCAGTCAATTTTATACAGCATAACAAACTGCCAAGTGCTAACACGATTCCCTCCATTACTGAGGCCCATGTATTAAATTTAGTGAAGCACAATACCAGACTTCAAATATTGCAAGGCTTAGAATTGAATGCCGCAGAGCCTAATGTTATCAGCCTGACAAATACACTGACATATTAAGTAGCAGATCATGTATTCATATTTGGAACTGATGCTGTTTTTCTGTTTCACTGTATATATTTTGGATTAGCCACGATATTTCAAAGTGAACATTATGTTTTGGAGTACAAGTGAGCTGACAGCAAAGGAGCCGTGCTGGTCATTATTTTCCTTTCATGGCAGATCAATTATTACTTTTCTTAATGCTATTAGAGAAATAATGAACATGTAAGCACAACCCAGAAAAACGCCATTTTTAAAAGAAACAGTTTATTTTTGTCTTTTGCCTTCCACCAATGTAAATAAACTTTAAAAATATATATCTCTTCCAGAGTAAAAGGGAACGTTTCTTTGGCTTTAATCATATACATGCCTTCCTACTTTATGGCAACGGTTGTTTTTTTTTTCCTTCTCTTCCTCTTGTCAGTAAGTCTTTCCTTATTGCAATGAAAGCTACCAAAACTGAATTTCCTTTAAGAATCTTGATTTTATTCTAATGCTACTCAACCATGTTAACTATTTCTCTTTTGAAAAACAAGAGTATTGCAATGATCTCCACCCAATATTCTCATCTCATATTGAAATGTACAGATTCACAGAAACAAGAGTCTAGAAGGCAAATACCCCAACAGCCAAAACTTGTCAAGTTTAATGTCCATGTCTTATATATAATATACTATTTTTGCACCAAATATACATTTCTTTTAGGATGTTGAATATGATTTTTCAAATATGTACTTTCTTTTCCTCTACCCCCCAAAACATTGAGAATACAATACTAAACCCTTTTCTAGGTAACAAATTCTGGTATTAAAACCTGCCTTTCTCCTATATCCAAACCATAATATCAAAACTAGTTCTGCAATAATGAGGTTGCTCCTGAGAGCCAAGAAAACACCAGGGCACATGATATCAAAATGGTGCCATTTCTGACTCTAATCTGCAAATTCATCAGAATCACAAGAAAACAAAAAAATCTTCTATTGAAAATGAAGATTCTGGAACTCAGCCATTTTGATTTATAATGGCTTGGGTGGGGCTCAGGAATCTGAAGGCTTGCATGAACCAAAGAGATTCTGACAACCAGGTGGTCTTGTAGACTGCTGGTTCAACTGCTCTGAAGTGGTGGTGGATCCCAGGTCTGGACACTTACTTCAGTAACAAAGATTTTATTAATGAGGTCAGTCCAAATGTCACACGGAGGGATTTTCATTTACTTATTATGGTGAGGTGCTGGGTATCAGTATTTTTTATTGTTGTATAAACATGTAACATAAAATTTACCATCAGTCATTTTAGTGTACAGTAATGTTAACTATATGCACACTGTTGTACAAAAAAATCTCTTATAATTTTACTTCTTGAAAATCTGAGTCTCTATACCTATTAAAAATAACTCCCCATTTGCTCTATCCCCAGCCCCTGGCAACCACTATTCTACTTTCTGTCTCTATGAGTTTGACTACTCAAAGCACCTTGTACGAGTGGAATCATACAATATTTGTCTTATTGTGAGTTAGTATAATGTCCTCAAGTTTTGTCCATGTTATCACATATTACAGGATTCTACTTCCTTTTAAAAGGCTGAATACTACTCCATTGTATGGATAGACCACATTTGCTTTATCCATCCATCTATCCACAGTCATTTAGGTTGCTTCTACCTCTTGGTAATTGTGAATAATGGTGCACTGAATGAGGTGGTGGGGGTAAGGCTGGGCATCAGTATTTTTTAAACCATAGTGATCCTTTTTCACACATAGGATTTAAGGACCACTTCTCTAAGATAGTGAAAGCCCTTCACCACTAGACTTAAGATGTGACCCCCTGAGAGTTACACCATTTTGGAGAATTTAACTTTTATTCACAGGACCATTAACAGACTTCCAAATAAAATTCCTTCCAAGGGGCTGAGTAGCTAATTTTCACCACAGCTCTGCTCAGATGCAGGTGGGAATGCTTGGCCCACTATCTGTCAGAAACAGAAGACATCATATCCAAAGGAGGCTCTGCTTATCTTAACTGCAGCCCACTCTCTGTTGGCAGGATAATACACAGAAAATACTGCAGTGTTCAGAGTCAAATGAACCTGGGTTCAAATCTCATCTCCAGTCACTTGCCAGCCATGTGGCTTCCAGTGAGTTTCTTCAACCCTCTCCTATCAGTTTCCTGAACTCTAGAATGGAAATTGCATAACCCATCTGAGAGTAAGCAATAAACATGAAGTGGCCAGCCCATACTTGACAAAGTAAGCACTGTCTAAGCAGAAATAGCTATTCTTATGATAAAAAGGGTGATTTATTTATTTTTTTAATAATTTTAATGGCAGTTTTTATTGTTGTTCAAGTACAGTTGTCTCAATTTTCTCCCCCCCCCACCTCCCCCGCTCTGCCATCCCCACCTCCCATCCTCAAACCTACCCTCTTTGGCTTTATCCATGTGTCCTTTATACATGTTCCTTGATGGCCCTTCCCATATTTTCCCCCATTATCCTTCTCCCCTCTCCTCTTTGGTTACTGTCCGTTTATTCTTTATTTCAATGTCTCTGGTTATATTTTACTTGCTTGTTTGTTTTGTTGACTAAACTCTACTTATAGGTGAGATCATATGGTATTTGTCTTTCACCACCTGGCTTATTTCATTTAGCATAATGCTCTCCAGTTCCACCCATGTTGTCACAAAGGGTAGAAGTTCCTTCTTTCTTTCTGTTGCATAGTACTCCATTGTAAATGTATCATAGTTTTTTGATCCAGTCATTTACCGGTGGGCACTTTGGCTTCCAGCACTTGGCTATTGTAAATTGTGCTGCTATGAACATTGGGGTGCATAGGATCTTTTGAATTGGGAATTCAGACTGCTACAGCCACTGTATAAAATAGTATGGAATCTCCTCAGAAGACTAAAAATGGAACTGCCTTTTGACCTAGCAATTCCACTGCTGGGATTACACCCTAAAAATCCTGAAACACCAGTTCAAAAAGGTGATTTAAAGTTAGGAATTCCTCACCTGTAAAATACCTACCTGATTACAGTAAAAGAATTAGTAACTCCCTTTTATAAGCAATGTGTCTTCTTTATAGGATTAGGATTGATCAAAAAACTGAAAACAGTCATTCCTGTACCACTGTCCCCTAGTGATCTCCTCTTGAGGACATCCCAGAATTGCCTGAAAGGTTACTGGTGATCAGAGAAAATTGGCATTGTTCTTGACCTCCACCCTAGATTTTGCCTATTCTTTTAAAACACATTGAAAAATCCCACACACAATGTTCAAAGGGGAGAATTTTGCCAAAAATGGGCTTCTAGGATATTGCTTATTATTAATTTTTATATTTATCAAAGAAAGAGCACTGGAAATGTCATTAGCTATAAAATCTACATCTCTCTCATAGACCCTGCATATTTTTATCAAATCACATTACTTGTACATCGACTAATAATTCGAATATTCATTCAATCATTCAAAATATACTTACTACACAATCTCTTTGGGTCAGGCTCTATGTTACACACTGGGATGTGACAATGAATGACAATGATGTAGACTTGGAGGAGCTCATAAATGTGTAAAAGAATTATTATCATAAAAGCATTAAGTGTAATAATATAAACATGCTCAGAGAATTATAGGAATACAGTGAAAAGTCACCTAACATGTTCAACTTCCTTCAAAATGATGAATCTTGGAAAACTGAAGAAGGTTAAACCAGAAAAAAAGAACAGATTCCAAAATAGAAGAAACTAAATGGGTGACAACATAGAAGCCAGATATAGATGGAAGTGAAGAAATGTCC
Source organism: Anoura caudifer (assembly GCA_004027475.1). Classification (NCBI taxonomy): domain Eukaryota; kingdom Metazoa; phylum Chordata; class Mammalia; order Chiroptera; family Phyllostomidae; genus Anoura; species Anoura caudifer. The sequence goes on from PVKU01000193.1 coordinate 146,795, forward strand.
AATTTGGTGTTAGCAAATAAAATTTGATACAAGAAGTGAAAGCAATGCTGGGTTCAAGCTACCATGTAGAGATTAATTCATTGCTTATTTATTTATCTGTCATCTTTTCATCCATTCAACCATCTATCTATCCATCCATTCATCTCTTTACCATCTATCTATAGATTCATACAACTACTATCCACCCATCCATATACTCTTCCACCTTTTTTTTTTTCACAGTGTGATAAATGTGTTCTCTAAGCCAGAAGTTCTGCAAGCTCCTGAGAATTGAAAAATAATTCAGCCAATTCTATTTGGACTCTCAATGTTTGATATTTCTGCCCTATTCCTATCAGACATTTCTTTATAATTCCCACATGAGACTTATCATTGTGTAGCTATCCACCAGATGCATAAACTTAAAGTTAACTGAAATTCTACCTTCCTCAGTAAATAAGGCAAATCTCTCCATTTTTTATCCAAAAGTATTAAGATAAAGCTTTCCCCTTGAACTTCATGCCCACTGCATTTATCATATCCCTCTCAATGGAGGACATTTTTTTGTGTGTGTTCTGATGTCTATCTATTTCTCCTTCTTCTGAAAATGATTTTCCTTTTTGTTACTACCCTTATAGTACTTCTAGTACCTGTGATTCAGATGGGGCTGACTCCTCTACCTCACCTCAAGGATGTAGACACAACCCAAGCCTAACCAATGAGAATACTGCATTGCTCTGGCCAAAATGATTGGTTCAGTTGTGAGGCCACAATTCAAGCTGAGTCAATCAAAACAATTTAAAAATTAAGAACATTGTAATTGTTAGAAATTTCAACTCTAGAGTCAGACTGACTTGGTTTGATTCCTTCTAGAACTGTAAATTTGAGCATGTTTTATAATCACTGTAATAGACTTGATTACAAAAAATACTTCTAATTCACTACCCTGTTATCTATCAAAGGTGTTTTTCTATATGACTATCAATATCCTCCCATGAAGTGGTAATCTACTTCCCCACCCTTTGAATCTGGACTGGACTAAAAAACTAGCAGGAGTGACAGTATTTCAGTTCCAAGAATAAGCCTCAAAATGGGTTGAGAAATTAGACAAGAAAAGAAATAAAAAGGCATGCACATTTAAAAGGGATGTAAAACTATCTCTGTTTGCAGATGACGCAGTCTTCTAGATGGAAAAGTCTAAAGATGCCACCAAAATACTGTTAGATCTAATAAGCAGATTCTGTAAAGTTGCAAGATGCAGAATCAATATACAAAATTCAGTTGCATTTCTAATACTAACAACAATGTAGCTCAGTGATTTTTGTATCTTTTTCATCTCGTGGCACACATAATCTAATTACCAAAATTCTGGACACACCAAAAAATATATTTTTTGATGATGTGACAATAGGTAAAATCTTGACTCATTCACACTGGATAGCTAGTGTTGTGATGGTTTTCTTTTATTTGACAAATAAATAAGGGCAAAGAGATCAGTGCCCCTGACTAAACAGTCAGGTATTGCATGTTTTAAAGATTCTTACAGTACACTGGTTGAAAATCACTGATCTAGCTAAAAGAAAAATAAGAAAAACAATCCTATGTATAATAGCATCGCATACAATAAAATACTTAGAAAAAAATTAACTGAGGAGGAAAAAATCTATAAACTGAAAACTGTAAGATATTGATAAAAGAAATTGAAGAGCTTAGACTGTTATAGCTCAGTGAGTTGGGCATTGTCCTGCAAACCAAAAGGTTGCCAGTTTGATTCTCAGTCTGGGTATATGCCTTGGTTGAGGGACAGGTCCCTAGTTGGGGGCTGTTGTAAGAAACAACTGATCCATATTTCTTTCCCTCTCTTTTTTCCTTCCATCCCCTCTCTTTAACAATAAATAAATAAAATATTCAAAAAATGAAGAAACAAACAAATCAAAAGATAACCTGCATTCATTGATCAAAAGAATTAACATTGTTAAAATGTCCATATTACTCAAAATCAACTACAGAATATCAAAATTCTAATGATATTTTTCACAGAAATAGAAAAACCATCCAAAAATTGATATGGAACCATGAAAGAATCTAAACAGCCAAACAAAAATTGATAAAGAAAAGCAAATCTGGAGGCATCATACTTCCTAATTTCAAACTACACTATAATACAATAGTAATCAAAACAGTATGATACTGGCATAGAAACAGAAAAATAGTTCAATATGACAGAGTTAAAACCTAAAAATAAACCCATGCATATATGGTCAACCAATATTTGACACAGGAACCAAGAATATTCATGAATACTCAGTGAAGAAATGGTAGCCCTTTTAATAAATGGTGTTGGGGAAACTGGATACCCACAGGCCAATGAATTAAATTGGACTCCTATCACACACCACTTACAAAAATTAACTTGAAATGATTGAAGTCTTAAATGTAAGACCCGAAGCTATAAAACTCCTAGTAGAAACATAAGCAAAGAACTCTTTGATTTGGTCTTGGCAATTTTTTTTGGATATGACACTAAAACTAAAAGCCACGAAAATAAAAATAAACATGTGAAACTATATAAAACTAAAAAGCTTCTGTACAGCAAAAGAAAAATCAACAGAATGAAGGGGCAACGTACTGACCAGGATAAAATATTTGCAAAACATATATCAGATAAGGGGGCAATATCCAAAATATATAAAGAACTCATAAAACTCAATAGCAAAAAGACTACTAATCCAATTAAAATCATGAGATAATGTAAATAGACATTTTTCCAAAGAAGACATACAAATGGCCAATAGGTACATGAAAAGATGCTCAATATCACTAATCATCGGGGAAATGCAAATTAAATTCACAATGAGAAATCACCTCATTCCTGTTAGAATGGCTATTGTAAAAAGACAAGAAGTAAGTGTCGGTGAAGATGTCAAGAAAAGAAAACCCTTGTGCACCATTGGTACAGCCACTATGGAAAACAATATAGAAATTCCTCAAAAAATTAAAAATAGAACTACCCTATGATCCAGCAATTCCACTTCTGGGTATATATCTAAAAGAAATTAAATTCCTACATCAAAGAGATATATGTACCCCAATGTTCAGTGCAGCATTACTCACATGAAAACAACATGTGTCCAATGATGAATGAATAGATAAAGGACATGTAAAAACACATACACAAGATTATCCAGCCATCAAAAAGAAGGAAATCCTGCCACTGTAACAACATTGATGAACCTTGAGGATATTATGTTAAATGAATAAGTCAGACAGAGAATGACAAATACTGTATAACCTCATTCACATGCAGTGTCTAAAAACTGCTGAACTCATAGAAACAGAGAGTAGAACGGTGCTTGCTAGAGGCTGAGAATGTGGGAAATGCAGAGGTGTTGGTCAAATGTTACAAGCTACCAGTTTTAAGATGAATTAGTTCTGGAGATTAATATACAGCCCAGTAAATGTGGTTAAGAGTACTATATTATATACTTAAAAGTTGCTAACAGAGTAAGTAGATCTTTAAATGGCTTCACAGAAAAAAAGTAATTATGTGAGGCGATGGCTGTGTTAACTGACTTTATTGTGGTAATCAGTTCATAATATATACATGCACAGAATCATCATGTTATACACCTTAAACTGATACAATGTTCTATGATAATTATATTTCATTTAAGCTAGAAGGGGTAGAAAGCCTTCAGCACTTCTGTTCTATTCTTGCATGATTGTGCTAGCTTACTGTGGCTTCTCTACCTCACTATGAAAACCAGGCTAACCAGCAGAGGGTATGTGAGAGACATGTGGAGCAAGACTGAGCCATATCAGCCAAGGGCACACTAGAAGATTAAGGCCCCACCTGATCTGACAATGGTAGGCTCAGGAGCAAGCATAGCTGAGGCCAGAAGTACCATATGAAGTTCCGTGGGAAAGAACAAATGGTTACTTTTTAAAGCCACTAAGATTGGGACTTGTTTGTTACACAGCCATAACTGAAACACCATAATCATTCTGGGCCATAATTTCAACACCTTAAAATGATAGTGTCTGTTTTATAGGCTTGTTGTAAGAATTAAGTGTGATGATAGAGTTAATATATATAAAGTACATAAAAAGTGACTGGCATTTAGTATATACTGCTATTCTTTCATAGAAAAATCCTCTTTTTGTGGTAGTATTTAGAAAGAGAACATTTGTTTTCCACCAGGGCTGCCCATTTAGTGGAAAATAAGCCTGGAACTGCTATAGCTCTTGAGCCCCTAGCAATGATGTCAACAGAGATAAGCTGAGCAAAAAAGAAAATAGATTTCAGGTGATATATTTGCTACTCTGAACCCAGTCTCTTTCTGGTCTTTGCAGTTATGTAAGCCAATAAATTCTCTCTTCTACCTAAGTCTGCATTGTGAGTCTGTCACTTACAACCTCAAATGTCCTGATTAATAAATGCTGCTTGCCCTGGCCAGGAGGCTCAGTTGGTTGGAGTGTCATCCTATACACTAAAAGGTTGTGGGTTTGATTCCCAGTCAGGGCGCATGCATAGGTTGTGGGTTTGACCCAGAGCATATGGGAGACAACAAATTGATGTTTCTTTTTCACATCTCACTCGCTCTCTTTTCTCTTTCTCTGTCTCTGTCTTTCTCTCCTCCCTACTTTCTCTCTTTCTCATCCTCTCTTTCTAAAATTAATAAACATATTATTGAGTGAGGATTAAAAATAAAATAAAATAAATGCTGCTTAAAAGTTCTTATATTTTTTAAATTGTATTTTCTTTATGTCAGGTCACCCTAATGAGATGTGATAAGGCTTCAGCTAGCCTCCATGGGGGCTATACTTCTACATACAAAAAATATGTAGAAGTAAAGAACTCACTCCTAAAGAGTATACAACCCAGTCCACTGGAAAAAATTTTTATTCATTGCTTAGTGATGCACTTATCTGAAATCATCCGCACACCATGAATTATCATTATACTCATTCCTGAATCAAACCTTATCCAAACTCAGCATTGGCTTGCTAATTACCAAAACACACACACATGCCACATGCACATGCACATACCACCAACATCACATGCATACGCCACACTCATGCCATGCACACACATGCCATGTGCACACCCACCACACCCACCATGGGTGTACACACCATGCACACAACACACATATGCACAGTGCACACATCACACACCATAGATGCGCATGCACATGCATACACTCATGTATGTGTTATATGCACACACAGCCACACACACAGTAAATACTATATTTAAGAAGACTGGTGAGTGAATGCCTATCAATGAAAATGGCTTTGTTTATTCTTAACAATACAATATGCATATTTTCATACTGTGGTAATGCAGTGTTTACAAAATGGTGATGATAATGGTATTCAACCCCATACACTGACAATATCAAATAAGTTGTTATTTATAAAATACTTCTAACCTGATCTGACATATAGGAAATGCTACTACCTATACTTAATAGTATTATCATTACTATTATTTTTAATCCTTTCTCCTCTCTTTCAACCAGACAAGCAAAAAAGTGTGATATGTACAGTGGGTAATATCAGCATTGCTGGCAACACCATGAACAAAGAAAACATGTAAAATATTAAATAATTTTATGTTTTTGGAAGAAAGCTGTATGCAGTCCACAGATACTTCTCTCTGTGACTGTCATCCACTCAGACGGCTGGGACACTGGCCCCGGTACACTCCCCTTGTCCATAGCTGTTTAGAGCAAAGAAGTCCAGGAAGGAACATTTAGATTCTCTCTCCTGAGAATTATGAATTAAAATCAGAGGTGGCCCTTTAAAACTGTTTGAGACTGGAACTGTAATCAATAAAACTTGTAAAAAGAACAATTTAGGTTGAATTTTGGAGCAAATAATTCATTGCCACTGTGCATCAGTTCCCTTGTGAAGTGGAGGCAGCAGAATCCATCTCCCCAGTTACATACTGTGAGAGGGAGAGGAGAGAATGAACACAGTATTTTGAACCATCCCTGACAAGGCACATAATAAGTGCTCAGGAAATGTGCGCTGTCTTTATTTTCCAGAGGAACAAAATACTTTGCACTGGAAAACTGCTCCTAATCCAAGACGATATGAAATTTTAACAACAACAACAACAACAAAAACTGGACATTTAAACATGAGTTCCCATGAATAAAAGAGTTGGTGCTAATGAGAGTTATCTAATATTTATTGAGCCACTATTTGTTTGCTACACCGCTAATGATCTAAATACATTAGTTAATACCATAAATACCTCAGTGAATACTCATGCTCCTGAGGAAGACAGTCTTTCTATGCTCACTGCATGAATGAGGATGCAGAGGTTCAGGAAGACTGAGCCATTACCCCAAAACCCTACATCTGGTACAAGGCAGAGCTAAGATTTGAACTCAAGTCTCATCCCCAAGCATACCCTTCAGCCCTATGTAGTTCTGCTGCTCTCTGCCTATAAGCAGAAAACCTTCATGCTACCACTTTTGGTTTTCTTCCAATATGTTAGCTTTGACGGAGAGCTGCCTTCATCCAAAACCAAATGCTGTCCTTAAAAAGCCTCCTATCAACATGTAAACATGTCTACCTGTGAACTAAGCTAATGGTCTCTCTTCTTCCAGGGCTCAGTTCTCAATTAGCTCATAAGTCTGTCACTGGCCGGTGAAAGATTAATTTTTCAGGAATATACTTTAGTAATTTGTGAATCAGAGTGCTGGGGTGCACAGCTTTTGCAAGGGCAGCCTCTGTGCTACAGCCCACTGCTTTTTCTCCATGTTGTGGGGGATTTGTTTGGGGGATTTTGGGATCAATTTGATGTTAAGATTTTGGGATGGGATATAAAAGGAGCTGAGAAGTCAGGGGTATAATATGCTACCCTGTTGAATAAGACATTGTTAGAAGTATTTTTAAAACCAACAAATTATCATTATTGAATGAAAGAGGAAGGAAGGAAGGAAGGAAGGAAGGAAGGAAGGAAGGAAGGAAGGAAGGAAGGAAGGAAGGAAGGAACTATTAGACAAGTATGCAATACATACTTCCACTTACAGATATTATATCAACATATATCACTCTGAAAAATCTATTTAAAGCTCTCTGGTATTTGGTAAAAGTATAAAAACACTACAGCAATTTTGAAGGACTGTGTACTTGTATGTGCAACATTTCTATACATGCATATCCTTTGACCCAGTAATTCCATTTTTAGAATTAGATAGATAATGTATGCACAAACATAAATGTAAAATAATATTCATTGTTGTAGCATTGATTAAAACATATAGCTTTTGTTCTTGCTACTGTCTTTTCCATTCTCCACTGCAAGCTGTGTGATCTTTAAAAAAAAAGGCTGATCAAGTGACCAACCCCTGCCCCCCATCCCTGACCTGGCTCCTGTGTGAAACACATCAGTGACCTCCTTATACTGCAAATTCTAAATATAGAACAGTACACCTATTAATGGTAAATAATCTACTGTTGCAAAGTATATTTGTATGATTATAAATATACATGTACCTCTGTTTTCCCTAGACTAGCTCTTAACATATAGCTTTTATGAAATAATCTTTCTTTATTCAATTCATATATTTTTAAAGTATGTAATTTTGCCAGGGACTATATTAGGGGCTGGAGATATAAACATTAAAAATATGTAAAGACTATATTCTCATATAATTTATTATATAGAAATTTATACTTATTTTGTTTTACTGTTCAAATTAATATACTGTAAATGGCATTTTGAGGTACAGTTCTATAAATTTTAACACAGTGTGGAGATTTTTGTAATTGTTACCTCACTTAGGAAACAGGATAGTTCTATTACTCAAAAATCTCCTTTGTGCTAATCCTTGGCATTTACTCTTCCTATCTCTAACCTCTAGCAACCAGAGATTTGTTCTTCATCCCCACAGATTTTTTCAAGGATGTCATTTGATGGATTCATATCTATACAATAGATATTACATGTCTGCATAATATTTAGAGGCCAGCTTTTTCACTCAGCATGTTATCCTTGAAATAAATCCAGGTTTTTGCATGTACTAATGGTTTGTTCCTTTTCACTGCTGAGTAATATTCTGTTACATGAATGTACCACAGTTCGTTTACACTTATTTGAACATATATGGGTCATTTCTAGTTATGGATTATTATAAATAGAGCTGCTATAAACAGTACTTACCAGTTTTTGTGTGAATAAAAGTTTTCATTTCTCTGGGTAAAACCCGAGACTAAAATTGCTGAGCTACAGGATAAGTGCACTTAACTTTGTAATAAACTGTCAAAATGTTTTCCAAAGTGACTGTACCACTCTACATCCTCACGAGAAAAAACATGAGAAATCCCTACTTTACAAATCCTTGCCAGCAATAGATATTGTCAATATTTTTAATCTTATGCAGTCTACAACGTGTTTTAGTGATATCCTATCTCAGTTTTAATTTGCATTTTTCTAATTGTTACTGATACTAAACATCTTTCCATATGCTTATTTGCTTTATGAATATCCTCTTTAGTGATTTTTTATTCAAAAATTTTCCTTTTTTTAAAAAAAAATTGGGTTGTTTCTTTTCTTGCTTTTGAGTTTTGATAGTTCACTATGTATTCTTGATGCCAGTCCTTTGTCCAAAAGGCGATATGCAAATATTTTCTCCCAGTCTATCCTTTGACTTTTCCTTGTTCTAACAGAGTCCTTTGCAGTTAATTCTTTTTTCAAAGATTAAGTCAAATTTATCTTTTTTGTTTCAATTGTGCTTTTGGTGTCATGTCTATAAACTTTTTAACTCACCAGGACATGATACAGGGTGGGGCAACAGTAGGTTTACAGTTGCCCCTAAGAAAAATAATACAATAGTTGATAACTAATAATACAAGAATAAATTCTGTTTTGTATACTCATAACTGTAAACCTACTTTTGCTGCACCCTGTGTTTTCTCCAGCTTTTTCTTCAAAATTTTATAGCTCTTCATATTACATTTAGATCTATAATTCATATTGAATTAATTTTGAATTAAAGTATGAGACCTAGGGTGAGGTTCATACATTATGCATATGGATTTCCAATTGTTTCAACACCATTTATTGAAAAAAATATTTCTCCCTTATTTTGCACCTTCTCCAAGATTTGATTAAGTAGTATGTCATTGTGGGTCTATTTCTAAATTCTCAGTTCTGTTCCATTGTTCAACATGTCTACTCTTTGCTAATTCCACCCTGTCTTGATTACTCTTAAGATGACAGGAAATAAATGTTTACTTAAATTTATTCTTTATTTTGAATAGTCTAGTTCCTCTGTCTTTCCATGTGAGTTTAAGAATCCTTATGTTTATATCCACAAAAAATATGCAGGCATTTTGATTTGTATTTTGTTAAATCTTTAGGCCAGTTTGTGGAGAATTAACATTTTTACTATGTTGAGTCTTCTAATCCATAAACAGAGTATGCCTCTCTATCCATTTAGATCTTTTATTAGGTTCATGAACAGTTAATAGTTTTCAGCATAAAATTCTTTACTAGTTTTTTATTTATACCTAAGTATTTCATTTGTTTGAAGCTACATCAAATTAGAAAGTTTCTGCATGTCTAAAAAACCATCACCAGAATGAGAAGAGAAACAACCATATGGGAGAACATATTTGCCAAAGATACATTGGACAAGGGTTTGATCTCCAAAATATATAAATAACTCATGCAACTCTACACCAGGAGGGAAAACAATCTAATTTGAAAAATGGACAAAGGACCTGAATAGACAGACACTTTTCCAAGGAGGACATACAGAGGGCCCATAGACATATGAAAAGATGCTCAACATCACTAGCCATCAGAGAGATGAACATTAAAACTATAATGAGATATCACCTCACACTGGTCAGAATCACCATCATCGATAAATCAACAAACAACTGTGAGGATGTGGAGAAAAGGGAACCCTTCTGCACTGTTGGTGGGAATACAGACTGGTGCAACCACTCTGTAAAAAAGTATGGAATTTCCTCAAAAAAAACCCGGAAAGTGGACCTGCCTTTTGACCCAGCAATTCACTGCTGGAAATATGCCCTAAGAATCCTGAAATACCAATTCAAAAGAATTTATGCACCCCAATGTTCACAGCAGTGCTATTTACAATAGCCAAGTGCTGAAAACAGCCTGTGTCCATCGGTAGATAAGTGGATCAAAAACTTTCATGCATTTACAGGATGGAATGCTACTCAGCAGAAAGAAAGAAGGAACTCTTACCTTTGGGGACATCATGGATGGAACTGGAGATCATTATGCTAAGTGAAATAAGCCAGTCAGTGAAATAAAAATACCATATGATATCACCGATAAGAGGAAACTAAGGAACAAAAATAACTAACGAGCAAAATAGAACCACAGGCACAGAAACATGGAACAGACTGACAGTGACCAGAGGGAAGGTGGGAGGGGGATAATGGTGGAAAGAAGGGAAAGGACTAGTCAAAGAATAAGTATAAATGACCCATGGACATGAACAACAGTGTGTGGATTGACTATGGGAGTGGTGGGTGGACTGGGCAGAGGAGGGCAAAGGGGGAAAATTAGGAAAATTAGGACAACTGTAATAGAATAACAATAAAAATTTTTAAAATGAAGTTATTGCAAATATTGGTTTGTAAGTTTTGGATTCCAAATGCTCTTTGTTAGTAGATAGATGTATGATTAATATATGTATCTTGACTTTGATTCCTGGGACCCTAGTAAGCTCACTTATTAGTTCTAAGAGGCTGGGAGAGCTTTCTTATAGTTTTCTAAATTATCATATTGTCATATATAGGTACACTTTGATTTCTTCTCTGATCAGTATGCTGTGTTTCTTTTTCTCACTTTATCTCACTGATCAAGATTCCCAGGATACTATTGCCTGGGGGTGATGAGAGTGGACCTTATTTTTATGTTCCTGATCAAAGGGAAATGACTTTCAGATTTTCACTGTTAAGTATAATGGTAACTATAGGGTTTCTACAGCATTTGTGAGTTTGAGAAGGTTCCTTGCTATTTCCAGTTAAGTAAGGCTTTTGTCACCAGTTTATAATCACTTTAAAAATATTTTAGAATTAGTTAATATGATACGTGCTATTTTCACCTTTATCATGTTAATATGGTGAATTATATTGATTTTTCAAATATTAAACCAGCCTTTTACTCCTGGGGTAAACCACACTTGGTTGTGCTATATTATTCTTATTATATATTGCTTGACTTGATGTGTTACTATTTTGTTGAGAATTTTTGTCTGTTTTCATGAGGAATAGTTTCTTTTTCTTAGATATCCTTTGCCTGCTTTTAGTATCAGGTTAGTTCTGGCTTATAAGAATACTGAGTCATATTACCTCCTTTCCTATTTTTGAGAGAAATTATACAATATTGATGTTTTTAACATTAAATGTTTGGTAGAATAACCACTGGTACTATCTGGATCTATAATTTTTTGTTTTAGAAGATTAGTTTAACCTGCTTGGGTGAGTTTTGGTAATGATTTTTAAGGAATTAGTCTGTTCCATCTAAGCTGTTGAATAAATGTGCACAGACTGTGATATTTCCTTATTACCTTATTAATGTATGTGTTTTATAATTTTTGTCATCTCATTTTTGTCTATTAATTTATCAATTTTTAATACTTTAAAAATTGGTTTTATTTTGATTGTTTGTCCTCATTGCTCTTCAATTTTCTTTTTTTAATGCTTATTGTTTATGCTGTTACAGTTCACCCATTTTCCCCCTTCCCCCTGCCTATCCTTCCCCCACTTTCATAGTCAATTTTCAATTTCATTGATTTCTGTTTTTATATTTAATACTTCCTTCTTTCTGTTTGCTATGTTTTCATTTGCTTCATTCACTCTTTATTTTCTAATACACTTTGACTATTGGGTCCTCAGAGATAAATAATAATAATAATGATAATAATAAATAATCTAACTTTTAGGTATAGCTTACTCTTACATATGGTGGGTTCTATTCATTTACAAAACATATCACCAGAGAAAGGTCATCTTGGCCTCTCCTTCATTAGTGTTTGGCCAAGAAAAGTGACCAGTCTAGTACATCCACTATGTACTTGTTACCCAAACCATAGAAAAGTTCTACAACTTTGTCCTCAAATCATGTGCTAATGATAACAACAGTTAATAGTCTGAGTAAGTTCTCTGTATGCCAGTCATGAGGTTAAACTCATTCTTTCTATGACATGATTCTACTAGATCCTTGAGATGTACAGATTTTGGGTGGTTCCCACCATGACCTCCACCTCCTGGTATCCCTGTCTTTGTGCATGCTTCTCCCTTCAAGTAGGTGCAGGATCTGAGACTTGCTTCTATCATAAGGAATATAGCAAAGGGGATGGGTTGTTTGTGAAAACAGATATGATATGTTATTGCATAAGGTTATAACACCTTTTTGCTTGGTCTCCCTCCTTCCCCATTCTTTCCATTTCTAGCTTGAAGAAGTACTATATTTCACCATGTATAATGCCCACAGTATATAATCATTATACCCATGTGTAATATACATCCCTATTTTTCCCTAAAAAAATTGGTCAAAAACATGTGCATTACACACAGCAAAATGCAGTAAGCTGCTGTAAATTCTACAGCTGCAAGAAAATTAATTCTGCCAACAATCTAAGAGAGTTTGTAAGCAGACCATGTTCCAGGCAAGTGACTCTGATGAGAACCCAGTCCTAGCAGATACCCTGACGGCAGTTTCTGAGAGCCTAAGTAGAGCACCCAGCTAAGCTATACCCAACTCCTGGCCCACAGAAACTATCATATCATAAAAGTGTATTGTTTTAAACCTCTAAGTTTGTGATAATTTGTTATGTAGCATAGAACATAAGTACAACATTTATGAAAGCTCTATGAAGCAAGTATTATTATTATCCCCATTTTTCAGATGAGATAATGAAGATTCTTAGGATAATCAATAACCCAAAGTCATATATTTTGCAAAGTAGTGAGCAGGAATTTCAACTTATAAGCCTCTGATTCCCAAAACTGTGCCATTAATAACCATTAATAATAACACTGACTCACTTCCATGGCCACATGACTTATAGAAACATAGAATATTAAGACTGTTAACACATTATCATCAATTCAAAATTGTTCATCAAACTAACAAAGGAAGAGCTAGGCTGTTGTTCATTGGAGAATAACCTTTTCCCCACTGCTTTAAAAATACATTAATGCACTTGTCACAAATACAAAATACTTGATGTGGAATAAAAGTTCCATCAGGATCTGAACCCTAGCTACCTTTCCAACCAGTCACCTCTCTGCCTTGTCTTTCCAGCTTTCACTTTGCTCTTTTCTTCAATATACAGAATTCCTTGCAGTTATGCAAATGCATCATGATTTCAGTTGACTTTAGGTATTTTTACTTAATGTTTGTCAAACTGTCCTCTTTTTTGTCTTTACTGGTCTAACTCTTTCTTGGCCTACATCTGTCAGATTAGACAATCCCTCCTCCAGGAAGCCTTCCCTGCTTTACTCCTCTTGACTATGTGTTCCCATTGAATCCTAAACTTCTCTGACTAGCACATGTATTACATTATTTAAGTCATCTGCTGGCTATGCCCAGAACACTGTAAATGCCTTGAGGAGATGATCTTGGTCCTTTGTGACATTAAATGCCAATGCTTGGCACGGGGGCTAATATAGAAGAGGCGGTCATAGCTGTCAGCAAAATGCACGTTGGGAATCCCCAGAAACCTCCCTGTCTCCATTACTTTACAAGTGAGTAGAGTGCCATGTAAAGAATCACCTAATGGCAGCTTCACTGGCATTCCACCAAGTCACACAAATTGCATTTTCTATATATTCCCATAGCCTTTGACTGGTGTCATGGGTTGATTATTCTCTTTCCTAAAAGATTCAGTTTTAAGCTTTAATAGACTTACTGAATAGAAATGTACAGTAGGCGAGAACAGCAACACATCCAGAGCTTAGCTCTTTATTGACTACTTATTTGCTTGTGAAGTGAGGCTTCATTCCCATAAATAGGTTTAGGAGGAGAGGTTGGGAAGAGCAGAGAGTCTGGTGTACATGACTAAAATATTGCTGGCCCCACTGGGAACCAGAGCCTCAAAACATAACATCTTTGCCTCAAAAGTACTTTGGATGATTCCTCATGACTTGCTAAGGGTTATTATTCCTCATCCCTAGGTTTTCAGAGGCAGATAGAGTAGCGGGGATAGTGAGGATTGATCGCTTAGCTATCTGAGTTTTATTACTGTCTGGACATTTACGAAGGTGGTGAAAATAAATGTACACCTAATATGTGGCTGGTGAATGAGACACATATGTGAACCTATGGTGTGTCACATGGAGAAGGGAATTTTAGAGATCATTACTGCCTGTGCCTTGGTATCCTCATCTATAAAATGAACACACAATAGTTCCCAAGGACTGAGTGCTGTTATAAGGATTACATGAAAGGAAGTGTATGAAGCATTTAGTGCAGTGCCTGGCACTCAGTGGTTGCTCAATAAATGTGAACTTTTATCATTACTCATAATGCAAAGCTGTTACAATGTTAAGTCTTCAATAAATGACATTGGCCATTGTTGCCATCATGGTTATTTTATGTTTTGCTTAGTGTTTCCCAGGGTAGATATTTAATAAGTGTGGTAGGAAATATTCAAGGCAGCCCCCAGTGATCCCTTTCCTTGTGAGACTCCCTCTGTTAAAGATGGGCTAGATTAACTGATTCATTTCCAATGAAGAGAGTAAACACTAGTGATGGGAAGTCACTTCTAAGATGAGGTAATAAAATGACTGTGTTATATGTTTTGGCATTCTCTTTCACCCTCTCTTGAATTTCTCACTCTGGTCATGACACAGCCTTCCAGGGAAGTCCACGTCAATGAGTCGAACAGTAGAATTTCTGAGGTTCACCTACAGCCACCTAAGAGAGCTCAGAGGTGAATCTCCCTTAGTAGAGCCTGAAAATGACTGTTGTTCCAGCTAACACCTACCAAAACTACTCAACAAAGATTTCCCTGATTCCTGACCCACAGAAACTGACATAATAAGTATGTGCTATTTCTAGCCAGTAAATTTCAGTGTAACTTGTTACAGAGCAACAGATAACTAAGACATAGTATCGGTGCATATTTTCCATTAGAATGGAAGCCCTGTGAGTAGAACTTTTGCATATCTTATTCACTGCCTCATATATCTTATATCAACATTCCTGGCACATAAGCAAGTATTCAAAGATATTTTTCTATGAAGGATCAGGGCCATCCTAAAGATTCACCGACATGGAAGATTTAGTCCCAACTGGGAGATTTTCATCACTAATGTAAAGGAAGCGTACCATTTTTCTTCATAAAAGGCATAGCAAGAAATGCTTAAAAATTTTATGACTTTGGACCCTTATCTGTGGATCATTGTGGAATATGTGATTTTGAAGCAAATGCTTTGCTATAGTCTTCCAACACTTACTCTATTTGCAACCTCCAAACCCAACTCCAATTCCTAACAGCATCATCTTCAAAGCCAAGTGGCCCTTCCATACTCAGTTTTTCAAATTCGCATTTGCTCAAAAGCAAACCAACCAACAAATAGGGAATATTCATCAGTCAGCTTGGCTGTGTAAAACGCATAATAGTTAACATACCAAACCCTAAGATAGCAGTTAAGAAAGAGATGGGCACACAAACAGAAAGGAAGCTTTTCTAGACAGATATCAAGGCATTCCATGTGGTTAAACCCCAAATTAGGGTGGAGAATGGAAAGGCAAAAACTACAAGGTCTCTTATTCTACCCAGACAGGGTAAAGAAGGGAGGGACACATCTCAGCCTTTAAGAGATTGTGCCAACGATGAGTAGGTGTTTCTGGACCATTCAAATGACAGAAGAGAAGGATCTTGGGCTAGAGGAGATGAATATACAGTACTCAGTTTCTCAGTAGGCCTGTGGTGTTGCTTTCATTTGGAACCATGTTCCAGTGCTAATTTTCACAGTGCCTGACTGTTTCTTAAAATGAATAGCACTCACTGATGCTTTGATGCAGACTGCATGGTCCATTTCTATGCCATTATTAAAGGGTACAATGATCCTGTACTTCCTTCCAGTTTAGAAATTTAGAGCTGTTAGATATATAACCTTCGATCTCCACAGAAAAATGGCAACTCCCCCAAGGTTACATATTTTTCATACTAGCTTGGACATAAAATGTCCAAAATGTGTGTACAGGTGCATGTGCACACATGCACACAAACACACATGCACATCTGTTTCCTAATTGTTTTGTATTTTGCAGCTTTTTAAAAAGATTTTTATTTATTTATTTTCAGAGAGAGGGGAAGACAGGGAGAGAAACATTGATGAGAGAGAGAAACATCCACCAGCTGCTTCTTGTACATGTCTTGACTAGGGGGACCTAACCCACAACCCAGGCATGTGTCCTGACCAGAAGTGGAACCAGCTATTTTTTGCTGTGTAGAGGAACACCCAGCCAACTGAGCCACTCTGGTCAGGGCAGTATTTTGCAACTTTTTGAATACCACATAAGGAATGCTTTGCCTCTGAAAATTAATTTGTCTTTTATATACAATTAAGAGTTGAAAATTCAAATGCTTTCCTTTCCCCCCCCTTAAAGTGGCCTCAGTCTGAGGTGAGGGACCATTTTGCCAAATTCTAAGTGAGAATTGTTTGGCTTATAAAGCTCATCAGTGTCTTATAACTTTCTAATTGCAGTCTTTTAAATTCTTGTTGGGTTTATTCCTAGGTATTTTATTCTTTTTGAAGCGATTGAGAATGGGATTGTTTTCTTAATTTCCCTTACTGTCAGTTCATTATTGGCATATACAGTGCAACAGATTTCTGGATATTAATTTTGTATCCTGCTACTTTTCTGAATTCATTTGTCAGTTCTAGCAGTTTCTTGGTGGAATCTTTTTGGGATTTCCTATGTGCAGTATCATGTTATCCTCAAATAAAGAGAGTTTTAATTCTTCTTTTCTTATTCGGATGCCTTTTATTTCTTCTTCTTGTCTAATTGTTGTGGTTGGGACTTTCAGTGCTACGTTGAAAAAGGGAGGTGAAAGCAGGCATTCCTGTCTTGTTCTCAATATTAAGGGGAATGCTTGTCATTCTTGTCCACTGAGTATAATGCTGGCAGTGAGTTTGTCATACGGCCTTTATTATGTTTAGGCATATCCCTTCTAATCTCACTTTGCTAAAAGTTTTTATCATAAATAGGTGCTGGATTTTATCAAATGGTTTTCTGCATCTATTAATATCATTGTGTGGTTTTTATACTTTATTTTCTTTATGTGGTGAGTCACATTTATTGATTTGTGAATATTGTACCAACCTTGCATTCCCAGAATAAATCCCACTTGATCATGGTGTATGATCTTTTTGCTGCATTGCTATATTCAGTTCTCTAATATTTTGTTGAGGATTTTAGCATCTATGTTCATAGGGATATTGGCCTATAATTTTCTTTCTTTGTAGTGTCTTTATCTGGTTTTGGAATTAGGATAATGCCGTCCTTGTAAAAGGAATTTGGGAGCCTTCCCTCCTCTTGCATTTTTTAAAATAGTTTGAAAAGGAGAGGTACTAGTTCTCAGAATGTTGCTAAAATTCACCTGTAAAGTCATCCAGTCTGGGGCTTTTGTTTGCTGGGAGTTTTTTGATTAGTGCTTTAATTTCACTAGGCATAATCTGTCTATTCAGATTTAGTCTTAGAAGATTGTATGTTTCTAGGAACTTATCCATTTTGACTAGGTCATCCAGTTTGTTGGCATATGGTCCTTAGAGAGAGAGCAGGATGACAGCTAGCAGGGTGGGGGGAGTAGGTTAGGGGGTGGAGGGACTGAACAAGAAGAAAAAGGGACTCATGGACATGGGCAACAGTGTGGTGATTGCAAGAAAGGTATAAAGGGACTAAATGGTAAAGAAAAACACAACAAAAATCATTTCAAAATGCTCATCATATATTCATTTGTCAAATGTTACAAATGTACTAAGCAGTCACCATGTGAATGGCACAATACATAATTTTTTAATGGTTCAAGGCTTCTACTTCTAGAATTATATCCTACATAAAAAATTAACCATGCACACAGAGATGCATGCCCTTAGATGTTCATATGGTATTTCTATTAATGAGTGAGTAACTTTGCAAATACATGAGGACGCATCCATAGCATAGGGAATCAGCTAGTCTTAATAGAGCAAAATAATCTACACTTTTGACATGCAATGATCTCCAAAATGTATTCCTTAAGTGAAAGGGATACTGAATCAAAAGAAATTGTATTGAATGTTCCTCTAGGCTAAATAATATCAGCAATGCCACATGTTCCCACCTATTATGTGTAGATAGAAAGTGATGGGTATCTAATATAGGTGTAGATAGTGTGTTAGTGGTATGCGGTCAACAAGAAAGGAATGGAGTAGTGGGGTAAAGAAGGGCTTAGTCTAAAAATGGTAAGGGGCTATGGAACATTATTCTTATCCAAAAAGATGGTAAGCTATACTTTTGGATCTCCATTCAAATCAACCCAGTAGAATAGTATCAGGACTCAAGGGCCCCTCAGAGCTCAATTTTGAATTGACTGTAGTTTAGCATTTCCCAAAATATGTAGATATATATTTTTACACTCTTTTAAAATATTTGTTATTGTTGTTCAAGTACAGTTGTCTCCATTTTTCCCCACCACTCCCCCCTGCCCAACCCATCCCCACCTCCCACCCTCAAAAGTGCTGGTGAGGATGTGGAAAAAAGGGAACCTTAGTGCACTGTTGGTGGGAATGCAGACTGGTGTAGCCACTCTGTAAAACAGTATGAAATTTCCTCAGAAAACTAAAAATGGAACTGCCTTTTGACCTGGCAATTCCACTGTTGGAATTATACCCTAAGAATCCTGAAACACCAATTCAAAACAACCTATGCACACCAATGTTCATAGCAGCACAATTTATAATAGCCAATTGTTGGAAGCAACCTAAGTGCCCAACAGTAAATGAGTGGATCAAAATTTACACAATGGAATTCTATGCAGGAGAAAGAAAGATGGAGCTCCTACCCTTCATGACAGCATGGATGGAACTAGAGAGCATTATGCTAAGTGAAATAAGCCAGATGGAGACAGACATATACCACATGATCTCACCTATAAGTGGAACATAATCAACAAAACCAACAAGCAAGCAAAATATAACCAGAGATGTTAAAATAAAGAACAAACTGACAGTAACCAGAGGGGATGGGAGAGTGGATAACTGGGGGGGAAAGGGGGAGGGTCATCAAGGGACATGTATAAAGGACACGTGGATATATTTAATTATTCATTTTGTCAGGTCCTTAAAGTCTTCTCTGTATTAACATAAATGAGTTTGATTCACTCCTGTATTCATGTAACAACATCAGCAGTGGTGAGCCCTGGAGAATGAAAGAACTCACTGGAAGGTGTGGTTTCTGATTTCATTCTTTTCCCAAAACATCAGTTAAGTAGCATTTTATTGCTATCATCACCATTATTTGTTATTAATACTATTTGTGTTATAAAAATAATAAAATAGATACCTAGAAAATGACTGATCTTTGTCATGCAAATAAATGGCAGAAAGGAAGCTGAGATGTGGGGCTTCTGAATCAAGGGGCCATGAGCTTAACACTTTAACACATGCACACGCACACACAGAGTTTATATATTGAGCCTTACTTTAAAAGAAACTTGAACTATCAGACTCAAGATTTTTTTTTTTAAATCCCATAATAGTGTGCATGCAGGCATTAAAGTTTCTGATCTTGAGAGTAACTTGATGGACAAAATACTTTAAGAGGGTTCATCTGTTGAATGCATGCAAGATAAATGGAGCATAAAGACCAAGGGAAAGTTTTGGTGATTCTGATTTCTTCCAATCAGAACTCTAATAATTTAAGATTTTGTGTAATGCATGAAAACATACTATATTTTTGTCTCTAGTGAAATCTCTCATTTCTTTTTCCCCTCTCTTCCTCTCTTCTCTTGTCTCATATGAAGTACATTTTTTATAGGTCCAGCTATATCTGTCCTTCAAGGGTTAAACCTCTAAGAATGCAGGAGAGAAGTCAGTTTATCAATTGTGAATGAGAACACTTACAGTACAGGCTAAGTCAACCATCAGCGGCTTTTCAGTTTGGCTGATCAATTTATACATGTGGATGTTAGCCCTGGAATTATAAAGTTGATTTCTCTCCTTTGGGGAAAAAAAATCAAATAAATTTGCCAGCACCTTGAAGATAAAAAGGTACAAAGTAACAACCAGAATAGTTTTATAGAGACCAACTCCTTTCAGATTAATCTAATCTTCCCCAGTAGAAAAAGTTTTATATAAGGCACAGGTAGGAACCATTTTTATCCAAGCAAATACTCAGTAATTTACTCCTAAAACTCCCAGGAAACCCAGGCATTTCTTCATCTGGTTTAAAACACCGGGGACAAGCTGGTAAAGCTGATATATTCAACAACTCTTCTATCCCTCACCACCCCTCCCTCCAACAGCAGAATTGTATTACACACAGCACACATTTAAAAATGTAATATAATCAAAGGAAGCATTATTCTTACAAAGGCTATTAAAAGAGCTAAGTAAATTCATACAGTATAATAAAAATGATGTATTTACTATGAAGAAAAAATGGTAGGGAAAATAGTGCAGCTCAGCTCCATCTGCAAAATCAGATTCCCATAGAATATTAATCTTCATTGATTAGCTGAGAAGAAAAGCAAAGCTTTACATTTTCACTTTTACAATGTAAGTTAATTCAAATGCTTCAATTTGACAAAGCCCCATCTGATCACATTGAATTCCTTAATACTGAGCCTTGCGGAATATTCCACTCGCTTCTTGAAATCATCAATTTATGTCCAACAACATCTGTAGGAAAATGAGACTTGCCAAATGTCTCAAGATAGGGAACAACAGTTTCATGGCTTTTTGAAAAGAGCAGTTTTTCATAATCTTTTTTTTTTCCTACACCTTCCCCTTCTGGGAGAATAAGAAAGGAATGAAGACTTTGCACCACCAGAAATACTGTACGATCCCTCATTTCAGGGGGCATGTCAATACTTTGGTGTCCATCCACAACCAAAGATTAAGAATCCTAATTTTATATCACCAGTGCCCCTGGAACAATCACCACATTCTTTATCACTCATTGATGTTTGGGGACTAGGATAAATGCAGGTAGACATTTCAGTCTTCAGTCACTAATATTTCTCCTGACACTATCACTTTGTCACATTATTTTTACAATCATAAAAACACCCAAAGTCTTGTGTCTAGACTATTAATGCCAGTCTCTATTTTGTCAGGCCTTCACATCATTTAACTATAAGTAGTGGATAGCATTTAGGATCTTTTGTGTCCCAAATTAGTACTTCAAATGTCACCAAACAACTGGACTAATCCTTGTGTCTAGAGATCTCTACTGTCTATTAACAGCTGAGCTCCTGAGAATCTTGAATTTTAGAGCTAAAATAACTAACTGTACATGCTCAGTTTCTCTGTAATCCTTAGCCCTACATTAATTTGTTCAAATCTTAGCTCCACCTGTACTTGCTATGATGAGCAAGCAGCTTGATCTGTCTGCCCCTGTGTCCCCAGCTGTGAAGTGGGGATAATGTTATTAATTATTAATAATAGGTTTCTAAATATCCAGGTGAATGAAAATTCCTGTGCTCTTATTACCTGATCAGAGATATCCATTTTACTCTTCAAGTTTCCTCAATAATCCTTATCACAGTTTATAAGTATACATTTGTCTGTGAAATTGTTTGACATGTGGCATGAAATTAAAGGTTCAATGAGGGCAGTGACTTGGTCTCAATGTTTCCCTATCACATACCAAGAATGTACCAAATAAAGTGTCTGTTCCCAAAGAAAGTGTAAGTTCACATTTGTTAAATAAATAAATGGATGAATGGATAGATGGATGGATGGATATAACTGCCCAAGGGGCTCACCTCAATTTTTTTTTTCTGTTTGGAATCAGCCTCCTCTTTTTTACTCAATCCTTATATATACTGGTGTTTTTTAATACAAAAGGCAATTCCATCCCTATATGGCTGTCTTTATTCTTAGGGTCCTTGCTCCTAAGTGTGGACTTAAGATCTTTGGGTTCTGAAAAGTTCTACCACCACCTTTTCCAGCCTCCAACCACAGAGACCCTCCCCTTTTGAGCTGAGTCATCCTGTCCCAATCTGGTTCACAGACGGCCACCCTCAGTGCCCCAAAGGAGCACCACCTTCCAGGTAGGATGTATCCACTTGGGGGCATCACCTTCCTTCAGGGCTCCATCTTGATTTAGGTTTCCTACAAGCAGTTAATACATCATTTATTTCATTGGCAGTAGGAGAATTTGATGAGAGGACTTGTTTTCAGGAAGACTCCATACTATTTGGTTCTTTCAGGGTATGGTAAAGAGAGAGGAGAGACAGAATAGCAACCTGAAGAGACTTTTGCATAAAATAATTATAAAACTCCCAAAGATAAATATTAGAAAATCCATGTGCTTCCTTTACTTACTTTGTATATTTATCTGTTTTTAAAAAGCTAGTTTTACAAAACTAAAAATCCAATGCATGCACATTATAAATTTTAAAATAATTTTAAAAGGTCACCCTTTGCCCATCCCAGCTCCCCTGACCAGGGATAACTTCAACAGTGTCTGTTGTGTCTTTACACAGCACATTTATGGCTCCTTTTCCATCCTATTGACAAATGGAAGCTCACCACATATGCTATTGTGCTTCTTGCTTTATTCCCCCTTAACCATATGTCTAAGAGTTTGTCAATGTCAGCACAGATGATTCAACCTCACTCTTTTCAGGAATGCACAGTATTCAATCAGAAGTATGTACTGTACCATGACTTGTTCAATCAGTCCTACCTTGATGGGATGGGCATTTAGGAACAACAGACAAGACTACATGAATTTCATTATACAGGCATCTTTGTGCACATAAGGTGAGTATACCTGAGATAAATTTATACTATTACAATTAAAGAATCAAACAGTATGGGCATTCTTCATTGCAATAGCTTGCCAAAGTGTGTTATTAATTTAAATTCCTATACACTGGGTTGGCTTCCATATTTTATAATCTATTAATAATATATTAAACAATCCCAGTGAACCATGCTCAAACACACAAACACATATGGCCAAATATAGACAATGAAGAAATTATCTTGTCCTCCACTATATAACCAGTACAGGAATATCTAATTTTATTGTACTTCACACATATTGCACTTTCATCAACATTAAGGCAAGACATTCCACAAATAAAAAGATTATGACTAACTGAAGTCTCAGATTATGGTTATCATTTTCTAGCAATAATGTATTTTTAATTAAGGTATGTACATTTTTTAGACATGATGCTATTATATACTTAATAGACTACAATATAGTGTGTTAATAAATATAACTTTTTTATATACTAGGAAACTGAAAAATTTGACTTGCTTTATTGTGATATTTAATTTATTGCTTTCACCTGGAACTGAACCCACAATGTATCTGAGGTATGCCTGTACCTAGAATGATATCTTGGAGATAGTAAGTGCTTAATAAGTTTTTACTAAAGGGATTGATGAATAAATATTATACATAGACTATGTACAGTTTAACAACTAAAAGTCATATGTTATATTGCTCTGTATCTTGTGAGTGCTTTCAAAATCTTTGGGAAGCAAGCAAAGAACAAATTATATATAAGTAAGATATAAATGAAAGAGTTCCTTATCGTTACTGATGCGGACTATGAGCATATCTGTGTAAGCACACACATACTTCCCCTTGAATATGAGTTCTCTACTACCTCTTCCCCCTGCTCCTGTGTCCAGAGTTGATGTTCATGAAAACTCCAAGGCTCTTCTGTATTAGCAGAATTAAATGATGTTGAGCCTCATTTTAGTGGAATGTATTTTATTTCATTTAATTAGATGAAAATTGGTCATCCCCACATCTTATTTCTGGGATCAGAATGACTAAGCACCACGGTCCCTTGCTTTTCCTCTTCATCACTCTTCCCCATCTGCCCAATCATTTGTCATTTTTGTCTCTCTTTATCTTTTCTGGGTCAACTGTATATTCCAAAATAATAATGGAAGGAAGAAAAGTGAAGGGACACTCTATATTTTTGTCAGAAAATTCCTCAGTCCTTCAGAGTCAACCAAACACATGTTCTGGACCTCAATTGTAGAAAAAGAGGTTACTGTTAAGTGACTTTTAAGATCATTTTAAGACACAAAACACATATGGAAAAAAGATTAGAAGATTTGAATTCTGTGTAGGCTTGATGGCTATAAAAAGAAACCCCACCTACTCGATGTTTCCATTTATATAAAATTCTAGAAAAGGCAAACTAATGTATAGGGACAGAAAGAACATTAGCAGCTGCCTTGGGGAGGGTGGGAGGGAAGGAGCTGGAGGGAAATATAACAAAGAGACAGGAAAAACTTTGGGGGGTTGAAAATGCTCATTCTTTTGATTGCAATGATTGCTTCATGGGTGTGTACATACATCAAAACTTATCAAAGTATGCACCTTAAATATGTGCCACTTATTATGTATTCATCAGTCTTCAATAAAAAATAAATACAGTCTCCTGAATAAAGAGGATAATGTATGAGAATGAAAAAGTTCTAAGGTGAGGTCTAGGTCTCACTCTGGAGTACCCCCCCTTCCCAACCTCTTCTGAGCTGATAATAACTATAGAGTGTGCTATCCTCTTATACATACTCTCTGTCTGCCTTCTCAATCCCTGAAAGAATCCCCCACCTTGCTCTCTGGTGTCATCTTGTGCCACTCTCTCTTTTGCTTACTATCTTGCAGCCACTCTAACTTTGAACCTGGACATCTCTTTAGGACACAAAGACTCAGCACTTTCTGCTCCTGTTACCTAGAAAATTCTTCAATTGGCTCTATGCATGGCCAGTCACCCTAAATATCACCTCCTTCAAGAGGCCTTTCCTGATTGCTGTATTTCCAAATCCTATTTGTGTCCCTCATAGCACTTACCAAGGTGGTCACCATGCATTCATGTATTTGGTTTGCCTGTTTACTGCCTGTGTCTTACAATGGAATGCAAGCTTCATGTCATCAGAGGTCTTGATCATCTTCTCACTGTTGCATGCCCACTGCCAAGAAGACTGCCTGGTGCATCAGACAGACTGGTTTAATTAATTCATTAACATTCTATTCCATTTGCTTCTGTTTCTGTTTAAATTATTCATCAGACACCTTTTGGAGCATCTGTTCAGATCACTCCCTACCGAATTCACTTTCATAAATTTAGTGCTTCTTGGAGATAGGAATTTTGTTATGAACTCATATCTTAAGGGCCTAGTGTGGGGTCCATACATAGTAGGTTTTCAATAAAAGTTTCCTGAATTAAGTTATAGCATTACACCAGAAACCAAACAATTATTGTTATGCCAGGGCCTTGAGACAAACTGATTTCCAAAGATAAAGTCCTGAAGTATGTAAAAACCCAACATGTAAGCAAAAAGGCAACAGGTAGTCTTCAATCAATAACCTACTAAACTGTAAGGCCTTCCAAAGACTTTAGTTCATCACTGAAAGTCACCAGGGGTGTTTGTTCTTTTCCTTATCACCAGAAATGTAAAACGAACAAAGAATTATAAAATATTTTTCAAAGTGATTCCAGCATTTGCCCATTCTCAACTAACTTTACCACATAATTAGCCAAAGTTATTTATTTTAGGAAGACCAAAATAGATAAGAGTTATCTCTCTAGAGATCGAAACACACACATGTGCACTCATACACACTCACACAAGTCATGTACCTGGTAGTTAAAATCACAATGGAGTGCATAGATTGACTGGGTTCAGAGAACTGAACTATTAGTTCATGGTGCAGTTAGCAATCTTCAGCCAAGAAGTTTCAACTAATACAACCTATGTAAGATTGTATACCAATTACACTTAAATTAAAAATAAATTTAATTTTTAAAATATTAAGAAATAATTCAACAAGAGAATACTAAATAATTCTAAATTTTCTAGAACATCCTCTTAGTTCCATAAATATCAGAGATTTGTGTAGCAAGAAATGCTACTAGGCAGAGTAGTTTTAGGGATTTGCCTGTCACTAGCAAAGACCAAGAGTAGGCACAACTGCTTTTGTCTAACATCAATTGCCCACTTCCACCTGTCTTGAACAGATCCACACCTACTCCATTCTCAGACCAAATGGTTGTAGAGGAAAAGATGAAAGCTCTGGCTCCCATGGGTGGTCATGTGACTCAGACCTGGTCAGTCACCATATACTACTACCTGATCAATGTGATTGGCTAACAAATGGGCATACACCCTAAGCTGAACCAAAGAGAGGCAATTCTGGGACTTTTGCTTTTAAAAAAAGATATTCTCTTTCTGCTGGAGGTGCTTAGCTAGAAGATAAGTTTGGAGCTGCTAGTGGCCACCAGGAGGAAGGGCTTGTCTGTGATTAAAACCTACATTTAAAACAAATAAATAAAAACAAACAAAAAAACAGAGATAAGGGAAGAAAATAATTTCTCTTTTCTTCCTTAAGGGAGAGAGTGATTGAACTTGGGGAATATTATCTGTATTTCTGGGTGCAGCCATATCTGAAGTCAATCTCTTGAGCTTTTCTGTTTTGTATGCAAATAAATTCTCTATATGGGATGTTTTCTAAGCTTGTTTGAGTGGTTATTTTTGCCACTCACCGGGAAGTAGACAAAAAAGTACTCAATAAAAGAGCAAGTGGCCGAAAGAAGTGAATATTAGAGTCTCTTGGTTTATCTCATTTATCTCCATTGATCATGAATGTGTAACAAACACAAAAAACGTTTGTCTTTATTGCACACTAAGGAGTCAGTGATCTAGCAGATAGAGGTCCTGCCTTCACCACAGAAGTCCAACATTCTTATCCTACTTTTATCATTAATTTTTAAGCCAGGTAAACTGGATCTAGAGCAAGTTACTTTACTTTTTTCTTTTCTCTTTTTATTTTTTTTATTTTTAGAGAGAGAGCAAAAAAAAAAAAAACATCAATTTGTTGTTCCACTTACTTATTATGCATTCATTTATTGATTCTTATAAGTACCCCAATCCAGGGGTGCAAACTTTGGTGTATCAGGGTGATGCTCTAGCCAACTAAGCTACCCACCCAGGCAAGTTACTCTACTTTTCTAAATCTCACATTCCTTATATACAAATTAGGTGCAGTTCCCCTCCATCTCAGGGTTGGAGCAGCCTATCCTCATCAGAGGGTAGTAATCTCCTGATGGGGAAGAAGCAAGTGCTAGATTCATTTAGAAGCTTTTTCAAATTATCCTGATTCTCTCCCATGAGAAGCCATGGTAACTACTGGTACTGCACTATATCATTGATTCCATTGGAGAGTGTGGGAGGAGAGATGGGGACAGAGTCGAGAGGCTAATAATGCAAAGTCTTCAATATAGCACCTGACATTCAAGATATTAGTGTCGTTTTCTTATTCTTTAACTTGGCCTTAAATTATATGTACATTTAAGATATATACGCACACACTTATATATCCTAAAATTGCTCTTCTGTCAATATGTAGAGTTGCTTTGTTTAACAGATAATTTTAGCTTTTATATGTAAAGAAGCACAAAAGGAAGGTTAAATTCTGTTTTTAGTTTTGTTGTTATTATATAATAGGGTCAAAGTTGTCTTAACTAGCAGATGGTTGGCAGATTTCTAAGCATCCATGCATGTTTCAAAGGAAGACTTAGGTCAGCAAACAGGAACAGCTGTGTGTGAGTTCTCACTCACACTTGTGAAGAGCTTTTGCAAATAGTGTCATTGGGTAGTTCCTCATGCCTAGAGTTAAATGCATTTTAGAAAACAGGACTGAACACTTCTCAATTACTGTCCAGAACCTTGAGGGGGTTTTTGCACAAATTCTGATACCACTGCTCTTGCTGATTAGTGTATTTTGCTCAAGGCATATTCATTTATTTACTTACAATTTTAAAATTATTTTAGTATGTAAATATCACATATACATAATGCAAATATTAGAAACTACAGAGAAGCAATGGAAGAAAACAGCAATCAGCCATACCAACCACTCTTACTATCTTGGTGTATACGCATACTTTTATTTTTTATTTATTTTATTTTATTGTTGTTCAAATACAGTTGTCTCCACTTCTGCCTGCCACTACAACCACCCCCACCTCATACTTATAGAAATGAATTGTTGCAATGCATAACCTCCATAGACTTGACTTTCTGGGTTCAAATTCTGGCTCTCTGTCACTGATTAGCTCATGAATTTTAAGAACTTTCAATCTTTCTAGTCCTCATTGTTATAACATATATAGCGGGGACAGTAATTATACCTTCCTTCAAATTATTATCTTTAACATATTTTAAATGGGACCTTATTATATATACCTTTATTTTCCATCTGCAATTTCTTAGCAATACATTGTGATTGTTCAGCACAGCAATTATTATACTACATTTCTAAATTCAGTGGGGCTGAAGATGGGCAGTGCATCCTTGTTATCCTTTAAGTTCTATGTGGAAAAGGCCCTGTCAGCTTCCCTTGCTGTTTTATCCCCAGCATCAGGCTCAAGGCCTGACCCTTGATAAGCAACTCTATAAATGATTATTCACTGCTAAACTGACTTGAGACTAGGCACATCATAAATTCAAGGTAGTTAAATAAGTTCTGGAAGTCAAAGTTAATACAAATGCAAAAAATTAGGTCATTGGCTTTCCATCTCCTCTTTTAGAAATCACAACTCAGAATGAAAGAAATGTGTGAGTCTTCAAATGGTATAACATACTGTAATATCTTACACAGAAGACTTAGAAAGCATTCACACTTTTCAGACACAGAGTTTTGCCTTATTATTTTTAGATAGAGAGACAATTAGAGAGTTAGAAATGAAAATAAATAAATGGTAGATAGATAAATAAATAAGTGTGTGTACATACTTGTGTGTGTATTCGCACAAGCAGATTAAGCTCAAACTTGAAACTGTGTCAGGCTCAATGTGAGGGCTTAGTCAAGTCCAATATCACAATATACTTGTAGCACTCAATTGAAGTGTATGCATTTCTGGTTTAAAAAGTTCCCTTGAAATTAGAGTGTGTTTTCTAATCTCAAAAAAATTGCTGGTTGGGTGATTTTTATTTCTTTGTAAAATGACAAGTGATACTTCATTTTTTTAGCAAAAGGTTAATGTTAACTCTCCAAACTTTATACATTGTACTTTCTCCATAAGATAAACTCTTGCATGCTGGTGTGCAAGATTAGCAAGAAATGCTCATACTGTTGAAAATAGATGGATTTTGCATTTCAAGGTGACAAGTGCAATGTCAGACCCAATCAATCGATCACTGCATAATTATGATTGCAAATGATCCATATCCATGCCACAAACCTTAAGGGAAATTTAATGAAGCAGTAAGCACATCAATAATAAGATCTACTATAGTCTCTATTAAATCTTATGATTCATAAATATCCTGGCATATTTTATTCTTCCTTTAAATCCTGTGAAGATATCTAAAAAAGTAAATGCTTGAATGCTACCATTTAAGACTTCACCAGAGACAATGCTAAGGTTCTCACAAAGACTTAGGCTCAGTATCAGATCCTTCTTTATGTATAGACTAGTGGAATCCAATAGTCAGTGGACATATACAGAATAGAGTTATTCTACAAGGTTAGAATTAAAGTAGGCATTTTCATCTGCTTACTCAAATTTGAGTTTTCATGGGGAAAGCCCCTTGAAAATAGCAGTTGAACTGAGATCCAATGACCAAGAGTGAGAGGAGTGCTTCTTTTTGAAGAGCAAAAGAATAGACTTGGGCAGGGCTTTGCCTGCCTATGCTGTTTTGTTGTGAGTTAGAAAAAGAACCCGTCCTCTGGGTAGGCCCAGCCCAGCGTGGGTGCCAGAATTGGCACCTTATGTAATCTTTGTGCAAAGATAATGGCACCGTTGCCTCTGAGTGGATGCAATCCCCAGCAATGGCACAGGGCGTAGGAAGGGGAGCAAAGACTGGGTTTCATCTTTGAGTGGATTCCTTGAAGCAGTTTTCCAACCATACAGTCCCTGGACCTGGGATGCACACAGACTGCAGCCAAATGGTACTGGTTTAGGAGTCAGAAATTCCAGCACTTTGATTTCTGAGAATTAGCTAAATTGTAAGATCAAGAGGGGCTAGGACAAGGTTGGGTTTGGGAGCAGAACCTGCATTTGTCTTTGGTGGAGAGCAAACACTTTTAAAGTCATATATTGAATGCCTACTCCACATATCTTAAATTCTTGTGCCCACGAAAGGGATCTTCTAATAACCTTATAATAAACTTCCATCTTAATCTTAACAACTGCAAGATGTGTCACTTTTCCATATGCTTCTTCTACAAATGCTTTAGATTATATAAATTTGGGTACTCATTAGTCCTTCAGAGATTTTTCCATCTAAAATTGCCTTATGTCACTCATAAATATAAATACACTGCTACATTCTTTGATTACTATTAGCAATGCCCTGAAATGTAACTCAGAGTTTTCCTGCCATCACATATGAGTATTAAGTTTCTCCCCAAAGTCTCTTACCTTCAACGAATAGCACATTCTCCAAGCATAATGATACATCATACATTTCTCCAAGCTAAAGGAGGGCTGACACAGTACCAACTTAGTTTTTATCTGTGCCACACTGCTGCAGAAAGAATAAATTCCTAGCCATGGGTATGGGTCCTACACAGGCCAAGATACATCTGCATGTGCAGCTCTGGTGATCTAATACTGGACATGTGGCTGAACACATCATTTGTTCTCTAAAAACTACTGTATCATGAGATTATTGGCTTTCATTCCCTTCAAAATGAAAACCTGAAAAATGCTCAGTGTGTTTAGATAACTCAGTATTATATATACTTGTACATAATATTTTCCCAGTGTTTCTGATTATTTCCTCAGGAAATAATTCTTCGATGTGTCACAGAGTATAAGCCTCTCTTTTAAAAAATACTTTAAATATAACCAGAGACATTGAAATTAAGAACAATCTGACAGTAACCAGAGGGAAGGTGGGAGGAGATAATGGGGGGAAGGGTTTTCAGGATCAACTATAAAGGACACATGGACAAAACCCAAGTGGGGGATGGAAGCAAGGGAGGGAGGTAGTTTTGGCTGCGGGGGTGGGGGGAGGAGTGCTGGGGGGTAAATGCAGACAACTGTAATTGAACAACAATAAAATAATTTTAAAAATACTTTAAATTTGCAAACAGACCTTTAGAAATATTTAGCAGTTCAGAAGTCCTACCAAAAATGCATGAGAATTAATATTCTCAAACTCTGGCAGACACTCAGTATATTATCTTTTAACAATTTCAAAGTGACAAAACATTTGTTTTGGTTTGAATTTATTTGACATTGGGGAGGATGAACATAATGTCCTACATTTATGTCTATTTGATGTTTTCTGTCTGAATTGTGTGCTCACTCTCCTCTGCCCACTTTGTGCATTTTTATGTTGCTACTGTTCATTTAATTAATACTTATCATGAGCTATGTTTTTAAAAATGCAACCTAGTGTCCAACAATAAGAAAATGGATAAAGAAAATTATGGCATATCCAAGTGCTAAAAAACAATACAACTTTAAAAATACATATTTTCAAAAAATTAGACCATGAGAAAATGTTTCTAAAACAATGTGTATAAAAATATTTTCAGTATAATTCTAAATTTGAGGGATAAGGATCTCCAAGCAAATTCAGATATATTGACATTTAAAAAGGTAAATATACCAAAATATTAACAGTAGTGAGTGATAGGTTAAAAGTAATTAATATTCTTATGTGTATTTCCAAGCTTTTATAATATCCAAATATTACTTTTATTTTAGTAAAAAAAGTAATCATTGCTCTTTTTTAAAGAGTACTCTTTATGGGATTTTTCTTCTACTCATTTTGCAGAACACTGATACCAGGATTCAACATTAATTCATTCCTTTAGAGCCCAAACTTAAAATATGCTTTTATCTTCTATTTTCTTTACTCTTTATCCTGCTATGAAATTTTTATTTTCCTTCAACTGAGAGTTTTATTTAGTAACTGGGGGGTGTGGATGGGAAGGGTATAAAGTCTGATATTTCAGGGCAAAGGTCTGAAATAGGCACTAAAAACAGCCCTATCATATCATCTGTATGACTCTTCATGTGTTATCCGCATTTTAAACAGGAGTTAATTAAATGGCTGGGATCACACAGAGAGAACCTGGTACAAAATGAGTTTGCACCTGTTCCTGGCCAGCATCAAACTTCATGCTTTTTGAAACTTTTGCCACTGCACTGGATGGAGGATTCACCTTGCACTGTGCACAGCCTCCATCATTCTGTACTGACACATGCGCACAAGATAATGTTTGTGTTATTTTGTCATAATAATAATGTAATAGTGGTCATAGCTAACTTTTCCCTAACACCTACTCCCTGCCATGTATGATTTTAAGTACCTTTCTTGCAATACATCATTTGGGTTTCACTACAACCTTTAGTAAAAAGAACTACGCAAGGGTGATGCGCAAGATATTTAACAAGCAATACAGTTTGGACACTGACCGACTGGAAGGAAGCCACAACTCATCAAAAAGGCTGGAGGCTAGAAGCAACCTGCATGGCAACTTGACAATCTGTCTCAACACCAGCCAGGTGGCAACCTCATGCACTAGTGTTAGTCCCATTTTACAGATGAAAAAACTAAGGGTTAGATGCATATCAATGTGGAAGAGACTGATTTTGAATACAGTTCTACCTCGCTGCAAAATCTATCATCTTAACCATTACAATGTCTTACATCCTTAAAGAAATGTGCTATTAATCTGTATATGATAAATGATTGTGGATGTTTAAGAATGCCTATGTGAGTGTGTGCACGAAATCCTGATTCCTTTATAATGTAAAGTATGCTACATTTGGCTTAACTTTACAAATAAAAAATAGCACAAGAATTTTTGCTTATTTCATTGGTTTAAAATATTGAGGGCTTCAGGGAACATGTGAAGCTATCATGCATATGAAAAAAGAAATTTCCCTCCCTCTTGTCTTACTCTCAATCCTCCATTAACTAATTGTGTTCCTGCTCTCATTTGTAGCACTGGCCTCTTTGATTAGCCTTTTAATTTAGCCCATTAACAACACTCTCTTTACTTAAATACTCCATCACTGAGCTCATTTAAGTCAAATGCCCTTGAAGATACTTGAAATGCCTAACAACACTCACTATTATTAAACTGTTTTGTATTTCTGATCGCTAACCAAGAGTGCTCAGCTCCCAGACAGAGCAGGCCATTGTGTAAAGCACTGTGATTTATTCACAGCTTTTCCACCCTTTCCCCCAGCTCTGCAGGGGACCTCAGAGTTTCAATATATCTCACATTTCTCTTTCTTTTTTTTAGTTTCTCCTAACCCCTCCCCCACAGAGGTTTTGGTAAATGAGCACAAACAGAAGCCTGCTGATTCAGCACACGTGAAGCAGTCACTGCAGAGGTCTAAGGATCAGGTTTCGTTGAAAATATAAATCATAGCTGGATACAGAGAAGCAGAGGGTTTAGCTTGTATGTGAACTTGCCTTTTAAGAGTTGTAGCAAAGTCAAATTGGGAGGAATTTGGTCATTTGCAGGCATTGGAAAGCTGCTTAAATCAGAGGAGAAATGTCTATTCAGTTCTCTAACACTGCTCAGTGAAAACAGAAAAAAAGAAAAGACTACTCCCTCAGTCTTCTCCCTTACTCTCTGTAGACTACCCCTCCCCTCGCTTTAATTCCAGGGTGTTACATGATAGATGGGGGTTTCTGATACTCAGCAAAATGCAGTGAGCCTCTAACCCAGTGTGATGTGGTTCCTGCCTACTTCAGAACCTGTCTCTGGCCCTGTTCCCTCATAAACCTAGCTTTGGCCAACCTGGCCTTCTGGAACATTCTTGCATACAGTGTCCTCCTTACCACCACCTATACCAAGCAGCTTCCGGCCTGGTAGCAGCCACTAAGTCCCAGGTCCCAGCTGAGAAAAACCTGTCCTAGAAAAGTTCTGCATGATGTGTCCATTCTAATATGCCTCCCAAGCACCCTTTTTCTTTCTGCCTTACACCTCATAGCAAGCTGTAATGATAATGGGTATTTATGTGTATAATGGGCATCTGTTGTTTTTACCTAACCAGCATTCATTTCCCCTTCCTGTAACAGCTCATTCCTATTTCCTCTACTCTCAGTTCATGTTTTGGGGGCACAGAGCCTACTCTCAGATTTCAAACAGTGAGTGTTTTACGCAGGCTTGGACATCAAGTGTCAGGAATTGTTTCAGGAATGGGTAGGTGGCCCAATCCAGGTGCAAGGGAATTGGCCTCAGAACTTTCTCAGGAGCTACTACTACTTGGATGAATGTGGTTGGTCCAGTGGGGTGGCTGTCACAGTGGATGTCAGCTTGGGGCTACCTTACTCACTTTATGGAGGGAGCACAAGGAACCTGCATCTGAGAAATTGAGTCAGAGTTCCAATGACATGGCTTGACTACCTGCAGACACCTGCCTTGACAGCCTATCTCTGGATTTCTCAGATATGTGAGCACATGTATTACCCTTTTGAACTCAACTCAGTTTTGCAACCATGAATTTTAGTTAAAACACTTTGTCTAATGACTTTGCTTCTTCATTACCATTTTGCTTTGTCTTGCTGTATTTTGTTTTATCTGTCTCCTCAACTATGTATAAATTGCATGAGAATTAGGACCACATCATGCACTGTGTATCCCCAATTCTAAACACACAAAATATCTGATACATTGCAAACTCTCAGTATTTATTTTTAAACAAATAAATGAATTAAAACCACAAATTTCTACTTGTTTAGTGGTGCATTGAGATCTTATAAACAGGATCACCATTGATAAACATATTGTGAGCTCCCATCTGCTGTGTGTCATGACATCTAAGTACAGAGAAGGCTCAGAGCACTTCCTCATGGAAAAGCACTCACAATGTAGTTCAGAGAAATAGAAAAGGAACAGTCGAATATAACAGAGCATGCAACTCCACATCATTGATAAAAATGTAACCGTAGTTTCTTTTTGTTATACATTCTATTAAAACAGAACATTCTAACAAGGGCAAATTATAAACTTGTCAATAAAATGCAAGCATATTTGCAAATAACAGAATTTTTATACTACTCTTTAATAGTAAAAAGATTATTCTGCAATGAACTTTTACCTTTGAGGTATTGGAAAAGCAAGATCTCTTCTTTAGGTGTTAAGAAATGGAGAGGAACTTTTGGGTAATCAACATAACAGATTATCCAAATGATATCCATAGCAAGTTATTTAAAAGTAAGTAGAGAGCTCCCTTTTCTTTTTCTCTCTGTCTTAATCTCTGTCTCTCAAAACACACGCGCTCTCTCTCTCTCTTTAATACTCTGCACTTGTCTAAGACCATCTCAGCTATGCCACTTAATCCACTGGCAAGATGTTGGAGCAAGCTGGACAATATATTAATAATAAAAAAAACTGCAAAGGAATACAGAAATCCTTACATCAAGGTAGGTACCTAAGAGTGTCAATCCAATATATAAAATTTGAAAGTCTGACTCTAAGGGAGAAAACCGTGGGGAACATGAGACACAGAATGGAAAGACAGCTTTGGTGTACTCTATCCAATCCACATCACCCCTTGAAATAGCATTAAATTTCTCCCAATCATCTCCAAATCCTCCTCTTCCTACGCCTATCTCTCCTTCCCAATTGTTTTCTTGAATTTCTGCCTAAGATGTGTTAGGATAATAAATGAAAAGCACTGTGCAATTCTCTCTCCACTTGTCCTAAAAGCTTCATGTTCCTTAGTTGTCAAAACAATGCTCTATTGCTTCCTGAAATTATCTGGTTGGTATTGAATATCAATTTTTCAATTTGTTCTTCTCTGAATGGGGACACAAGTTTTGTACAGAAACTAATTTGCTTATGCCGTTCAAACCTGCATCTTTTGATCAAGTTGTCTGAAGGTCTGTGAAATTTTCTAAAGGTATATGAAACACCACTCAAAATGTAAAAGGAAGAATAGAATGACTGCTTCACATTAAGTCAGTTTTCTTTATGATCCTCAGGAGCTAAAGAATCTGCAGAGTTAGCCAACAACTACATTTAAAACTTAAACATAGAACCTTCATCACCCTTTAACATTAATCCTTATCAATCTTTGCTTTTTAAAAAAGAAAATATATCAAGGAAGGAATACAAACCTAGTGCCCAGAATTTGCTGCAGAGAGAAAGCAATGATTAGCCCATTTTTTATTTTGTTTCCTTCATAGCAATACTATGTATTCACTGCCCCTTATAGTTGAAGCATTATTTTTGCAAGAATCTTTAGACATACGAATTCAATGAGTTTAGTGTCATTATTAGATTGGAAAGAAAAATGGATGGAGCTTTATGATACAAATCACTTTACAGACAAAGAGGAATGTGCATGTAAACAGAATTTCAGAAAAATACAAAAAAGTACCAATCAATTTACATCAATGGCTTTTGGGTGCTCAAGCGGAAAATAACGTATTACTCCCTGTGCCAGAGAGAATCTGCAGTGAGTAGAAGCCATGAATGGTTAAGGCAGAGGGGGAGAAAATGTAAGCCATAAATGAGCTCCCATTCATTAACTTTTAATCCATCCAGTTTTCCTCACATCAACCAGAAGGCTGGAATGTTAATGAAGGCCAATCACCCTCCTTCTACCTGAAGAGTATCTCAACAAACGGGTACTGCTGACTTAAAGATACCAGAAAAATAGCCCTTTCCAAATGTTTAACAATATCTTTAAGCAACATTACAGATATTCCATTGTTGGAGAGCAGAAGAGGAGGTGGCCTGGGTTTGGGGAAAGAGAATGGTGGTCAGAGTGTTTGAGAGAATGGAGTATGTTTGAGGCTCTGAGATGCCCCTGCTGATAATAGGACAATAGAGGACACTTCAGTATAAATTAGAGTCAAGAAAAATGAGGACATGAGCATGGATGAGTATCTTCATCAGAGTAATCAGAGTCAGCTGGGTCCTTATCTCAGCCCCAAACTAAGATATACTGATCAGTATGGATGCTAAATTATCTGCCAGATTCATAGAAATGAATTTCTGAATCATAATTGTTTGGGGGGAAAGGAGTCATCTTTGTATTCCTGATACATTTTGCTGCAAAGCAGTCCAGTCATAGACAACATAGAAATTCTTAGCTTCAGGATAAAGCACTAAAGTCTTTCCCCCGACAACAACAAACAATATTTTCTTTGGCTGACACCAGCAATCTCTACAGTATATTCTCACAAAAAAAGGAACCATTGAATTAATGGGTCAACTAATTTGGAAAAAATAGACCATACTTGGGCCTCCAGTCCACCAAAGCAGAAGCAAAATCACAATGTAAAGAAAGACGTCCTGGGATTCAATTTGGCAAAGGAGAACAAATATCTATCTCAGGAACGAATAATTAGCAAATCTGTAGTCAACAGCTGATAATGTTAACAACCACCCTTCCAATTCCAGTTTTTCTGAATTCTCAGCATGTCTTCTTTCACTTCTCCATATATTCCCCAAGGTCTAGAATAATGACTGGCATACAGTTTGTGCTCAATAAAGATTGAATATATCAACAAGCTGAAAAAGTACATGCTTAATATCTATATTAACCCAGACTAGGTACTAGGAAAGATTTTACAGGCAGAAACAACCTACAATTAAAGAACTGGTTAAATTATGGACTATCTACACACTGGAACACCCTCTATGCAAGCATTAAGGATGCTTTGTGGAAAATCATTAGAGTACAAAATATTAAACAATAAAAGCAGTATACAAAACAGTAAGTTCTAAAACAGTATGATCTCATTTTTCAAACAGAATATTTTCTCTTTTTTCCTTCTCATTTCAATGGTTTAAGTATGATAGGG
This sequence comes from Anoura caudifer, assembly GCA_004027475.1. NCBI lineage: Eukaryota > Metazoa > Chordata > Mammalia > Chiroptera > Phyllostomidae > Anoura > Anoura caudifer. Next base: position 184,775 of record PVKU01000193.1, read on the forward strand.
CCTTTTAATGTGATAGCATTTTACCTATACACACACACACACACAAAGCAGAAAAACAAACAACAAACACTACTAATAAATCAGTGGTATGCCTTTTCATTCTTATCATCAGTGTTGTCTCCAAACTGAAAAAAATAAGTGTGTGTGTGCTTTAAAATATCTATTAGAAATTAACTGTGTGTTAATATTTAGGTATCTATTTTAGGTGTTAGAACAGTATTGTTTATTTTCTTCTCATTAATTAATTTTACCACAAAGGGCATATGTATTGTTTGGTTGAAATGAAGAAGGAAGGCAAAAGTTAAAATAAAAAGAAGAGATGTTTTGGCCCTAAAAAATGTTAAATTGACATGAAGGCCCTAGAACATAAAACAATTATATATAGTCTAATCTACATTTTATGCATAACCTATCATCCATACAGAATCTATAAATCAGGAACCCTATAATCAGTTTATAACTGAATGCTAAAACATGGAGCATGGAACAGAAAAATTTTAGGCATTCTGGAAAGAAAATGGGAAATTCAGGGGAGGTTTCCCAAATACAAGGGATGAGAGACTGCAGGTAAGTTCATAAGTTTGCAGGCTGATAACACAATATTCTGGTTGGTTGAGTTTTTGTTCAGGGTAATATACAATGGAATATACAGGATCCTGTAGAAAGAATAATGCATTTTTGTTCATCCCTTTTTTAAATGCTGGAAATGCACTAGCCAAGCAGTGATGCTGCCTACAATGTAACTTTCTTCCCATCTTTCCAACATCACTGAGAAATGTTGTACTTGTTCCTCTCTGCCTAGTTCAAGCCTGGCTCTGTATGTGTAAAACTGTTTATAAAGGGATGGGGCAAATTATAAAATGAGAAGAAAGTTAAGAGAAGTTAAAAATTGCAACTCCATTTGGAGTCAACTACAACTAAAAACAGAGGAAGAGCTCTTGGTACATCAATATGAAAATGTCGGTATAAATAATAAAATAGAAATAGTTTATTTTGAAAGTAAGGAAATAAAGAGAAATGAGAAGTTTTCATTTTTCTCATTTTCATTTCTCCCCAAAGCACCCATTGCAGTGGAGTTTAAGTTGGGTACTATCTGGTCCAGAACATGAGGGAATGGGTCAATAGTGTCTTATCGTTGAATTAAGTAAGCCAGGGTCAACTACCAGCTTGTTCTGCTCAGCCTGGGGAGATACAACTCAACTGTATCCCAAGAAAGACTACTGTTTGTGGAGTTAAATAACCACAGCAGCATTGGAGGCTGTTCTGATCAAAAGGGCTCTATCCTACTCTAGGACATGCATAGCCAGTAAAAACAATTTCCATGCTCTTTCTCTCTTCTACTGCACCTGAGTGTGGTGAATCAAAACCATCCAAAAATTAGCAAATGGTGCCAGAGAACTCAACTTTCTTTTCCCTGTACACGAAACTGCCCTCACTCAGGGGAAATAAAGCACACCAAAGACTACTCATCTTATTTTTTTAAACTTCTTAAACATATTTAAGGAAAGAATATACCAATATTAGATGGTATATTGATTTCAATATTGTGCATCTGTGATAATATTATCAGATGAGCTAGCAGAAGTTGTATGGTGTTTTTAATCAGTACTGTTCCAAAGCATTCCCTCTGCCTTCTTCGTTTGAAGAGAACAATCCTGAAGCAGGAACACAGTTGAGTGGGGAGAGAGGAAAAGAAGGAAGATTCTTCCCCACTGATCCCACACCTCCCCCAATAAAAAGTTGTAAATCTTAATAAAAATATACTCACTGAAATCATATGCTATTAACACAGTCAGGTGCATAGAAAGAGCCTACTTAACAAATTTTTAAAAACAGGAATAAACTGAATATGAAGTATCTTTCACTGTATTTCCATGTCTCTTCATTTTCATTTTTATATCCATGAAAGAGCAGCCAACACTATTTTCATACATTGATGTGACTGAGACGAAATTTCCTGAAGCAAGATGAGCTCTTAAACAGAGTTATCAGCCACATTTTGAGTATCTTTATTTACACACTAGAAGGCAACAGCAGAACCTCTGCATAAAAAGGGATAAAAGAACGAAAAACCCCCCAACCTCACAGCATTAATACTAGCTTCCTAATTCATATCTCCTTAAACATCATGGATCCAGCTGTTCTCATTTAAAGTCTCTACCACTTTTTGAATGTAGGGCAAAAAATCTGAATTAAAGATGTAAACAGAATCCTTGCACAAAGGACAGGAAGGTAGTAACCATTTTTCAATTTGATAAATGCAGTTCATACAAACACATAGCACCAAAAAGCACTGGCCAGGAAGAGGAAAGTAGGAATTGAAGGGAGTTGCTTTTGAAAGTCAATGGCTAATGACTAAATATCAGGTGATCAAGCTTTCAGGACCTGGGACAGGGCCTGGGACAAGACATGCTTTCTCCCTGCTTCCAGTTGCAAATATGCACATGTGTAAGAACCAGCAAACTTCATAAATAAAATCAACGACACCACTTAGGATCTCGGAGAAAAAGTGTGACCAGTAAATCTTTACCCATCACAGCCTAAAGGAATTAATATTTGTTTACAATTAACCCAAATACTCTCACAGAATAAAAACCAAAATAGATGCCTTCCCTGAAATACTAGCACATAGTTATATCATTAATAACTGATGCTGTGATCCCATGTGACCAATTTTCCTAGTGCTTAAAAATCAACATTTGTAAATGTAGAAAATTTGAATCATTTTCACCTCTGCCATCTTTTGATAAATGGTATTAGGATTCAGTGTTTTTAGATCAAACTATCTCTGTTAAGTTTATGGTAGATGCATGCAATTTAGTGATTGTATATCTCCAAACAAGTCTTTAATGAAGAGGAAACTCTCTCTAAAATAAAAAATATATATAATAGAGACAGTCTGGCAGAATTCGTTGTATTGAACTGTGCAAAAATAAGCCATGTGCAAAAAGAGCTAAAGTCACTACAAAGAGAAATATTCTAAAGAAAATGGGGGGCAGAAAAAAGTCTAAGTCACAATGCTTACTGAGGAGTAAGGCAGGCTGAGACATCATCAGAAGTCAAAGAATCAATGTGATTAACAAAGAATTCAACCAGAGGCTTTCTTCCTCACAGCAAAGACAAGTTCATGGAGCTGAGTTGAACTAGAACAGCGATTGGAAGAGAAGAATCAAAAGAGGTTTTTCTAAGTATGCTGAACATCAGAAAACAACAATGATGATAATGTTGATGAAAAACAGAGGTAGAGTTTCACCTCACGAATGCCTCCCTCCCTTGGAAAAGCAGGGAACACCCTGTCTTTAACATGAGATCACAGAGCAAGGTCTTGTGTTACTGAACTGATAAATGCATACAAGTTTTGCAGTGGCCAAACTAAACTAGGGCATATATTTGTCCCAAAAACATGATTAAGGAATTTTTCTAAGCCTTTCATACTAGATTACTATTTGTTAAATTGTTTCCTGCAGTTAAATATTGCAATTCATAAGTACAGGTTACCATTTCAATGCTTTTATTTGTCATCTCCTGAGGAAAACCAAACCAACAAACAATAACTACACAATATTTATCAGTAAACCAAAACAAGTACATGGAAATCTACCTCTTGCAATATCAACCTTGTAAAATACACACATACAAACACATGTCTGATTAAGGCAAATAAAGTACACTACTCTCATCTACAACACTCAGCCCCCAAATGACAAACAGTCACTTTTAAAGAAAAAAATTTATAAATCAAGCAAAAAAGCCACCACTACTCAGAACAGTTCATTCTTGGTAATTAAATGAATTGCCACACAGCTACAAGTGATGCAGAATTTACTTCACGCCTGAACTGCTCCAGACCCTTCCTTCCTTCCCTCCTTCCTTCCTTCCTTCTTCCCTCCCTCCCTCCCTCCCTCTCTTCCTTCCTTCTTTCCTTTCTCCTGAATTCACCATCACGGTGCTTCAAGAAAAGAGAAATTCATGCATTCCCCCACACATTTTCTTCTTTTGGTTTCCTTTTTGCGACTGAAAATAAAATTGCAGCTTAATGCTAATGAACCAGGTCTTGCCTAAAGTCCCACTGGAAATGGAAGCACATGTACTGTAACAGTGCAAGATTATTCTGCCACAAGCATAATCACCTTACACAAAATGCGATTACTCTGGGCTGCAATCTTTATCCCCGAAGTCAATTTATTAATCAGAGAGAAAGAGAGAGAGGGGTGGGGGGAGAGAGAGATTGAGAGATTGAGAGACTGAGAGAGAGAGAGAGAGAGAGAGAGAGAGAGAGAGAGAGAGAGAGAGACTACCTACCCACAAATACATCATCATCTTGAAAGAGAAATCAGGGGCTCTCTGTCAGCAAACAGAAGTCTCCTTACTTCACCAAGAGTATCTGGAAGAAAATCTGAAACCAGTGGGTAGAAAATCTTGCCTTTTCCTGTCAAGTCCTTAGAGCCCCTCTTCTTTCCTTAAACAAGGTTTGTTGTGCTTGTTTACGAGTTTATGAGGATAGCATTCCTTCAGTGGCACTGTGTGTGATGTGACTTGCTTCAGGCTGCCTCCCTCTCTTTTTTCTCTCTCTCTCTCTTTCTCTCTCTCTCTCTCTCTCTCCCTCTCTCTCTCTTTCTTTCCTAACTCTTGCCTTTCCTCTCTTTCCTGTCAAGGCTGCTTAGGTAACAAATTCTTGGTGTGGCTGCTTAATGAGCAGATCCGGACACTTTAGGCAGCCAGCTACAGTGGCGAAAACAAACACCGATGTTACTGGTAGTATTAATAATAGTAGCGATGGTGTAGTCATAAACAGGCAGGCGCTACACCATTTCCTGATGGCTCGTGGGAGGTTCACGGAAGTCCCCACTGGTGGAATTTACAGGAAGGCGGCTGATCCTCTTGAGGCGAGCCCATCTGCACAGAGCCGCTGGCTCGGGGAGGCCAGCCGCTGAGATTTTTTTTTTTTTTAAACTCAAAGTAAAGCTTCAGCCGCAGAGAAAAGAACACGTGCAGCAACCCGGCTTCCCCTTTATCTCTTTAAATGTACTTCAGATAAAAGCAGCATCCAGTCCGGTCAAGGCCTCCCCAGACTCACTGCTCTGTACACCACACGGCTCAGCACACTTGTCTACAGCCATCTACCGACTCTGCGCTGTCATTGCGGGCTCGGAGGCTGCCTGCTGCCTGCTGCCTGCGCCACAGCCGCCTGCCGGTCGCTGAGCAGGGGCAGCGTCTCCCTGCGCAAGGCTGGAAGCCAGCGCGTGTACCGGGAACCGAGAAGGAAGGGAGACGGGGGATGGGCCTTTGAGGCTTCGGTGCCAATTCAGCAAATCAAAAGCAGAACCAAGCTTCACCAACTAAATCCAGCAAATGGAAAGCTGCAAAAAAGACTTGCTAGCGCAAATGTTTAGCCATCCTAACCTACGGATGGAGATTATATATATACCCTCCTCATTAGAAGACCCGATTTTGGAGTGCGTGCGTTTGTGTTTGTGTGTCTGTGTGGGTGAGTGTGCGTATGTTTCTTCCTCCTTCTCCCTCATCCTTTGCAACTGCAGACCTGGGAAATTTTGCAGTGTGCGTAAAACTTGATCATTTCGACAGGCTCCCCGTACAAAAATCCAAAGGCTTGAATAAGCAGCTAAGGTTTTTTTAAACTATTCAAATTTTTCTTCCCTGAATCAATTCTCTTTTATTAGTTGTTCTTCTTAATCCATTTTAAATTATATACTTTATCTTGAAAATTATCTCCATTACTAAAACACATCGTGAATCAGAAGATGGGGAATGCAATTTGCCCAGCCTATTAATTGATGTTGTGCTCAATTATTGATATATGGATAAAAAAGAAATTAATATTAAAATACATCTTATATGTTAGGGGAGAGGAGATAAAATGATCTCTTGCTCAGGTCTGAGTTTAGGCCATTAGTTATATATTTACACACCACACAGAGAAATTGCCTAACTGACCCCCTAGCTGGTTTACATTTCCATCCAAAATTGCACAAGGCAAAATGTCACCTCAACAATTAAAATGCACTAACTAAATTGTAGATTCATCTATAGTACTGGGCAGGTGGCAAAGCACTTATTAAAATAGTCCATAGGTAGTCCCATGGAGATGCATAATGACCAAGCAGTTTGGGGAGAACCAACATCAAGCCATGGTATTAAAGAGAAATGGAGAGATCCTGACAGCTAGCTGCCTCCATGAGGTAAAGAGATAGCCACAGAGCAAATGACTGGTAAAATCTCAGTCATGCATGCCCACTAAACTATGTGCTTACAGTATTTTAGAGACCCCTGGGTCCCAGCCAGTAGGACACAGAGTAGGGTGGCCAACAGCCCTGGTTTACAGAGGCAAACTCTGTGTATGTGTGTGTTTAATTTTCTTTAGCTGAAGCTTAAGTCAAGTAATATATATTGGTGGTCCATTTGATCAGTAGAATGTTGTGTTTTATTTATTTGTATCTGAACACCTTTGAATTTGAATTATGCTCTCCTGTTCACCAAAAACCTAGCTGTCTTGTTTGTATTAAACTAAGTCTTGCCTAAGTGTTGTATTTAAGTTCATAACTTTTTAATCAGAAGCACATGGGTGAGATTAGAACACATAAGTGAGATATTAGAATACCTGAAAGGTGACTGGTAGAGTGACAGTGCCTTTGAGAGTTATGAGGTAAGGACAGGTGCTCCAAAGCCTGTGCAAGGCAGAGGTCTAGGAATCTCAAGAAGAAGATGGTTACTTCTTCTTGGGATTCGGAGAGGCAGGCTGCATGCTTAAGTCCCAGGGTTCCCAGCTTCACTAGAGAGCCATCAACTCTAAGTATGATAGTGAAGCAACTGAGCCACCATGTGAAGAGAAACTATGGGCATCAATAACAGATGTTGCCATGGTGACCAGTATCAACTAATGGTCCATGACCCATCCCCAATGCTTCTTGTATTGCAGTTTGCACCACTCAGACTTTTGCACGTACGTAGGGAAATGGAGGGCTAGGAGATGCCTCAAAGTGGATGTTTTGCCTGACAGGTGAGGATAAAAGATGGATTTAAAATTAAGTTGATTCCAAATAAATAATGAGGTAAAATATTTATTATACATCTGAGGTAATTAACTGACATATCAAACAAGTTCTAACAAAGCTAAAAAGGAAACACATCTGATCCATGGAGAAGTAGATACAGTCTAGTTTAGGTTGCTTATAACGGATTGAGGGATCGGTACCTATTATTTCTTCAGGTATATTTGTTCACTTGTTTTTTACATTTAATCTTCAGCTTCTGTTAGCATAAAGGATTCCCCTGGTTATGCTTTATCCCCCCCTTCTCAGCTTGTACCCATTCATCCTCCCACCTGCTTGAACATGTGGCCCCTCTGCAAGGAATGAGATTCACCCAAGACGGTGAAACATTTCATCACTGTGACACAAGCAGTGGACAGCTGTTGCCCATAAATCAAATTTGGGAGGTGTTATGATTCCTCTACCCTGAAGTCCAGAGGTTAAACAGGCCGAATGGAACATTCAGTAGGCTGCCCCCTTGGGAGGTATCAGTAAATCACTTCTATGTTTGAAATTCTTTTCATAACTGATTTGATTATTCAACCAATTCTTCAAACCTTGTTCCTTCAAACAAACATACTGACATTTTCTATTTACTGCCATCACCCCAAACTTCCACTTTAAATCATTTTAATAATTAAGTAAACATACTCAAATATTCAATTCAAAATCAACTTTCTCCCATTGGCAACCTGGCTGCTAGGCTAGGACCCACTTTTATAGTGGGTACATTTAAAGCTCCTTGTTTTCATGCTCAAATAAAAATTATTTTTCAGTAATCAATCTAGCTATCAATTGTCACCTCAGTATCATAATTAATCAATTTCAAAGCAATGGCCTAAACATAACACTGATTAAGCTACTGGTGAACTAGCTGTTTAAGTGGCTTCTAATTTGTACAGGAATCAAATACCACTGTGAAATACTAGGTAATATAGGACAAGCAGCATCAGACTTTCAACTTTATGAAAGAAAGTCTTTATTAAAAAGCCAAGCTACTAAAAACTAAAGTGAATGTGAAGAATGACTTGAAAAACCTAACTTAATCAGTGCTGGAACCTTCATTTAATATGCCATCACAGTGCCCTCAATTGACACTATTTTCTGCAAGAACAGAGGAGGTCCTGTGTAGGAGGATCCGTTTAGAGCCAGAAGTTTTGGTACAATAGTACCAATATAGTACTTACAACATTCTACCATGTGGCTAGCATTCCACTCATACAGTTCACAGAGCATCTGGACCCCTGTGAATGACTTCCAGAGAGGGCCTTCAGCATCCCACAGAGACATGTAGCTATCCCTACTATTAAATGTGTAGAGTGAGAAGTAGCCAGCTCTTTCTTCTTCCCCTGAAACCATATGGCTGCTCGTGTCCAATTCTGATCTCTGTGGCCGCGTGGGTAAAAGCAGATTCTTCCTCTTCAGTGGAAGTTCCAGCAATTCCTACTATATTTTCCAAAAGTCTAGTAGGATCTACAAGGAATGTATAGGCCACCCAAAAGACTGATCTTGACAGGGATGAAGGCAGTCCTATTACTAGATTCTCCAGTCAGGTATTGCTCAAATCACCCATGTCGATGAGGACAAGGTCATCAGTATATTTTTTAACTATTTATTATGAAATATTTAAAGTATATACTCATTATAAATTATGAACAATAATAAAACCATCAGTTAATTACAAAACTCTTAGCTGAAGGTATAGAATCTGGGTGCAGTGAAATGTTCAATATATATTGACTCAATAAACAAATTAATTAAGTAAGCATATAACTATTGCCCCCATATAAAAACTACTGCTACTTCTATTCCCATAATTAGTGACAAATGAGTACTCTTATTTTTCCAGCATTGGGGATGAATTTCTCTGAAGTCAGGCACATCCCCCCTTCAGTCTGCCTATGAGGAGCAGCCAAAGTTGTACTGGCCAAGGTTTAGAACATAAACTGTGGTTACAGAATGAAAATTATACCCATGTTCTGGGCCTTAATAAGGCCAGTGTGGCTGAAGCCAGCAACTGGCAGGAGCTAAGGTTGGAGTGTGAGGTGAACACCAGTTTAATGCAGAGCCTTAGTCATCACAGGGTGGGGTTTGTGTCTTGTTCCAAGAGCAATGAGAAGCCACCAAAGGAATAGGGAATGACTAATTTCCAAGGTCCCCCTGGCCACTCGTAATGGACTATGGCTCTGAGCCAAAGTGAGAATGAGAAGGCCAGTCTGGAGTTTGCTGCAGTCCGCCAGGCAATGAACAATGGCGGCCTGGACCAGGTGGCATTTGAGAGTATGCAGCATCTTCAGTCATGGGAAGCATACCCTCACACTGGTTCACGTGGCAGCCAACTCCAAAATGTTGAAATGCAGCTGGACAGAATCAAGCTGGGAGTGCACCCCAAGAGAACAGGGGCCAGAATCAGAGGACATCAAGTCAGCAAATCATGAGGATTCTCTGATATGACCAGAGAGCATAAGTAACCACAAGGGTAGTGATCTGCAAATTTTATAATAAATTTGAAGAAGAAAAATACACATTTCCTAGGGACTAAGGCTCTGTTAAATTTATTCAATACAAATAGTCATTTCTTTGGCACCAAAATCATAGTGAAGGTGGTTCCGCCACAATAGAGATATGTTGCTCATTACCAGGACTTGGGTAGCAGAAGAAGCTGCAGGAAGATGGGCAAGGCTTTGAGGGGAAATAATCTATTAATACCAGTGTTCAACAGTCTGCTGAGGCATCACAGTCAGGACCTCTGCTGCTGCCTGTCCATTCTGTGGAATTATCAGAGATCAATGCAACCTTCCTTGTGGCTCCCAGTATCAAATGGAAATGGAATATTTTATTTTATTTACTTCACTTTCACTATTTGTTCGAGGTATAACATTGATACAAAGAAGTGCACTAATTTTTAATTGTGGTAAACATATATGACATAAAATGTATGTAAAATGCATGACATAACTATTTTATGTGTATGCTTAATGCATTAAGTTCATTCAATAGCTGTGCAACCATCAACCCTTCCCTCCCCAAAACTATTTTCATCTTGCAAAACTGAAACTCTATACTTATTAAACAGTAACTTCCCATTCCCCTCTCCCTCAAACCCCTGGCAACCACCATTCCATAAAGTGCACTAGTCTTAAGTGGACAGTTTCTCTCTTTTTCTCTCTCTCATACACACACATACACACACAAGTCTATGTAATTACCCCCAGATCAAGAGTTTGAACATATCAAGCACCCCAGAAGTCTGCCTCCTGCCAAACTGGGCTATGTTTTTTTCCCCTCATCTTCTTGGTCCTCTCTGCATCACGATGCAAAAGCCTTTATGAGGTACTTATTCACTATGGCATTTTATTTGTCTTTATACAGAGGGAGAGAAAGAGATGTGACATTGCCTCTATATTCTCTAAGAATTTACAGCCTCACTTTGACAAGGGAGGACTATGCATGGCTGAATGTCTCCTTCTGTGCCTGGGGCTTGTGCTATATGACAAAATGTGGGGCGAAAACACAAACTTGGTTCTGCCCATGCAAAACTTCTCAAAGAAGCAAGTGTGTGTTGCTTTAAATTTTCTCACCCAGTATCCACACTCATGCTTCTTCTGGGGACACATACTGGTACTCCCTTTACCTCTTCTGAACATTCTCAGTAAGTGTGGCCCAGTAGGGGCTGAGCCAGATGCAGGAGTGGGTAAGTGATCCTGGTCCTATCCAGAGAATACAGGCAGCCCCTGGCCCTAAGGGTTGATGTAGAGAGGAAGGAGGAGTCAGCAAATCTGGTTCTGAGCCAATACCTGAGCACCAACAACTGTGCAATCTTGGGTGTGTCAGAGATCCTCACAGGACATCAGTGATATGAGATAATCTCCACATCACTGACCTGTGGTGAGACTTAATGAGAAGACAAAAGTAAAATCATGAAAATGCTACTTAGCATAGTGTAAGCACTCAATGAATCAAATGTATCAATTAGTATTAATGCCAACAGCAGTAATAATTATTTTCTTTTACATTAAAGTAGACTAAAATGATACCTCTCTGACCTGGGAGCTCCCTGAAGAAGGCAAAAATGTTTGCCCATATGTGTGTGTATGTGTACTATTTGCTAGAAACATAGTAGAACATATGTTTAGAATACAGATCACCCCTTGCTTCCTCCATGCTGTGGTCTAAGAGATAATCTGAAGCTCTCTGGAATTCAGAAAGCTGGATTTTGAGGAAAAAATTCTTATTCCTTAAGGATCAATGATTGCTAAACATCCCATGTGGCAGTAAATTACACTGCAGGGCCCCTGGTGCTGTGACCGAGGCACTATGTGGCACAAATGTACAAGAATAAAGATCTCCTGCTTTTATGGGTTGAATTGTGTATCCCCAAAAGATACGTTGGAATCCTAATACCTAGTATCTTAGAATATGTCCTTATTTGGAAATAAAGTCCTTAGAGAGATGATCAAGTTTAAATAAAATTAGTAGGGTGGGACCTAATCCAAAGAATGGTGTCCTTACAAAAGGGGGAAATTTGGACATAGACACAAACAAACATGCACCGAGAAAAACAATATGAAGACACACAGCAAAAGGATGGCCATCTGACTGGGGTGATTGTACCTACAAACCAAGGGGCACCAAAGATGGGGGGGCATACACCAGAAGCTAGGCCAGGCAAGGAAGGATTCTGCCCTAGAGCCATTGAAGAGTGCATGCCCCGCTGACACCTGGACTTCAGACTTCTAGATCCAGAACTGTGAGAACACAATTATCTGTTGTTTTAAGCCACCCAGTTTTTGTACATTGTTAGGGCGGCCAGAGAACACTAATACACTGACTCCTTAAACAGACATTAACAGGAATGTCCATATAGGTGATGAAAAGCCATTTCGCAGAGTGAAACCACACCTCAGTTAAGTCATTTCCTAAGGTGGTTTCTGAAGGAGTTTCACTGATACTATAAAACCCTGTGTAGTGGGACATTAGGTGTCTGGCAGTTCAGTGCTTTTTGCTCCTCTTTCCACAAGAAAGTTATGACTGTTGAAATCTGAAGGGCACATAGGTGTAAAAGCTGGAACAGCAGAGTCACCAATCTCCTGCCCGAGTCAAAGAGAAAGAGTGTGAAGTGGTACAGATAGGCACAGGCAAGCAATCCCAAAAAGATGCTTGTCTGGTCAGGAGTGGGGGCTGTGCCTGTGTTGCATGTGTGGGACCCAGAGTCACTTAGGAAACAACACCTTGCAATCACTGTCTCGCTACTTGACTTAATGAGTTGAGCAAACACTTTGGCTCCTCAACAAACCCACAATCTCAAGTTTCTTAAAAGGGATGCAAAGTGGCTAATGGACTGGGAGAAATTGGTTGTAGCTGGAAGCACATTTCAAAAGTACATTTTGTTTATATTAAAACCTCATTTAAGTATCAGTTCAAAGCAAAGCTGCTAACAGGGCAAGTTTAATATGACTAATACTTTCACCACCTCAGAACATTCCATTTCCATCCACCCAAGAGATATAATTTTAAAAACATTTCAACATCGCTAATATGGTAAGATGCTACTAATACAGTACAAATTATAACAAGAAGACACAAACACGATAATGAATATTTGCTGAGGAACTTAGCAGCAAATTTGATCCAGGCACTAATATGATGACAGGTTGCAAATACTCACATTCCACTGTACCATCTCCCCATTAGTCCATGTTTATGATGTTACAAATGGCACAGTTATTCACAGATTAATCTTTGAGACTTTCACCCTTGATGCTAATAAATGCACTGGCTTTGCCTTCTGCATGAACCTAAATTTCTCATTTTGGCTTTCTTAAGAAAATTCATCACATAAAACTCATTGCAGTTTGCAAAACAGTATTTACTTTGGTCAGTTAAATAGAAAGATCACTGATATATTCTGAAGTTATTGGACAAATGCTACCTTGCCCACAGATGCCAACATTTCCCCCCAATGGATTGTCTGAATGAAGCCTAGCCTGATTGGAATAATTCCCCCAGAGCTAAAACTCCACAGGCCTTGAAAATATTTCTGGACAGAGAAGTATGGCTACATCAAGAGAAGTCTGTGCGAGGAAAACCTCTGGGGTCTTATCTATTAAGTGGCCCTGCTCCAAGAAATCAGACTGATGTCTTGCCCGCCCCTCCCACCCATACCTACTAACAGCACATACTTCCAACCCATTCTAGAAATGCAATATTGGAAAGTTGTTTGGAGAGTAAGTGTTCAACTAATACAAAAACCAGCAGCCTGTTTTCTGGTCTCCAGATAGGTGACACTACTTAAGCCATCCAAAAAACTATGTCATTATCCCCAGGGCTCACAAGAGGTATGTGAGTGGGCATATCAACCATGACATTGGAATGGGACTTTAAAGTAGTGAATTCATAATATGCGCCATACACTCTTACAAGTGTGTGTCTTGGTTGGCAATGGGAAGGCGGCATTTAGAAGTGTTCACAATTTTTCAGTTAACTCCTATTGCTAGAATTTGAAGACATTTAAATATTTGCAGGGAGTTCCACAATTGATACATTTGAGTGAAATTGACAGGGTATGTAGCACAGTTTTTGTATATTTAACACTTGAAAATATTCTACATTTCCAAAAAGAGATTCAGTATACCTTGTATTTTATGGACCATATGACTCTTCTTGGTCTATCTTATTTTTCCTTCTTTAATAAAGACTGTAGTTAACTCTCAACAACAACAACAACAACAACAAAAACACAGGTGTGAAGATATGCAGCAACTGGAAAACTATATAGTACACACCTCATCTAAATAAAGCAACAGTTATTTAGTTTCAACAAATTATTTCCATGCAGAAATTCAAGCCCAAGATTTCTGGATTTTTATTTTATTTGTCTTTTTTTAAGTTTGTTCTTTCAAAAAATAAGTAAATAAAATTTTAAAAATAAAATTCTGGTCTTTTAAAAAGAAGCCAAAAATATGGATATTCATGTAAAACCTTCAACTTTTTAAATATTAGATACTATTTTTTAATTATTATATACATGGTAAAAAAATCGTCCCAAAGAACACAACAGACAAAAGTTTTTCATTTCACAACCCTCTTCTAGAGGTCTGTTTGGCAACTTTCAGTGCTTTACCAAAAACTGTTAACTACAACTAATAACTATTGGCATTTTAAATCTTGGGCCATCACCAAGCAATGAAACTATTTGACTCTTGGTGTGTCCAGCAGAGTAGGTTACAACTGTTCCCACTGTTCAGGCAATCCTAATTACTTGTGTGCAGGCAAGGTCACTGCCTTCCACACTTACATGACAGAACCATCAGTAGTGAGGTCAACTTCTCAGCTTCAGCCTCATCAGCAACATGCTTTCAATAACGCCGGAACTACATCTTCACTACTGTAGAGTGTGCCCTAGGTCTCCTCTTCACTTTGGAGTCACTTTGCCCCTTTTTTCTCTTTTTCTATAATTCTCTCTCTCTCTCTTTGACTTCCCTCTGACATTGCTATCAATGAGTGCTCCTTCTCCTTCCCACTCTTACCACTTTGAGTCCCAGAAGTTTGCACAGTCTTTCAATGGAAGATGGCTTTATAGGTCTCAGTCACCTATATTCAGGTGGCAGAGAAGAGATGTTGTACCATAGACAAATGTAGATCGTCTCTGCAAAAGCAAATACACTCTGTACATCTCTGGTTCTGAACAGGTTCTTTATAAGTCCCTAAGTACGATATTTCTTTGTATTTAGACTGCTTGTACTTTCCTATATTCTTGGGATGTACGGGTTGATGTTTTAACAAAATTTGGAAATGTTTTGGCCATTATTACCTTGTATATTTTTCTGTTCCATTTTCTGTCTCTCTTCTCCATTTGTAGATCCAGTTGCATGCACTTAAATGCTTGATATTTCCCACATATCAATGAGACTTTCTTCAATAATTTTTAATTATTTTTACAAGACAAAGACTATTTTTTAACTTTATTTTTATTGTTAACACTATTGTGGATGTCTCCCTCCCCCTACCTTTAGTCCACTGCCACTCATACCCACCTCCCCTTCCCTCTGGCCAACACCACACTGTTTTCTGTGTCCATGGGTTATACATGTGTGTTCTTTGGCTAATCCTTCCCCTTCTTTCATCCATTCTCCCTCTCCCCCTCCCCTCTGACTGCTGTCAGTCTGTTCCATGTATCCATGCTTCTGATTCTGTTCTGTTTGTCAGTTTATTTTTGTTCATTAAATTCTACCTATAAGTGAGATCATAGTGGTACCTTTATACAATAGAATACCACGCAGCTGTAACAAAGAAGGAAACCCCACCTTTTGTGACAGCATGGATGGACCTGGAGATTATTATGCCAGATGAAATAAGCAAGATGAAAAAAGACAAATACCATATGATTTCAATTCTTTTTCAATATTTTTTCTTCTCTCTGTTCTTTAATTCTATTGTTCAATTCTATCTAGCACACTTCATAGCTCTTATGGACAAAATGTTGACTAACTTTGCCTTAAAAGTTAAATATTTACTTTCTTGGTGGTGTATGTAGTAAATGCTCAGTACAAGATTTAGAACCACATAATTACATTTCTCAGGATGGAAATTTAGCTTAGGTTGTGAAGAACCTACGATGTGTTAAACTGCATGGGACTCACTCACATTTTTCATGCTGATGAAGGGCTAGCCTGTTTATTGGGAGTTCATTTCTCTTGATGGGAAATGTAGCCAGAGGAAAACTTAACAACATGCCACTCTGGGCAAAACTGCATGCACTAAAAATTCTCCAATTCTGAGCTGAGTCCTGCTCCTAGATCCTGAACCACACCCCCCTCCTAACCCCTCCCCAGCTCCAATCTCATCAACTTAATCAATTCGGTGTTTATATAGTTAGATTTCAATTTTCCAATATGCCCCACCTGAGTAGCTGAGCATGGAAAATGGCTAAATCTCAAATCTTTAGTTTGAGGAAAATTTTTGGGAAATATTCTGGGCATGATGCTCTTGGCTATTTAGAAAATTATGTTCCCTGGGGCTCTGCTCCCAAATCATTTTATGCAAAGGGAGATGGCTCTACTCTAGAATACTTAGGAGCAAATAAACAAAACCAGGTTAATCAAAACCGCTTAAATGTTAATTCTGCTATCTTGAAAAGCATTCTATGTTTAATTCAGACATCTATAAAAACATGCCTTTGGCTTATATGTCAAACCACATATGCAATCAAGATTAAGTGTGTACAACCATTGAGAATAACACTATAAAAACTGGCAATAATATTTAAATCTCTAAGTTGTTACCAGTAGATATTCTGTGTTTATATCTGCTGAATCTTAGGCAGACAAGCATTCAGAAAGCATGACTTTGTGCTTTCTATCCAGGAAGGTTTTCACATTCTTAAAAGCAACCTGTAATTAGAAATCACAGCAGAGCAAATATAAATGTGCACACTGCAGCAGCAAGTGCATTGGTCTCCTCATATATGAATGGGACATTGTCCTGCCCCGATTACCTTGTCAGCTCCACGCAAGTTTCCCAACTGCTAGAAAATGTCAAATGTGTGAAGATCAAACTCCTGTTGCTTTCAAATCCCTTTAGTCATCCAAGACTTCCCTCAAGAATTGCAGAGATGTATTATAAAAGGGAAGAAAAATAGAGGGTTGGACAAACAAATGATCACATAAAGGCCAGCATGATGGAAGATCTTCTACTCAGAAAACCTTGCCAGATGGAATTGTTAAGCTAGGGTATCCCTCACTATGGCAATGGTCCAATTTTAGCATGGATTCCCCAGGAGCAGATCTGGGGTAAATTCAAGTGTTAATGGTTTGTTTGGGAAGTGGCCTGTGGAAACATCATTAGAGGAATGGAAAAGGGAGACACTGAATGGGAGGAAGCCTGTTTACATGCAAGTGACCACTACTGGAAATTGGCATTTAATCCTATTGAGGAACTCTGGCAGATGGTTGTTCAGAGTTACCTCACACAAAAAGAGAGGAAGCTAGATACTGATTCCCCAACTCCCTGTCCATCCTAAGTTGAGTGCTTCTTCCAGGGGTATAAAGCTTCTGGCTTGCTCTGTGCATGAGTGGAATGCAACTCACAGCCAGAAAAATAGCCCCTGTGAAGAGGTTCATCAGTGTTTTTAGTAAGCTATCTTTGGCACATAGAGGTGAGTGATGAGAGGGAAAGTCAAGGCTCCAAAAACATCTGCTATAGACATTCTTTGGAACCTTTAGAATCATTCATTCACTCATTTATGTGTTTTATAAAAAAAAAAAAAAACTTAAGTCACATATATAATTATTGTTTAATAACTTTTGTATTTTTATTCTCTATTTTATTAACTTTGTGAGTAGGAGTCAACAGAACAGGTAGATAATGAAACAATATTAAAGGGTCAGTGTTTTTAAAGACACACATCCCACAATAGTTTATTTGCCATTGCTGGACTTAACTGGGGTTAGAGCCAAATTCTATGGGAACTGTGAAAGGAGAGTTTCAAAAGACAGACACTGGTGGATCCTGTGTCACTGACTATCTTGGACTACCTTGGAAGGTGGCTCTGGATACTCTGGCCTGACTGGAAACTCTGCATGAAAATAAAAGTAGCTAGTCCCAGATCACAGAGCAAATGTGCGCAGTGTGCGAATGCACAAGTAGAATCAATCCACTTAGAGTAGGGATAGTACATGAATAGTGTGACAGGATTTGGGACTGTGTGATCTTTTTCTTATGGTGTTAAACCTATATATGTTATGTTACATAGAAAATGGGATTTTGCAGATAGAATTAAGATTATGGATCTTAAAATGAGGAGATTATCTTGGATTATCTGGGGGGGGGGCGCAATGTAATCACATGAACCCTTCAAAGCAGGCAAGGGATGAGTCAGAGAGATGCTGTGGGAAAAAAAGAGGCAGGATAGATTCAACCCATGATATGGACTAAATCCACCATGGCTGGCTTTGAAGATAGAAGGCATGAGCTAAGGAATATGACGACCTCAGCTCATAGCCAGCAAGGAAATGGACACAGTTCTGCAACTGCAGAGAACTGAATTCTGCTAACAGTAGGAATGAGCAAAGAATTAGATTCTTCCCTAGAGTCTCTCAAAGAGCACAGCCCCACCAGCACCCTGGTTTTAGCCCCATGAGACTCATGTCAGACTTCTTACCCAAAGAACTGCAAGTTAATAAATTTGTGTTGTGTAAACTACTAATTTATAGTAATTCATTTAAGACAGCAATAGCAAAATAATGCAAATAGATTTCAATGTGAGTACCAGCTCTGATCTATTCACTTTGGCTGCCTATAAAGGCTCTGTTTAAATTAAGCTTCCAAGATCACCTTCTGGGTTTCAGTTGGCAGGGACAGTCTCAGAGAAATGGACACATGGGCCTGGTATAGATTCTCCACGTGTTCCTTAAACAGCAGAAATTTATTTCCTTATAATTTTGGAGACTAGAAGTCTGAAACAAAGATGTTGGCAGGGTTGTTTCCTTCTGAGGTATATTCTCTTGACTTGAAAATGGACATCTTCTCCCTGTGTGCACGTGATCTTCCTTCCAGGTGTGTCTGTATCCTAATCACCTCTCTTTATAAAGACAATAGTCACATTGGTTTAGGGACAACCATATGACCTTATTTGACCTAAATTACCTCTTTAAAGGCCCTGTCTCCAAATACTGTCATGTTCTGAATTACAGGAGTTAGGACTTAAACATATGAGTTTTGAGAGATGCAGTTCAGCTCATAACAACATAATCATTCAGTGTCTCTAGGGTGAGTCTGGGACATCCAAATGCTTTACTAGCTAGGTCTGAGAAAATGTCAATTTTCATAAACACTCCAGGCGGCCTTTGGAGGGTACTCTGAATAGCATTAACCCTAGTTAATCTTATATCATCCATCCTCAACCTGCAGGGATCTAGGTGCCTCCTTGAGACTGAAAGAGAGACTATCTTACTTGTGCAGGGAAGAAAAGGGCTCAGATTGCCCTGAAATGCAGACCTCTATCCTGATGCCTCCCAGGCTCATGATGACTCAAGGCATTGAGTAAATGTTGGTAAAACATCAAGCCATTTGTGTGCCATAAACTAATAGTTTTCTTCCCTTAGTCTGCAAATACACAATGTCATCATAGAAGCATTTTGGAGAAATGATACAAGAGGTGGCTTTTAGCAAACGTTTAACCAAACTTGGATCTGAAATTCTCCCGAGTTTAGTATATTACTGTAGTGCACCAGTAAGGATTCTTTGATCATAGGCAAAAAGAATGGGCTCTGACTAACATCAGCAGAAAAAAAGAGATCACTGGAAGGATATGAGATAGCTCAAGGGATGCAGGGATAACCAGGCTTAACTATAAAGGGAGGTATCAGGGTGGATCAGCCTTAGGAACTACTTCCTCATTCAGTCTTACCAGGATACCACTGAAAAAAATAAACATCAGCTTTTTGCCTTTTTTTTTCTATTGCATATCTCACACTCAACATCTGCTATGGTTTAAATGGCAGTGTCCCCCAAAATTTGTATACTGAAATCCTAACCCCCAATGTGATGGTATTAGGATGTGAGGCCTATGGGAGATGATTAGGCATGAGAGTGGAGCCCTCAGGAATGGGATTGTTTACCTTATAAGAGAAACCCCCAGAGCTCCCTCATGCTTCCATCATGTGAGGATACAATGAGAAGTCTACAGTCTGGAGGAAGACCCTCACCAGCCATGCTGGCACCCTGATCTCAGACTTTGCAGCCTCCAGACTGTGAGAAATTATTTATAAGCCACCCAGTATTGGTAATTTATTATAGGAGCCCAAAGGACCAAGACAGTCTCCAAAGTCTCAAGAGAGAATCCTGTCAGCCTTGATTTATTGTCTCTCCAAGATTAAACACATGAGAGAAGAGAACCCCAAAAGGACAATGGAGTGCTGGCAACCCAGGGTAAGAAAGTTTGCTGACTGCCAACAAAAAGCAAGCATTTATCCACTACCCATGCTATTTACCTCCATACATGAACAGTCTGAATAAGGATTCTCTGCCCAGGGAGGCCTTGTTGTCACAATGAAATTTCTTCCCTCTGTCCCCAAGTAAAGGAAATTACAAAATGCCCTGTTTATCTGCTTCTTGCCCCATTCCCCTTCCCTATCAAATTGGCTCCCCCCGACCCTCCCCCAGATTGGTATTTAGATCTCAGAGGAACAGAGTAGGAAGATAAGTTCTCACTGAGGCATCAGTCACAGAAATGAGGAGCAGCTATGACAAATTGAAATGTCAGCATTATTAGTAGTTTTGCTTGAAGCTGAATGATACTGATTTAATGATAAAACCAGAAATGGGATGGATTTGCCCTGGAAAGGGGAATGATGACTCGGGATAATGGGCTAAAATTAAAGCGAGGGGAATGAATATGAGGCCAAGTGTCCTAAATGGGATAACTGGCATCTTCCCCAGAGAAAGTGTGGAAATGCCTGGGGAGACTCAAATAAGGGCAGATAATTATCATGCATGTGAGTTAGAGGATTCAGCATCCAAGATCAAGGAGGTGGCTACCTGGACATTTCTTTATGTAACCAGGCCATACAATTAATTTGGGGAAATAAAAATATGTAATGAGTTGGCTAATTTCTTGATCTGTTCTCCTTCATGCTCATCAATTAAAAGCCTTGCAAATATTGGACTCTGTAAAGAAGAGTGTGAAATGCAAGGTTTGGTGAAGACAACATTCTTTTAAAACATTTTATATTTATAAACTTCTTAGCAGGGAGCTGTCCTTGGAGATGTTGTTGGTGGTCTGAGTTTCTGCAGTTTCCACATATACAGAACTGATTACTTTAGCTCTGTATATGAGCTAAGGGATAAATTCCCTTTCATTGGGGAAAATCACTAAGATGAAACCATTAGTGATATAAGATTGAAGCAAGCATTGATCAGTTTGTTTTTCTCACATGTGCGTGCACAGGAACACACATGGAACCTGCAAAAAGCTAAGCAGGAGCATTGATGGTGGAAATCAAAATGGAAATTGGAAAATATTATAAAATTAAACATAAAAAGATTATATAGTAAAATCTATGAAATGCAGTTAAAGTAGTACTTATAAAGCTACCTACACTGTTAAATGAATTACTAGTAAAGACAAATAACCGAAAATTAATGCTTTCAAACTAAGTGTAAAAAAAGCACAAAAGTGTATAACCAAAGAAAGTACAAGAGAAAATAATGTAGATATGAATTTATTAAAATAGGAAATGAAATATTAGAT
Organism: Anoura caudifer; assembly: GCA_004027475.1. Lineage (NCBI taxonomy): Eukaryota > Metazoa > Chordata > Mammalia > Chiroptera > Phyllostomidae > Anoura > Anoura caudifer. The sequence goes on from PVKU01000193.1 coordinate 206,075, forward strand.
AATCACAACAAACAAAGACTGGTCACTTTTTAAAAGCTAAGAAAACAGAAACAAAAAAACATTCCTGGCAAGCTTGAAAGCAGGGTGCCAAAAAAACATAATAAAAAAATATGGCACCAATGTATTAAGAATGAAAAAGGAATTTGGTAGACTTTATCTTTTAGTCATATGATTCAGGTTTAACTATTTTGGTCATAGGGTCAAAAGCCCAATATAACCTGATTCAATAAATATTGACTTAATTGGCCCATATTATATGAAAGTTGAGACTGTTTAGTCTGTTTTCCAATTTCCGTTTGATTTCTTATATAAATAAACATAATTTCATTTTGTAATTCAAACCCTTATATTAACTATCCATACTTTAGAAGCCATCTCATTTAGGAATGGGAGAAGATAGTTATTTGGAAGCTTCAAGCAAGGAATCATTTTTAAAGTGATACAGAGATATCATAATTCTCTTGTTTTAATGTAAACTATATCAATGTGCATTAGTTTGTTGATCTTTGATGTGAGTCCAAGGCCTTTTCTTTGAGTGATTTCTCTACTGATTGAAATCCCTCATTCTTCTTCACATACAAAGCTCATTCACATTTCAGATTCTCCAGTAGAGATCAACCAGCTATGGCCCAGGGGCCAAAGAGGCCCCACTGTCTGTCCTTGTACATAAAGTTTTTTAGAACACAGTCTTGCTCATTCATTTTGTCTCTGGCTGCATTAGTGTTACAATGGCAGTGTTGAATCATCGTAGGAGAGACCATATGGCCTGTGAGGCCTCATTATCTGGCCCTTATGGAAAAAGTTTGTCAACCTCTGATCTATACTATTAGTCTTGGTTTTATTTAAAGTGCAGTGAGAATTTCAAGATATATCTGAAAGAGTATACCTGTAGATTTTATCTGATTTTATATTTCTGGGGGGTTGTTTTTTTTCTGCTAATATTTTATAGTCCTCTCACTCACAACTAATCAAAATAATTTTTTTAGGATTTTATTTGTTTATTTATTTTTAGAGAGAGGGGAATGGAGGGAGAAAGAGAGAAAGAGAAGCATAGATGTGTAGGAGAAACGTCAATCGGTTGCCTCCCCTGTGTGCCCTGACCAGGTACCAAACCTGCAACCCAGGCATGTGCCCTGACCAGGAGTCTAAGCAGTGACCTTTAGTTTGTGGGACAACACCCAACAAACTGAGCCAGGCTGGTCAGGGCCAAAATAATTTTTGAGGCTTGCTTTCATAGCATGTTTCCAAAGCATTAATTTAGTTTTCATAGAAACAACTCCTTTTCTTATTGCCCTCATTTTTCATCAGTTTCCATAATATTCCACTAAATACTGTAATTATAATACCAAGTGCAGCTGGCAAGAACAGGTCTGGGAATAAATACAATGTACTCCTGGCAAGCAGACACCTCAAGGGGTGAAGGCAAAGATAAGGCTGTACAAAATAGTCACTTCTCAGTATGCTCTGGGCATCTGTCAATATGTTCTACAAAAGGATTGAATAGTATGTGTTAGTCTAGTAAGTTTGATCAGTGGAGTCTGATTAGGTAGGCTTATTCCATCCATGCCCTTCCATATAGTATCTCTCATTTCAGATATTTATCAGTTTCACATGGACAATTTTGCCATGGTTATTTCACAAATATGTGTTTTCTCCACTAGCCTGTAAGGTATAGGAAAACAGGAGCCACATATCCACTGGTATACCTGTATATCTCCACTAACTAGCACAGTGACTGGCATATGGTTTGTGATCAAAAACTATTTCTTGAATAAATAACAAAATGGAAGCAGAAACTCCTACAGCCTAAAACTGTAGTCCACAAAACATGAATCTTGTGAGTACTAAGGGCTAACATTTCTTTCCCTGCCGTCCCTAAGAGCACTGAGAAAGGGTTGGGCATTAGGAGGGTGGAGGGATGAGAAGCAGGGGAAAGGTGTCTCCAATTCTGATAGCTCACTTTCAAGGCAGTTGGGAAGTTTCATTGTCTGATGTCTGGATGAAGGGAATGGGTTTCAGCCAAGATGATCATTAGCAGTTTGCATTCTGTGATCCACATCACTCTTGTATCTAGCAGAAATGAGAAACTCACTTCTAACTGGCAAATTAAATATTGACAATGCAGATCTGCTCTACAACATTTTTCACATGCTGGCACCAGAATCTCAGTGTTTCTAAAACTTCAGCATTTGCATTCCAGCATCATGACTTTTGTACAACTATAGGCAATCTTTAACATCATGTAGTTAATACTTATTTTTAAAACACCTTGTTTTTAACCTAAATAGATATATTTGCTAAGAAAACTCTTTGTTGCCATTATAAATGGAAAACAACTTTCACTCGTCATTAATAAAAGTAAATGAAAAAAATCAATATCTAACAATTATTAAAAACTTTTTACACTGCATGCTGTTCTAAGAGCCTTATATACATTAATTATTTTAATCTTTGTTCTCATATGCACACACACACACAACTTTTGAAATGCTTGCAATTATCTCTGTTATACGTAGGGGGAATTAAGGCATGGGGGATTTAAGTAGCATGCACAAGTACAACTGCAGAGCCTAGATTCTATCTTAGTAGGCCTAGCTCCAGGTCCCTTTTTCTTAAATACTGCATTTTGCAAACAATATGTTTAAAGTCTGGATAGATGCTTCGGCTGCTGCAGGCTCTAAGTTTGAGGCACACTCCCTTTTGGTTAAAAAGGGAACTTAGAAAGTGTTAGAGAGTTGTTGAAGATACTTTACTCTAAACTGAGAGATTCCCATTGACATTAAAAAATTTGAGAAAGAATTGAAAAGGAAATAACCTTCCAAGTGATTCATCCTTTCTTAGTGACTCGTTATGTACCTCCTGAAAGCAATACCACACAGGGTTTGTCTTAGACTTCAGGAAATGCAGAGCTACAAGTTGGGTATAGCACACATTTGCCAGGATCTTTTGCTGAGCTCTGAGCTAAATTTTGGAGGGTATAGGGACATCCTCAGGGATATTTACTCAGCTGGTAACGGCTCTTTCTCTGATAATCAGTCTTCTCTCAATAGTTGGCCCTGGGCAATTAGGTTTATTTAAACTGCTTCCTTGGACACAGCTGACTGGACCAGAGTAAACAACTGACCCAGGCTGGGCCAATCAGATTCTTGTCCAGGAATCTGTAATCAGGATGCATTAATGGTTAGTTCCTACACCTGTGGAACTGAGGCAGCATGAATCTTAGGGGCTGGAAGGTGCACAGAAATGGTAAAGAGACCCTTTTTCACAAAAGTGAATCCATAGTGGACTCACAAGGAGAAACAAAAATGAGAGATGAGAAAGAACTGCCTGTGTTCTGACAGCTCTCCGATTCTGAGCTCCTTGGGAGGTCTGGTTGCTTGCCTTTTCTGCTTAGCCTAACCTGAATCAGTCCTTATTATTTGCTTAACTAAGAGAGAGGCAGGGTTTTGTTTTGTTTTGTTTTGTTTTCCCCTGAAGACACCACTACCATCAATGATAAAACCTGCTTTTGAAACTGTTTTTGAGTGTAGGCGCTGGGTGAGAACCTATGTCCTACACATCTGTATTCTCTGGCTTGACATTCCTAGTAGGAAGGGGAATGAGAACCATTGACAATAATGCCATGTTAACAACAGCTAACACTGATGATCATGAGCATACATTTTTTAAAAGTGATTTATGTAAGTCATTTCATCCAATCAACAAATCTATGAGAAATATATCCTCATTTTGAATGTTGGGAAACAGAAGCTTTGAGAAACTAGGTAGCATTTAGAATTAAGTCATGAACCTGAGTCTGTAACCACAGCTCCTGACCACCTCTAACTGCCCCTCATACAATGCTGGCTTCTATGGGATCCGTTTGCCTACTGTTGATGAAGATTTTGGTCCATGAACCAATTATAACATACATGAGAACCAAGCCTTTGCCTGCTTAGTAGTAACAGTGTTCTGACTAAAGTTGCTAACGAGCCCCCAAACCAATGTCTGATATTCACAGCACAAAAGACCCCTTTGTAATCAAATATTTTATAGAAATGTTAATAACAGTAGTAATTTGATCCCCTACCCTATAAGCACACAATCTTTCCAATTGGTAGATTGCCAAGGGAGACAAGGGCTACTGAGGTCATGTAATTTCTCTCTTACTTGTTTATTTGTCCATTTGTCAGTTCCAGATGCCAGAGAGGTCAATGTTGATGGTAGGGTTATGACAACCATACAACTAGCACTGCCCCCGCCTGTCAACAGTGCCCTTGGGGCCAACGGGTAAATACAGCCTACAGAGTCAGAAGTCTGTACCTAAAGCACAGACTTCATGGTGAGCAATATAGACCATCTCACCAATGGAATACAGTTATAATTTCAAATGTAAGACCAGAAGAAAGTGCAATCTACTCAAATAGAGAAAATTTGGGATGAAGAAACGGACAAGATTTTTTGTTTCATAGTTTTCTCACCAAGAACATGAGCAATCCCAATTGCCTTCTGAGAAGAGTGAATGATTATCAGAAGTAACTGGCTGATACCCTTCTCTTGGAAAGGGTAGGCACGAGGTGGCACCTGGACAGCTCTCTGAGGCTGAGCTGGGTTCTGCAGTGAGGTGTGTCATATCTGCTGTCCACACTTAATGCTGAGGGGAAATTAGCAAAGAACTGCATCCAAGATGACTCCAAAGAACATACAGAAAGATACAGAGAGAATGCCAAGCTGCATACAGAGTCAGGATTGGTAGATATGATCTGTGAGATATGAAATTGGCAGAGAGAATATCTATCGCAAATTCACAGCCAGAGTTCAGGCACTGGATTAAGCTTTTTGTATGGTCCCCACAACCATGCATGTGGGATGAAGGGATGAAGTAAAGGAGTTGGTAGGAAGTCAACATCATGAATGACAAAGAGGGTTGACATTGGTTCATTCTGTTGTTCTATTGCAGGGGTGTGAAACTCATTTTCACTGGGGGCCATATCATCTTTGCAGTTACCTTCAAATGGCCAAATACAGAGCTCCTTGCCCCTAATTAAGGAGTAGTTACATTTATGCAGTCCTAAAATTACATTCGGCCCTTTGAAGGCAATGGCAAGGCTGATATGGCCCCCAGTAAAAATGAGTTTGACACCCCTGTTCTATTGGGTAACTCTGCCCCCTTCCTCTTGTTTAAGCAAATCCTGTTTTTGTTCATGTGACAATGTGCCTATCCCTGGTGATGAATTATGACTGTTAAAGCCAACCACTGAGATACAGTTCAGTTGCAGTGACTGGCATAGGGTTTGGCCAATGAGCTCTAAGAGAACATTTGCAGGAAAGGCTTCTGGAAATGATTTTCCTCCAACAATACCAAGAGGAAGACCTCCTCCTCCTCTCCTTCATAATGAGTGTTGTCATGTGAGCAAGTGATGCTGACTGACCTTGAAAGAAGGAAAAGAAGGCCGAGAGAAGCACACAGATTCCAAACCATTGTCCTGCTACCAAAACTTCACTAAATCAACTTGGAACTAGGAGGTGATAAAATTTTTCTACCTTTTAAATAATGCTTAGCTTTTTTATAACTTTCATTCCAAACCATTCCAACTGAAAAAGAAAAAAAACTGATAAAAGTTTTAAGAGTGTTTCTCAGAATGCGTTCCATATCCAAAAATGTTTTGTGACCGGATGAGTTTGCAGAAAATTGTGCATTATATCCATTTCTTTGTATTTCATTTTTGCACATTAAATGCTCTGAGAAGTCCTGCAGTTAAAAAAAAAAAAGCAGTTTGACTTTCTTTAACTTTGCATTTCCTAAAAATCAATTCATCAGAGAATCTTTTTTTTTAGGCTTTATAATTAACAAATACCTCATAGAGTCCATTTTGGAAAAATTAAAGAAAGGAGAGCAGGAAGAGCAAGTCTTGGATGTGCAAACCCCAATGCAGTGTCACATGCACAAAACATGCAGGGGCACTTTTGTCTTTCTTCATTATATTCTGTTTGCAGGGGGCCAAGAAAAAGGAATACATTTTACAACTGTCCACTTATATCCCTGAATTCTAATAACCTAATCGGATGTACCAATAAAGGAATATAAACTTGGCAACATGGGCATGGTCCAATCATCTTGCAGAGCATCAAGAAATACAGTTTGATTGCACTATTTAAAATATATTTCAAGAAGTGTGACTGGCAAGCAGATACCCTTCATTAATGTTGGTAACTAAACACATATCTATTTTTCTTCCAGTGTCTTTCTTTCTAAGAAAAATATAATGAGATTAGTAAAAATGCATTTCACTGAGGTAGCTAGGCATTAGCATTTCAGATCAGAACCAAATTTCTTTCAATTTGCCCCCCAAATGGATCCTTTAAAAAATCACCTTAATCGAGAGAGTTTTCTTTCCCGTGAGAGGAGCGGCTGAGTATACACGCAAGATAGGAAGAAAAGGAGGAAGGTACAAAGGAAAGAGATCAAAGAGAAAGAGAGACAGAGGACAGGGAAGGAGGGTACAAAGAAAATATCCATGGATTCGACCTAAGTGTCAAAGGAGACACAGCACATTATGACACTGGTGTCTCCCAGGAGGGAACTGGAAGCCTAAAGTCTGAATGAATGGAAAGGGAAACCCTCACTGGTATCATTTAAATCTTGAAACACATACATCTGTATTCCATTGATTTAAATGTATTATCTATCAATCCAAAAAATAAATTAGTTTAAATATTTAAAAGAAATACTGCAACAGCAACAACAAATTAAACACCAGTTCATGCTTTTAGAGATGGTCTCATATGGGGCTAATGGACTTGTCCTATGGGCTAAACTATATGACCCATTATATGAAACCACCACTTGAATTCATTTCATGTAGTGGGAAGGGCTCCATTCTTTTTCCTAAACCACACCCCTGTTGACAATGTCCTCATCAGTGCGAATTAGTAAGCCCCTAAAACTGCACACAAGCACTTCATTACTTCCTGTGTCCTTAATTTCCCAGGCAAGTCTGATTTGCAATAGAGATTTTGATATTATCTTAATTCTGATGAATTTATCAGGGACTCCTGGAGACAAAAGCACACATTCCTCTTTATCTATCTCTGACCTAGTTCTGGCCATCGTTCCCATCCAAACAGGAAGAAAAATCTGAAGTTACAATACATTATTTACTAGGATGAACCAGTAATTCAGACAGCAGGGAAAAAGCAATAAGAAAGTGCAGGAAAGCTTAAAACATTGTGAAGGCTGTTTCATGAAGGAGTCACAACTAATGTAGGCACAGGGACTTAGCAGTGAAGTGGGCAGAGATGAGAGGTTAATTGAGAAGGCCATGGTGAGTGACTGCATAAAATAAATACACATAAAAGAAGAAAAATCAAGTCACTTTCTTCATTCCATGGAACCGGATTCTATTGTTTGTTGTATATAAGGATTTAACAAACCTGATGGCAATAGCAACTGTGAAATTGCAATAACTCTGCAAATCATTGTCATCTCAAGACTGGCATTAAGTGAATAATTTGAAAAGTTACCAAGCAGTACATAAGTGACATTAGAATTGTGAATTATTTAATAATTTTTCTTATTTATTAGATTCCTTTGAGCACAATGGTGCCATAACCCCAAAACACACTATCATTTTAAAAGCAGCAGATTCATCTAGTTTTTATAATAATGTGGAAACATGACTATAAGGCACATTGTCCAGTAAAAATTGCCAACTTTCATCAGTGACATTAAAGATATCCCAGTTACACCTTCAAACTCATCCAGCCAAAATATGAGCACATTTTAAAACACACACACACAAATGGAGAGGAGGAGATCATCCTGATATTTCTTAAAATACCATTCCCATAGCAAGAAAGATATCAACCATGACACCATGAAAACAGAACAATGTCACCAACCTCCATTTATAAGCAAACCATCTCTCCTCCTCTAGGGAATGAATTTTGCATCTAGTATAATTGAACATTGAGAGGGATTCATTTTTAAGAAGGTAAATCACATACAAGGTTTAAAAATCTGTCTCCTTCTCTTACATACACAAACACCACAAAACAAAAGGTCTACAGAGGACTTGCATTCTCCTTGACATATTAGTGGCTCACCCTCCCCAGTTAACAGCAAGAGAGCATTTTAGCCACTCAGCAAACAGCCTGATATTCGCATTAAGAAGGCAGCAAGACATCCTTTTGACCTTTGTTATTACTTAGACCTCATGTTGTACATAAAAAGAATACAATGATGTCAAACAAATTCCAGAAGAGAAGTATTTATTGCTGAATCTAAATCAAAAAATCTATATCTACCATAATGGCACTTCAAAAGAAGATATACTGTATTTACCAGCTCAATCAATACTAAATTAGCTGGGATAAATATTTTCAATTCTACCAGTCTTAAGATGAAGCCCACTATTTAGAACCTTGTGTCTTGGGAGAGACAAGGAAATTTTTGCTTATCACACAGAAACAAAAACCAGGAAGTATTTTACAAGCAGATGCACCTACCCTTAGCTGCTCTCTTTCACAATTCATCTGTTGTCTGGAAACCTACAAAGGAAAGGAAAAGAGGTGGGGAAATCAGAATGTTCTGCATCAAAACAACATGAAAGAAAGAAGAAAGTTGCTTCTAATCACTCGGCTTAAAGCAGACCTAGAATTAATTAATTACGTATTTAATTTTTTCATTAGAACTAAATATTTTTTTTTCTTTAGGACTCCTAATCTTCCCTTGGCATTTCTATTGTGTGATCCAGAAACACAATTAGGATGAGCCAGTCTTAAAGGGGGAAGAGAAAAGAGGTCCCAGTGAGAGTGTAGGAGGTGAAATCTGCTTCAGGGCGAAGCCTCCCCCTTGGCCTGGAATCCCTCTTGCCCTATCCAACAGGCACAGACATTCTTTCCTGAGGATCCCTTGGGCATAGTCACCGGACATCACAGTGTCTTCTCGGATGTTAAGGGCCAGTAGTGTCACCTATATGCCTTGGCAAATGAATTTCAGTTTACAGTCTATTTCTAATCAGATGATAATAAGTCCCCATAGGACTGTGATGGGGAGAATTCTGAGGTCAATGCATATGTCACGGATACCTGATCAATCAGTGATATCTGCCATAAGCTCAAAAAGGAGAGATTAGTGATATACAGGCCATGCTTTGCTTATCCTTGTCCTACCAAAAACACGCTTCTAAAAATCAAAAGTGCTTCTTTTGGGTGACCATATAATTTATTGTTCAAATAGGAAAACTTACATGAGCTAAAGGAGTGGGTGGGGTGTTAACGGTAATGCCAGGGACAGTGTATATAAAGTGGGAATGACAAAGCAAACTGGGGCATAGGGTCATTCTCCCTTCAACTCTGACAGCTAGGCTGAAATAAAATTCAGGTCTGCATTCACAGTTTATTCTGTGCATTTCTGGCATTTTCTTAACCAATGAAGCAACCTCTGACTCCCAGCATCTGACAGTATATTGCAAGCTTTTGAAACTTTCACTAAAGGATAAGAAGGTTTTGGAACTGACTTTTGATGTATATTTTATGTATTTTGGATTGAAAGTTTCTTTTTTACTTTCTCTCAAACAAAAACAAAACAAGAACCTTCATTTAGGATATGCCAGAACCCCAAATCTATAAAATGGTGCTTTGCTCTGTGCCCTGGAACCCAAAAATATCACCCCTAAGAACAGCTCCTAAGAACATAAGCAGAGATTCACACAAATGTTTATTTACATGTCAATTAACTGCAGCCTTACTTACAAAAGAAAACCATTATAAGTATGGCAGTGTGCAACGATGGGGACATTTACAATAAATGAGAGTGCACTGATTTGATGGTATAACATGCAGTATTGAGAGCCATGGTTCCGAAAAATACTCAAAAGGCACGATCTAGCTTTTAAGAAGCTACAAAGGTACAGAGATGTTATGATTCCTATTTTGTTTTAAAAATACAGTGAAACAGATCATAAAGAGAGGAAGAGAGGTAAGAGAAAAACAACATGACTGGAAGTAAATATTCCAAAATATGTTTTTCTTAAATGAGTACAATTCTGTAAGTATACAACATCCACAGAGGATTATTAATTTAAAACAGGTAACTTTATGATATGCTAATTATATCTCCGTAAACTGTTAAAAAGTGAAGCAGGGCAAATCCATACAGATAAGCAGTTGCCATGGGATTCAGGGGAAGGCAAACAGGGTGGTGAAAAAGTTTTCAAACTAGATAGGAATGGTTGCACAATATTATGAAAGTATTTAAAACCCCTGGACTGTGTAGGTTAAACTAGCTAAAATGCTACATTTTATTTTAGGTGTGTTTTCCCATAATGAAATAAATAAAGTGGGTAATGAGGAGCCGATTCTGGGTAAGATGGAATAAGACGTCTCACACTGTCTCTCCCACTCAGTGCAACTATACATTCTGCCTAGGCTGCAGGGAGCAGCTATCTGAGGTCTGTGGAGAGCCAACAGTAGCAGGTGGATTGAGGAAGGAGACCAGAATGCAAAGACTCACCAGACAAGTTGAGTTCTTTCCTCACCCCCTCCTCAGTATCACCTAGCATGGATTTGAGGCAGGCTAGAGCTCAGCATTGGGCATCCACATACAGAGAGACACCCAACACTCTGTAGGAATATTCTATGGTCTGAGAAGGTGGGCAAAGCCTCACTGATTTCTTTCTCTCTTCTTGCCACTTGGCTCCTAATGCAGGCCCAGTCACAGAAGCACATGAGCAGGATGAAAAAGCCCCAGCTTTCTGGCTTTCAGACAGAAAAGTAGCATCTTGGGAAACCAAACATGTTTTGAGGATCCTAAAGAGGGAAGAGTTTGGAAAACTCTTGTAGTTTTCCCATGTAGTGCTTTTAGAAACCCCACACTCACCCCTGAGCCACATGTGGACCTAAACAGGGACCACAGACTGTGAAAATAAAAGAGGTAAACTACTGCCAAGGGCCCCAACTGTCCACGGGGATGCTCACATGGGACAGACCCAACTGTCACAGCAAAGGTTTAACAGTAGAACTGATATTGGAAACAAACTCCACAGAAGGATGGTAGGAATGTGCAGCCTGATTTCAACTGGGTGGATTTCCTGATAATACAAACAATTTCCATAGAATTTCAATAAGACCTGGAGTCTCGAAGCATAATAGTCAACATACCGAGGACACAATCACAATTACTCAGCACATAAAGAAACAGGAAAGTCTACATTCATACAGGAAAAGACATTCACAGACATTAACACTGAAATGACAAAGATGTGGGAATTATCAAGTAAAGATTTTAAACAATTTATAAAAATGCTCCAAGAAGCAAGGGAAAAAAACACAATGAAAACAAATGAAAATTTAGACAGTGTTGTCAAAGAAATAGAAAATATAAAGAAGAATGAATTGGAGATTTTAGAACAGTAAAAACAATAACCTAAATTTTTAAAAAAATGAACTCACTCAGTGAGTTCAAATGTAGAATGGAGGTAGCAAAGAAAACTCAGTGAACTTGATTACGTACATATCAAATAAAAAGCACCTAATGTAAACAATAGAGAAAAAGGAGGAAAGAGATAAGAAAAAAATTCAGGAACCTATAGAATAATGCCAAAAGATATAACATTCATGTTACTCATTAGAATAAAGATAGTGTTCACTGAAGAAAAAAAATATTTGAGAAAACAATGGCTGAAAATTCCCCATATTTGACAAAAGACATAAAACCACAAAATCAAGAAGCTCGGCAAACTCTAAGGAAATAAACCCAAAAAATTCATACCCAGCTATAATCAAACTGTTGAAAACTTAAAACAAATAATAAAAAACAACAAATACACACAAAATACTTTCTGAAAAAAAGCCAAAGACAAATGATATAATACTCACGGGAAAGCAAGAGTTCAAATAACTGAATTTCTTAAACAAATAAATGACAACCAAGGAAGCCAAAAGAAGGTAGCAAATGATTCTCATTTAAGATCTGTGATAAAAGAAGTGTTAACTCAGAAATGTATGTCTGATGAAAACATCCTTTAGAAATATTAAGAAACTAAGAAAATTCATTACCTACAGACCTATTCTGAAAGAATTGCTATAGGATGTTCTCCAGACAAAGGAAATATAATACCAGAAGGAGACTTGGAACATCAAGACTAAAGAAGAGGAAAGGAAAAGATAAACATATGGGCAAATATAAATATAATGCACTAGTTGGCTTCTCTGGACTTCTTTCAAATACATATAATGGGTGAAAGAAAAAAAATCACAAAATTGTCTATAAAGATTTTTAATACATACATAAAATAAACCAAACATAAAAAGAGGAGGGCAAGGAACACATATGGAAATAAGTTTTCTACATTCCAATTGAAATGGTAAAATATCAATTCAATGTAAACTGAGAGAAGTTAAGTACTATGTATATTGTAATCCCTAGAGTAACCATAAGGCATTTAAAAAATACATAAAGTGATACACTAAAAGACAAATGATATTGAATAATTGGACATTTGTTTGAAGAAAATAAATAAAACAAAATGCCTTGACCTCAACCTCACACATTATACAATCATTAACTTAAAATGGCCAATGTATCTAAATGTATAACATAAAACTAAATGAGAGATGCAATTAAAGAGGAGGGGAAATACTTTTTTCTTAATGCTTTTCTGTACTTTTCAAATTATCTTTTATATCATAAAGGGTATTTATATTTAGAAAAATTTTAATAGTTGTACCTTGTAGAAATGTGTTTTAAAATGATATTGTAGTAGTAACAGCTCTCATTTTCATTATATAAATAAACTAGCTTATCTAATAACAAGATTAATATTTTTAACATCTGTCTTCAAAAATCAAAAGGGTTTGTCAGGCTCACAGAAGTGTAATGGTTACATTTAAGGAAACAAGTAAAGTACTGACCTAAACCATGGGAAGTAAAGCAGTATTATAATGTTCCCATTGCAAAGTATTCAAGTGCAAAATTCAACAGGAGCCATGGAATTAGCTGTGTTGTCCTTCAAATACAGCTGATTAAGGAAAACGAGATTTGGAGATAATAAAAAAGCATTTGAGTAATCTCTATAGCGGACATTTTTTGATTTGGTTGGTTTGTCTGGAGTTTTATGAGTGTTTCTTTTTCCTTTATTTATGTATTTTTTATTGAATTTGTTGTGGTGACTTTGGTTAATGAAGTTATATAGGTTTCAGATGTACACTTCTACAACACATCATCTGTATATTGTATTGCTCTTTCACCACCCTACACAGCATTTCATATTATTTTTCTGTATTCTGGCAATACTATCTCTCTTCTCCTTTTGGGCCATGTTCCTGTCCAATCCCATAAACTCTTTGTTAATTGCATATCATCACCACCACACTCTTTTGCTACCTAATAACACCTACACCTGCCATTACATCAGAAATACACCCATCTAAGTATGGTGACCAGTGACCTTTTCTTCTTCAACCAGTGATCCAATGCAGATGGCCAGTTATGCAACATGGCCGAGTCCCATCATGAGTTCACCTTTGTGTTCCAGATTTGCTCATCACACAACACTTTATGCAAGGTGCAATAATGCTCTGAAGACTCACTAAGTTATTGCTGGACTTAATGAGACTCTTTAAAATATTTCCCCATAACCAATATGGGAAAGGTTCAGAGAGAAAAAGGCACCTGTACCTCCTTATCATTTGCTATAAAGAAAGACCCTGCACACTCTTTTAAAGCTAACCTTGAAATATATCTTATATGTACACTTTTCTACATGGCATTTCATTTGGAACTAACATGAGATATATTTTTTCTCCCATGGCAGTGATGCTCAAACCAGTATTTTTATACCCTAAATGAAAACAGGGGAAGTGAGAGGTCTGGTGCTGCTCCTTTAAGATGCTTCCAGATAATCAAATACCACTCTCGATAGGGCTGCCAAGTAAGCACTTATGAAAGGTTAGGAACTGAAGCAATAAACTTCAGAATGCGACCCTTTGCTCTCCTGCTTGAATGGGATGTTTAATAGCGGGGATTCATCTTTCCCCATGTCCTAACTTCATCTAGCCAGCAGGGCCAAAGACTCTTTCTCAGACTCAGCCTTTTTCATCTTCTCCTGACTTTGAGCTCTCTCTTATCAGCCGGTCTGATTTTTTTATCAGTCTGATTTTCCCTCCCACAGATCATACTAGGTCTGCAAGGGAGAGGACAGAATAGTAGTCAGCTTTCTTTTTCTACAGACCAGGACAAAATTTGGAGTCCATTTCTTTGTCCATCATTCTTTCCTGTGTTCAATAACATACATGTGTGCACATGTGTGTGTATATCAGGCACCTTCTGGATGTCAGATACTGTTCTACACACTGAGGATACAATAGTAAAGAAGACTTCTGGAGCTCATTGTCTACGTGGAGCAAACAACGAGTAAATTGACAGTTACAATACAGTGAACATTTGCTGCAATGAAAATATAAGCTGTGTTAACAGCACATAAGAGGGACAGCAACCTTATCTTAGAGAGTTGAAAAAGGTGTTAATATTTTATGTTTGTTTTGACTTTTAGAAAATGTATCCAGAGAAAGAATGAAAAAAAAATCTTTCAAGAAGAGAAGGGAATGTGTGAAAATTCCAGTGAAGATGATGGAAGTGCCAAGTAATTCAATGTGGTGGGAAAGTCAAGTGCAAGAAGATATTGGTAAGAGATTAACTTGAATCCGTAAAAGTAGAAATCAAAGGAAATGTGAAGGCACATGATAAACAGATGAATAAATATGCATATTTTCTGGTTTGTAATCACATAATATTAGAAATTCCAGTTTTTAGGACAGTTGTGAATCATTCAGAAGAAATCACCAAAGACATCCAGCAGCATAAAAATCAATAAATCAAATCAGCTGGTACCTGTATACATTTCTCAAGTTCTGTACTTTCAGAATCATTATTAATTTTTCTGAAATAATATGGCATTCTCCTATAAATCCGAAGTATGTAGGGTGAGTGCTACAATTCACCTTCTCTTTATGCATTTCAGGATTATATACAGTTGACATGTATAATCTGAGATCACACTTTGTGACTAGCACTGTGCTGATGGAAGGGGGTGTGAATATAAATGATACATAGTGAATTTCCTAAAAATCTCAAAGAGAGAGGAAGAGAGATAAATAAAATACAGATTATAATGCTAGGTCCTAAGTGTGATAAAAAGAGAAAACACAGGATACCACAGGGACCTGAAGGAAAGGTGCTAACCCATCCTGCTGTGTGGGGCAAATAATGGAGGGAGTTGTCAGCCAGGTGCTTCAGGAGATGGAACACTTGATCTGAGCCTTTCTAGGGGAAGGATTTGGGAAAGTGAAATGGCAAACAGCACAAAGGTAAGAAAAAATAAGGGAGACACTGCATTGTGGATGGAGGATGGGCAGTTAGGGCAAGTGCATTCATATTGCAATACTTTTATGTTTTGCTCAGTTTTAACTATGCTGACAGAATCTTAATTATTTTTAAGCAAAATAAATTTCACATTAATGGTGGCTAAAATGTATTCAATGTGTATAATATGCCAGAAAGTATGATACACACTTTTTAGGATACACACACACACATATATATGTATATGTATGTATATATATATACATGCATACACATACACACACATACATATATATCCTAAACATTTAGGCTATACATAATGTTTATATATATTTAAACATTTATACATATCTAAATATATATATTTCCTTTTTGGATTGTTCATTGTTAGTGTATAAAAGCAACTGTTTTTTATGTGTTAATTTTGTATCCTGTAACTTTGCTGAATTAATTCATTAGTTCTGACAATTGTTTTGTGGAATCTTTAGGATTTCCCACAGTTAAGGCTCACCACTTCATGAATACCCTTAGTTCCATTTTACAGATGGTGAAACTGAAGCACAGAGAGATTTTTTTTTTTTTTTTTTTTTTTGCGTGACTTCCTAAAGTCACAAAGCTAGGAAGTGTTGATGAAGAAATTATCATCGGGATGGCTTGACTCAAGCCCCTCTCCAAAACACTGTAGACACGGACACCCACAACTTTACCCCATCCTCAGGCTGTGCCTCATATGTCCTTAGTAGGTGCTTTTTGTATTGTTTACTTTTATGTTTTACACTTGTTCCGATTATTTCTCCCCTTGGCCCACTCTTCCATAGTCACCCACTTCCATCGTCAATACTCACCCCATTGTCCATGTCCATGGGTCCTTCATATACGTTTCTTGACCGATCCCTTTCTTTACCTTCTTTCAACCCATCCCTTCCTCCTCCCTCCACTCTTGCCACTGTCAGTCTGTTCTCTGATTCTATGACTCTGGTTCTATTTTGCTGATTAGTTTATTTTCTTTATTAGATTCCTCTTATAAGTAAAGTCATATGGTATTTATCTTTTACCAGCTGGCTTATTTCACTTAGTATGATAGTTGCCAGTTCCATCCATGCCATTGCAAAATGTAAGAATTCTTTCTTCCTTTCTGCTGCAGAGTACTCCATTATGTAAATGTACCACAGCTTTTTAATCCACTCATGTACTGATGGGCACTTAGGCTATTTCCAACTCTTGGCTATTATAAATAGGGCTGCTATGAACATAGGGGAGCTTAAGTTATTTTGAATTGGTGTTTCTGGATTCTTAGGATATATTCCCAGCAGTGCAACTGCTGGATCAAAGGCAGATCCATTTTTAATTTTGTGAAGAACTTCCATACTGTTTTCCACAGTGGCTGCTCCAGTCTGCATTCCTACCAAAGTGCACTAGGGTTCCTTTTTCTCCACATCCTCTCCAACACCTGTCATTTGTTGATTTATTAATGATGGCCATTCCGACAGGTGTGTTGCTGCTCTGCCTGATGTGATGCTGTTTGTATGTTTGTGGTTCTCTCCAACAAAACATGAAATGACTGTGTCGCCTGGCTTCATATGAGTAAATGCGTAGATCTGCACAATTTTCTTTGAGTAGTTTTGAGTGGAGTTAGACTGGGCTTAAATTGGGATACTTTCCACCAATTAGATTTCCCTGATAACAATGCATTGGGTCCTTTTGAAAGTGGAGTTTTCTCCCCAGTGGAGACTGGAAGCTCAGGAATTAGGCTGACTGCCTGAGTCAGTCTAATCTCGGCACATCATTTTTTAACATCGGCCACATTATAAAATCTATCTGCTCACAATTTCCCCATTTGTGCGAGGGGGATGGCATGGTGCCTATCGCTCATCCAATTTTATTGTGAAGACAAAATAAGACAATTTATTATGTACTCAGCAAAGTACATGTCTCATTTAAATAACTCAATGAATCCTAGAAAGTGCTATTACAATTAATGTGAGAGTCAGGGTGGGGCCTTCAGATGGGGCTCTAGGCCCAGCCGTCCGAGGGGCACCACCCATTGCAGGGCAGTTCATAGCTGTCACAATATAGAAGGTGCATTTATTTTGTGTGATGGCTCCTCTGCTAGGAGGCTGTTTAAAAGGATGCGGGGGCGGGGGGGATAGGGGAGGAAGGCAGTGAGGAAGGCAGCGATTCCCAAAGCATAGACCTAGAACTTGGGAGAATACCAATGTCCATCAGAAATAAAACGGTTTAAAAAATTGTGATTCATCTATACAGAGGTGGGCAAATTTTTTCTTTAAGGAGCCAAAAAGTAAATATCTTTGGCTTTGGGAGCCATAAGGTCTCTCTTCTACAACACTCAACCCACTGTAGCAAGAAAGCAATAAGAAACAATGTTCATACAAATGATTGTGTTTCAATAAAACTTCATTTCTAGTAGTCAGTGGGCTGGGTTTGACCTCAGGCCAGAATTTGCCAATCCTTGATCTATACTCTGGAAAACTATAGAATCATTAGAAGTATTCTGTGGGAGGGTGTCCAAGATAGAATGAATAAAATAGAGCAAACTGTACCAATTTTTAAAACACAACCTATTTTTTGTTTTAAAAACTATACATACACACAAAAAATATCCATTTACACATAGAAAACATATGGCATGATAAACACCAAACTTCAAACAAAAGCACAAAAATGATGTCCTGGAAATGAGAATGATGATGGGGATGCAGTAGTGAGGCTGGTTCCTCATGTTTATTCTTGGGTTCTGTTACAGTATTTCAACTTCCTGCAATGAACATGGCCTGCTTTTCTAAATTCAAATGAACAGCAGCCATAATAATATAACCTTCAAAGTTTAGTGATAAATTTATTCTAATGATTAAATGAGAAATTATATGTAGGACATCAAACTCAGGCCCAGCCTGGCACATAGTAGGTGCTCAATTAATGGCAGTTATAAATAACTGCCCCAAGCACCAAAAGGGTTAACCCAGAGTGGTTATCTTGGGAAAAAATCAACTCCAGTTTTCAGGGATGTTATGTATTTTACTGTGGATTCTCTCCAGTAGAGAAAACTAAAATAAAGAGAAAGGCTGATCTGCCCACCCTAATCCTGGTTATATGAAATGTTTATTAGAGACCTGAGTTTATGAAGACCTGAAATCCTTGAACATCATGCAATGCATCACATGGGTATGGTAAAGCCCATTGATTTTGCAAATGTATCATACAATGAGGTGTGTCCTCTGATTTCAAGAAAACAGGATCATTTGTGTCAGATAAGCAAATTCAGATCTCATCACTTGTGGCTATTGTTTCTATTTGATATAAGAGAGAAAAAATGTGTGTGAAAATAGCAAGTGCTTAGAATTCAAGACAGGGAGTAAGGAATAATCAACTGAAAAAATGAAAACAAAAAAGTCACAACAATCAATCAAGTGAACCATGATTAATTAACTTGATTCTGGCTCATGTTGTATAAATGAAGAAAATGCATTTGAGAGAACAACTTGGGGGAATCCACTCACCTCTCCCCAACATTTTTATTTTAACCTCGGGGAGAACCAGAATCTGCCACTAAACTCTTGTGTGATTTTGTGAAGGTGCCAGCTTTGGAGGGGAGCCTGGGGAGCAGGGTGAGGGGTAGGGGATGGGGTGAAAGAACTTGGCAAGTCTAAATACTAATTTGAAAAAAGGGAGTGGTTGTTATATGTAAACATGAGCAGATAAACCCAAAGACTGAAAGCTCCAACATTTAATTGATGGCTATTAGTGCTTCAGGATAATTTATGAAGCATGCATGTCCTGAAATCTCAAAATACTTAGTATTTTTAGCTCTTGAATGATCTGTGGTATGTTACATGCTAGGCACTACACAGCACTTAGTGAGCACTTCTTCTCCTGCTGTTCCTTGTAAAACTGCACCGTTTGATGATATTGGTGCTTATAACAAGAGAGTCACCATTCCGGATGTAAGTCACTGGGGAGACTCAAGTGTTGGTTATCTGATTAAAGGGATGTCAGAGGTCAGGATGCCTGCAGAACTGGAGCGAGCCTCAAATAACAAGTTTTAAAGAGCTGTTTTCTTTACAGGGAATGCTTTTTGCACTTGTTCTTACATGCACCCACCTTTCATATACCTTATTAGTGACAGAACAAGTCCTTCATGTCTAGGACAAAGTTGTCCAGGCAGACACATTAGATACACAAATACCAAGCAAGAGGTGGCAGCCACCAGAAGCACCTGGCAGGATTCTCGGCATCCCCCTGCATCCATCTGCTTCCTGCAAGGATGCAGTCTCTGGGAGTTGTTCATTTCAGGCTTGTTACTGGTCTTGAGGAGAAAGGGCAGCCCCCAGCCATGAAGAGCCAGGTTGGTCTGATGCATGTACAGACCTTTACAAGTCAAAACACAACATGTCTTTGCACCTGACAACCTGCAAGGTGGGGGAACCATATTGTCTAGCATTTATTCTAATAATAAACCATTTCCCTAGGCACATTTTTATTCTCTAGATTTAATAAGGTATTTTGTGAACCGAGGTAGAGGATGGAGGGAAGAAACAATTGTGGTTATTACAAAGATGATTTCTATTTGTTTCAGATGCAAAAGCAATCACCATTCCTTTCCTTTATAATCAAGGGTTATCATTGCTCCCCCAAACCCACCCAAACCCCTTGCTCAGTCCAAGAACATTCAAACAACACTCACTAAACTGTCCTGAGGAACCAAATGACGTGGCATGCCTCCCCGAACCAGTTTCCTGGGACCATCATTGCCCTATAGTTAGAGAACTCTGATTCTATATCATGGGGATCTCAACTCAGATTTTCTAGTCATTCCCTTCTCCACAGTCAGAGGTGGGAAGAGTGGGGAGGGCCAGGTGGGTGATTAACATACCACTTGCCTATATCTGCTTAGATAGTCTCAAGATATTCCAAGTTAAGATGTTTTAACTGGGTCTTTTTTTTCTGCTTAGATGTTATAAAGTTTAATGATAATTTTATCAGAAGTTGATCATTTTATGATGCGTATCCATATTAAATAGCTTCAGCAGAGACACACAGGCCAAGGCTTTATCTGGGCAATCATCCGGATCATGTTAATTGCAAGACATTGGGGAGACATATTAAACACAAACTCTAAGAGCTAAACTTCTAGGGTTCAAATCTAAACTCTGCTGCTTATTAGCTTAGGGACGTTGGACAAATTCCTCACCTGGGCATGCCTATATATCCTGAAGTCTCATCACAAGGTTTGAATGGCTTAATATTTGCCAAGCAATTAGAAGAGTACCTGGCATACAGAAAGCACCATATAAGTGCCTTTTCAATGCAAGGGAGTAAATTTAATCCAAAGTCTCTTTGCTGTTATTTGTTCCTTTTATAAGTTGACAATGGGCTGGGCCTGCCCAGTTGTGTGCTCAGACATTGGGTGGAAAACACCACTGTGGGAGAAACCCAAGGTTTTGAAAGAGGGTTGATACTTCTGAAAGTTTTGTGCTGTGCCATTAAAAGTTCATATCTACAGATCGTCAAGTATGCCAAAAGAGGTAAATCATGTAGCAACCACTGCATTGTCATAAAAAAAAATAGTGAGATGAACTGAGTCCTATTGGACCAATTTTCCTAACAAGGAAGTAGGGACATAAGTGACTTCCCAGGGGAAGGCAGCCCAAGTGAGCTTCCCCAGGCTGGCTCTCTAAGCTTTGCTGCCTTCTGCATCTAAATCTTCACATAGCTGTATGAGGGCTTTTCCATTCCTGATTTCTGTGACTTTACAAAATGTCATCATTTAAGGAATGGAACAATGCTGTAGCTGGAGAAGCTTGAGGAGTATTCATTTTCTAATTTTCCAGTTCAGTTGTCTGAAAGGGCTGCCTGGGTGGTGGTTGTTATTGTTGCTGCGTGTGCATGTGCATGCGCGCCCCTGTGCTCACTCTTCCTGGAAAGCTTAATGGAAGGAGTGCTGGAAGACATATGCTTCATGAAAAATGAGCTCTTAAAACCCTAAACTTAAAGAATCTTTACTGGAAGAGCTAGGTTCACAAAAGTTCTCAACCAATGACGAGGCATGCATGTAAATTGCAGGCAATTTAAAAGGAAAATCTAGGTCATCTGGCTGTTTGCTTTGTCATCATCAGTATTAATTAGACACTGGAAGTAATGACTGAGCTCAGAGAGCTCTTCAGATTTAAAATAATAATAATAATAAACCAACAGAGGAGAGCTTTACCTTCGGAGAGAAAATATTTTCACAAGCAGCATTCTCAAAGAACCTGAGTGGGGAAATCTTGCAATTAAATTCTGCAAATGTGCTCTGAAATAATCCCAGGGGAGGTCTTATCTGTACTTAATATTCAAATAAATATTCTTTTCGTGTGCAGTGTGTTCAATAGGGTGCATTTTACTTCCTTTAAGTGTATAACGTAATCAGCATCGTGAGGGATAATCACCAGGAGTGGCAGAACCCTTTAACAAGGATAAGTGGGCCAGCTCCGCAGTTGAATGGGCAATCGTGGGAAAGAAAAAAAAGGAAAGTGCATAATGCCAAGTACAGCTTTCTCCAGGAGTATCCTGTAGGACCTTGATTCTCAAAGTGAGGTCCACAGAGGAACAGAATCAGCATCGACTGGCAGCATATTAGAAATTCAGCAGCGGGAACCGTACCCCAGACCAACCAAATTTGAATCTGGATTTTTCCAGGACCCCAGTGGTTCCCATGAACCTTAAATCTAGAGAAGTACCTAGGTCAGGCATCCTTACTGGGATTTAGGAGCATCTCTGCTCTATCATACCCCAACAAGGAAGTCCCCCTAACAGCTGCTCCTGTGTCTTCACATGTGGCCAAGGCTGCCAAAGGGATCTCTCCAAATGTTTCATGGAAATGAAGGACACAGGGCTCTTCAGGCAGCCTCATACTTTCCTCTCTGCTTCCTTCCACTTTTTTCTAATGTGCCCTAGAGGTGGTCATAGTCTTATGGTTCTGGGACCCATCAGGAATGAGGAGGAGGAGAGGAGGAGTTCAGCATCTCTCATACACACCCCCAGACCCCTAGTGATTATTTGCAGCCTCAGCCCCTCTCTCCCAGCATCTACTGGTTCCTTCCATGCGTAATCAAGCTTTCTGCCTTCTTTATCCCATATTTACCATCTTATGTGGTAGTTATTCTTGTTATTATTACCCCATTTCATAGATGAGAGAACTGAGGTTTAGAAAGGCTAAATTATACACCCTGAGTTCTAAAGCAGAGCTAGGGCTCCAATCCAGACCTACCCAAATTCAGAGCTTCCTCATCCACTGTGTCTCCGCCTACTTCCCTGTCCACCCCATCTTATCTGTGCAATGGAGAGGCTTCATTAACAGCTCAATGCCTTTCCATTGGTCAATACTTCCCCAAGCCTCATCCTAACCTCCCTTATTCATCTGCTTTTCTTTCTATAATTATGTTAATTCCTTCCATATGGAGCCATTCTGTGTCATGCTGTGATTTCATGTTAAAGCTGACTTAAAGAAAGTTAACGTTTCATTTCCCATTGTTTTCAGGTTTGCAGGGTAAAGCAAGGGTGAGGATCATCTTGCTGTAAGTCTCAAGTTCAACAGAGTCACCATGCTATCAGAACCTGCTAGCTCCACTTACAGAGGCTTCTCACCAAGACAGGAGGAAAGGTCAGGTTTTGTTTTCTCACCTTCTGAATACAAGGGCAGTCAGTGTACAATCTGCACACCATAGGGGTACATACTTTCTGATGAACTGAATTCTGGCATTTTCAAATGGTTCCTGTTGATTCACATTATCTTTCCATTGAAGCAGGTCTCCCAATAGCCAAGAAGAGCTTCCTTCCCCAAAGGTAGGGACACACTGTCAGCCACAGCAAGGGAGAATTTGCACATCAAAAAAGGTTTGGTGCAGGGTCTCTGCTGTACACCTGGAGACATCAGAAGCATTTTCGCTTCAAGCAGATCCAAGGGGTGGTGGTGGGGATCCCTCAGAAACGGTGAAAGAAAAACCTGTCATCACCCCACAAAATGGCTGTGAAATTCAAGGATGGTCCAATTTAACAATGAACAATTTGTGCTTGGGGATTATTAGAGAATAGCATCTCAATTTCATTGAGGATTTAGAGAGCTTGGGCAGGAGAAAGTAAGAAATAATGCCCCTCCAGCAGGACTAATAGTTTTGAATAAGCTCTAGATGGGTAGATAGTCCCAATCAGGAGCTAGCCAATTTATAATTTGCCCTTGACTCTGTGTTTTAATCTTTCACTTTTTAAAATAACATTTATTAAAAAATAGTAAAACCATCCAATTGAAAGTGGCACTAGAGGAGGAGACACTGTGGCCATCAGAGCTTGCTGGCAGCCCCCAGAGCACCAAAGTGCATGCAAAGGAGATTCAGTTTCCTTCCCAGGACTTGAGCAAAGCTGGGACACCATGGTAACCTCAATAATGAGCACCTTAAATAATGAGGACGCCTGTCTGGTCAACTTGGCTGAAACCTTCTTCGCAGCCACAGGCAGGGCTGCTGGAAGAGGAAAGCCTCTGTAATTACACTAATGAGGACGAGATGAATTGCAGGTCACCTCCAATGGGATGGTGGGGTTCTATGGGTGTCAGGCAGGCACACAGGGACCACCACAGCCAGACAAGACACAAACTGTGTTCTCTGGGCAGCAGGAAAAACAAGGGATGGTGTTTCAGAGCACTGAAAAGTAGTCTTTAAGTAATCAGAATATCCAGCATTCATTAAGTGCTGCCTTTGTGAGAAGCACTGAACTAAAAGCTTTCCATGCATTATCTCATCACAATGAATCATCTCCTATGCCTGATGAGTCTGATATTATTTTTATCCCTAGTTTGTAGCTCTGAGAGGTTGAGCAACCTGCCACAGCTGACATGGCAAGTAAGTGACAACGGGGATTTGAGGCCAGGCAGTGAGGCTTAGGGTCCGTTTCCTAACCACTGGGTTTCCTGCCTCTCTGCCGGTAAAGTTGTAGCTATGTTCTTGGAGCACACCTGCCAGTCACTTCCTCTTTACTCACTTTCCCATCCATGGTACCACCCTGGCTACCGCTCTGGGAGAGACCACAGACCATGTGAGCCCCTCCCAGCCCAGATGAACCCACCAAACATCTTCTCTTTCTGGGACATGCTCCACCCCTATCAACCCCTTCCTCAGGTATTTTCTTTTTCAGAATTCCCACATTTCCTAAAAGGACAAGGATCTGGGCCCTTTCCCATACTTGATCATTTCCTCTAAGATAAAAAAGGAAAATGTGGAGTGTGAAATCAGACAGAGGTGAGTTGAATTCCTAAATCTGTGCTTAATCAATCACTGGACTTTAAATATGCCCCCAAACTTCCTGCAGTGTGCTGAATAGCATTCCCCACAAATTCATGCCCACCTGGAACTTTAGAATGTCACCTTATTTGGAATAGGGTCTTTGCAGATGTAATTAAGGTAAAGATAGAGAGGAAATGATAGTGGATGAGGGTTGGCCCTATATTGAATGTGAGTGTCCATATAAGAGACAGAAAAAAAGACATACACAGACACACAGGGAAGAAGGCCATGTGACAGCAGAGACAGAGAGGAAGTTATGTGGTCACAAGCCAAGGAATATGAGCAACTACCAGAGGCTCAAGAGGCAAGGAGGGATCCTCCACTAGAGCCTCTGAAGAGAACATGGCCTGACACTTTGATTTTGGACTTCTGGCCTCCAGAACTGTAAGAGAATACATTTCTATTATTTTAAGCCAATGAGTTTTGATGATTTGTTATGGCAGCCCTAAGGAATGAATACACTTTCTATGCCTCATTTTCTCTTCTATAAAATAGGTGTGAAATTCATGATCTCAACGAACATAGGCTCTCCACATCATTTTATACCCATAACCAAAGAGCAGACCTCTCTACCTCCATCTGGACATTTACACAAGGTGCCACCAGGGAGGCCTTGAGACCAAAGCTCACTGGAGTCACTCAAATCCAAACCACAAGGCATTATGGACCACTTTGTTCATCATAACTCCTTGGCTCCAATCTATCCATAATATTATTTTTCCACCTAATTTTCTAAATATCTAATGAATACCTGTTGTTCTCCACATTGCCTCAAAGGGATCACTCATGTGTCCAGAAAAGTGTCCTTGAAATCCACACATAGTGTGTTTGTCACATTTTCCAAACCTACCATTCCAATGAGAAGAAATGACAGGTGCTGAGTCCAGATTATCCTAAACAAACTGACACATGGATCTAGTTATCATGCTTTCTTCTTCAATAAACCTGCAGACCATGCTTCTTACAACATCCCCCAGACTAGAGGGAAGAATTATGTGTGATGCTGCAGTTTCTAGGGCCCACCAGCTTTCCTCCATCTGCTTTGAAACTTCAAGGATATCTGATATTTTCCTGTTTCCAATCTCATACCCCTTTGCGTTTGTCACACATTCTCAATAATATTTAATAATCTCATGTCCAAGTTTCTTATTATTTTAGGATATTCATGTAGGTAAAATACTTAGTGTTATTTATAGCTAACACTCTCCTAAGATTGTTTTGCCAATACTGACTTCATCACCCCTACATCTTTTATTCCATCCTGAAAGAAGAAAATTTTTCTTGACAGAGAAGACAACAGTAAAAGAACCAATGGCGAGTTCTGCCTCTCCTACATGATGCATCAACTTTACACTGTCATCCCCAAACAGCCTGCCTATACCTTTCTGATTCTCTCTGATCAGGTTTTGTTTCTGGATTTGTCTGTTTTATCTCAGCATGATTAGCAACACTTAGTTAAGTTCACTTAAAGATTGGGCTTCCAAACTGTAAGCTTCTTCAGGTGGTCATTTGAATTTGTAGATGATGAAACCAAGCCTAGAAAAAACACAGAGCTAAAGCGTAGAACTGGGTTCCGTTGCATCTGACTTATGCTAGCACCCTCTCTTAGCCTCTGCCATGTCACTTTCTTTGTTGATGACAAGCTTTTGACTATTCCAAGGGTTCCATCATTCATGCCTCCATGCTCCACACTTCTATTAGATTTTCTAGGTATCTCATGCCCTATGATAATTCAGAGCTGGTTCACATTTTAAAAGAAATGCAAGAGTATACAAACAACTTTTTAAAGTATTATACTACCAGAAGCCACAATGATGTTTGGTGGCGAATATTTTAAAAGGTGGTGACTCTTTATTACAATAGAATGAAAGCTCAGATGATCAAGCATCAGTGAAAAAAAAAATCCACCCCATCCAACTCCAGCCCTATGCTGAGGTAGAGCAATTTTCCAGCAATCCATTTACACCCAGTCAGAGCTCAGACGGTGTGCCAATTTGATTAGAAAATGGCTTACACACAGAGCCAGCCCTGTCTATTAGAGGGAGAACTGGACTAATGAATCTTGGAAATGGAAAAGTCTGTCTATCCTTCTTCAAATCTGTAAGCCAATTATTATATTGGATCTTGACTTCCAATATTTCTGCAGGCTTCTAGGCAGTGAAACTGTGCCAAGCAACAGGCAATGAGAAACCATGTTTCTCAGGGTTGCAAAACAGCGTTTCTGTGCTGGTGATGAAATAAAGCTTCCTTCCTTCCTTCCTTCCTTCCTTCCTTCCTTCCTTCCTTTTGTCTTTCTCTTTTTCATTCTTTCTTTCCTTTATTCCTTCCATTTCTTTCTTTTTTTTTTTCTGCTTCTTTAACAACAAAACAATTCAATTTATATGTTACAGAGCTGAAGGGGAAGAAATACATCAGTTTTCCTAGTGAAAATAACTTGACTGTTGTTCTATCTGGACACCTTTGTCACATGTTTTGAAAGTCAAATTCTGAAAGGTAGGCTTCAGGGGATTAAATTCTCTACCTGCTTGTTCCCCAGGTGGGTTTATTTAAGTACATTAGTCTTGGTCAGAGGCGAATAAGACTAAGGATAAGGGGGAGTCTAACGGAGAAATTTAGAGGAAAAACTCTGGACCCAGACTGCCTAGGTCTGAATCCGGACTCTGCTCCTGCTAGTTGCCTAACTTTGGGCAAGTTACTTGGCTGGTCTCTGACTCTACTAATCCCATCTGGAAAAAACAGTTGGGTGTGGGGGTGGGAGATACTAATGCTGTCTGATTTACAGGGTTTGTATTAGGTTCATGTAAGTTTATATCTAAACAGCACTTCTTGCATTTTGTGGCACAGGAACAGTATTATATAATATTAAATAAAATAGATGTAATGAATTTATCAAGAGTGATGATTCATCCTCACCATTCATTTCCTTGTTTATTAATTGAATAAATACTTATGAGTGTCTGCTGTGTGCCAGGAAGTTGAATAAGACATGGCTCTTGCCCTCAGGAAATGCTCAGTCTTTTAAGGAAGGCAGATTGTTTTGAGCCCTCTGCGGTACAAAGGGCGTTTCAGAGTGAGGACTTGGGAGCAGTGCGCCAACCACTTGCCTTTCTCAGCAAGCGTCCTTTGCCAGGAAACAACAGAGGACATGAGGGCCCAGGCTGCAGGGCAGCTAGAACACTGCCTCTGAGGGGGTTCACCTCAGACTTCAGGGAGGTGGCGCATCCTTCAGAGAAGGGCCAGCAGCTGACCTGGAAGCCCCTGTGCCACCAGGCAAAGCAAAAGCTGCTCTGGACAAATCTTTCTAGACAACACAGAGAGTAGATATTAATGTCCAGAACAGCAGGTGCCACATGTAAACTTCCTCTAAATTTAATTTAAAAGTGGCACAGTGGCCCCTGACAACAGGAAGCTGGGGCCTGAGAACAGAAGGGCGGGTAGAGAGTTGGGAGGCCACTCCTACCTGAGAGGTACAGAGAGAGTACTTCTGTTTGATGGCCCAGCCTGCCCTTGTCAGGTGATCAGGCCTTTCCTCCCTCTCTCCTTGCAGCTTTCTGCACAAATGCTGCAGCTGGAGGGGAAGAGGGAGGGGGAAAAGCCAGGTAAGTGCAGCTGTTAGGTGTGTGCCTTGAGAGAGAAAGAGAGAGAGAGAGAGAAGGAGGAAGAGAAGATGATAGAGGAGAGACTAGGGGAAGGAAGGAATTTTAGGGATGTGGGGAAGATGAAAGGGCTGTAAAAGAGTCAAAATACTCGGAAACATAAGGGCTGCCCTAAGCTATGCTTTATTCATTTAATTCTACAATTCTGAAAAGTATTGTAAATCAAACTCTTTTTCAAAAGCGTTTTGTCATGTGCACAGAAATTACATTTTTAATTAAAACACATTAAATATGACCTGGCATGAATTAACAGGGCTGGGAGTCCCGGGGGTGGGGAGGAGGGAGGAGAAACACCATCCTCACAAATGCTGGACTTTCGCCTCCCCAGAAAGGAGGGTCTTAATAGTCCTCAGAGTGATCCCCAGAAGTTGTCTTTCAGGGAAACCCAATGCAGAGGGACACTTCCCGACACTTGCACCCTGAGTTTTTGGCTGCGTCCTGCTGAAATTGCAAGCTTCCCAGTCTACACACAGCTGATTCCTTCTCTCGTTGTTCTACGTTGTGGTCTAGGATGGGATCCCAAATCCGCTAGTGCCTGCACCAGCTAGCCCTCGACCTAGATGTCTCCCCCAAGCAAGGCTGAATTTCCCACAAGGGTGCTGAAGTTCAGAGGTCCCTGCAGCGCAGGCTGAAACCCGAGCTTTCTTTCCAAACAGTTCCCAGTAGCGGGTATTGTAGATTCCAGACCATCCCAGCCTCAGGCTGCTTTGAAGGCGGCGGCTCCAGTTTCAATCCCTGCAGCGCCATCTGCTGGCCACCTCTTCTTGGTACGGAGGATTCCCTGGACACACGGGGCTCCTGTCCAGCTGGGATGTCTGTGGGACAGGTGGAGGCCCTGGCCCTGACACCAAGCATTCCCCAGGACCTCCAATGCGGAAGCACCGCCATCTATCTAAGATCTCCCAATGCATGCCGCTTATTCTCAGCTGTGAGCGCGAGGAGCATTCCTCTGCAACTCTAATTGGCTGGAATCTGGTTCCACCTCTGCTACTCACTGTATGGCCTCAGAATGTCCTGTCACCTCCCTGAGCCTCAGTGTCCTCCTTCGTAAAGTGAAAAGGTGGGCAGGACGACTTCCAGGGGCCCTTTGGCTTTCTATGGGGTGTGACTTCAAGCCCAGTGTGAAAACCATCTTGGCTGAAGACAGAGTCCAAAGAGAATTGTGGTGGTCGGCTCAGAACACAACTTTGAAACTGTGGTCTAAAGAGCATAACAATGAGGCTGAGACAGGATGCTGTGGAGTTTGTGCCCGGGGCTCCTCCACTCATATCTAATGGTACGGAAGAAGCAGGACGCCGTCCTGAATATCAAGGAACCATGATGGCAACAAGTGGACACCCTACAGTTACCAGCCCCTGAAATCAATCCGCTGCTTGCACTGGTGTTTATAGGATGAGGAAGCATCTTCTAACATCTACAGAATTTTTTTCATGGGAGCCTATAATTATTGCCTATTATTATTTTTTAAGTGCATGGGAGAGAAGCTATGGATTATAAACTCATGGTAGATTATGTTTTAATGTTCTCCAAACAGAATAATAATTGCTAAAACTGCTTTGGGTATCAAGCTTCATTGCACTAAACTGTACTCTAAGAATTACTATTTTAAAAAATCACTTATGGTACCAGGATGACACAGTGTCACAGAACTAGACTCCTGACAATCTCTGTCAGAGTCACCATCCCCCCATGTGTTACAGTCCAGGGCAGAAAATGAATGCCAATGCTGTAAATTAAGGTGCAATTTATAAATGCTTCATTAATATTTATTAAATGAGTATTAGATACTCTTACAATCTTTAATAAGACATTATAAAGCATGTCATTAACACGCATTAGGGGCACATTCTTAGCAAGCCACACCACAGCCTGCTGTAGGAAATCCCTGGTTTTATGATCTTTTTCCTAAAGTATTTTCCAAGATATTATCATATAGACACCTAAGTGGCTCCTGATCAAAACATCCTTGGGGATGGTGGTAGACATCCTGCCATGGGCATCAGAAGCGGAAAGCCTTCCATATTGTCAACTCTCTTTCTAAATTCTGTAGCTTAGCTCTTGGAGGAAATGCATAGAGGGATAAAAAATTTCATCTCTGGATTATTAAAAACAGCAACCTCTGACATTGTGTTGTGAAGGATTCAGAGGTTCTATCTGAGCTACATTGAAAAGAACAGTGTATAGTGATCAATAAGTGATGCCTGTTTTGTGTACTATAGATACAAGTGTGATTGTAGAGCAGGTAACACACATCTGTAAAATAGGAGAAAAGAGATAAATACATAATTGGAGGGGTTCTACTTGGGTTGCCTCAAATCTACATTTGCATGAAAGAACACATAAAAAATGTATCTTCCGAAGAATATGTATGAAAATAGAGAGAATAGATCCCCATTCTTTTAGCACTAAGAGGTCTTCATTTTGAGAACCAATAATCTTTATTCATTTATTGAGGGCCATTAGCCCCTTCTTTCTGCAGCTTCTTGTTGCACATACTCTTTTCTTTGAACTAGCCAACATCTCTCCTACCTTAATGCCTTTGCACAGGCTGGTTTCTGATTAGAATTCTCTTACCTTTATTCTTTGAATGAGACGTCTTCTTATTTTTCACGTCTCAGATAAAGTACCACCTCTTGCTAGAGCCTCTTACTGTCCATCATGCCTCTGTCCTGGCTGTATTTGTTTAATGACAGAGTGAAGACTCAAGATTCAGAGGATTCAAAGGATTCAAGCCCCAGTTCTACAGTTTTCTAGCTGTGTGAATTTTGGTGCCAGTTGCTCAACTTCTCTACCCTTCAGTGTCCTTGGATGTAAAACAGGGATGAAAAGAACAGTCTCCATCTCATGGGTTAAATGAGCTCACATGCAAAGAGCATTAAGAAAGTGTTTAGCACATAATAAAGATTTATTGAGTATTCATTTTTCTCATTTTGCTTATTGAACCATTTTTTTCTTTTCTGTTTTCTTCTGCTAGATGTTCTATGGGAGCACAGGCCCTGTACTGTGCTCTGAAACACACTATAGCCAAGCTTATAACAAATGCTCAGTAGGTATTAGTGGAATTTCCTTTCTAGGGGCTCCACTAACATCATAATGGGTAAGACATAGTTTCTGCCCCTCTTGGGGCATCTGGGCTAAGAAGAAAGAAAAAATAAGTGTAATGTTTCAGTTCAATCTCATAAGGTCAACAAGAGAGGGGTGGTATAGTGGGCAAGAACATCCTCTCAGGGTGGGCAAACCTGAGTTTGAGGGCTGTTTGTACTACTTCTAAGAGTATGTTTTCATCTCTGGCCCCTGTGTGCTCATCTCTAAAAATGGTAGATAATGATAATGTCTACCTTCAAGAATTAGAAAATATATATGTGTGTATATATATGTGTGTGTATGTATGTGTATATCTATATATATTCTTGTAATGTATCTGGTACATAGTAAGTGTTCAATAAATCAAAGGTGCTATTATTATTTTATTTTAGTGTTATTTTTATTATTTACAGGAAGCTTGGTAAATACTGTGGTGCATACTTAGCCCAGCTGGTACAAATAAACAGAGGAAAATGCACCTTAAAGTGAAAGAATCAAACTCAGATGTGGCCACAAGATGGATCCTAGAAGGTCTCCAGGCCCTTCCTAAACATCCAGGTCTTCTAAAGAACGCTTTGCACTGTCACCAGCCTGCCCAACTCTGCAGGGAGGGTTCCCATTAGTACCAAGGGACTCTGCCATCTTGGAGTTCAGTCACCTCTTGGAGTTTCCCCTGGGTAGCTGAGGAATCATCTTGGGCTCCTGGGTGCCCCCTGGCAGCTGAGCGAGGTGTCAGGTCCTTTCCAGGCTTCCCTCACCTGGCAGGGCAGCAGGGGAGAGAACCTCACACCACCTGCTGCCTCAGTCTGTTCTTCCACCCACCACCCACGAATCTTCCTTCTTATTCCCACAACCACAGAAACATGTGCACAGCCCAGGCCCCAGGGAGTTCTCTTCTAAATCACAGGACTGTTCTGGTGATGGAGCGTGTGGACACCATGTCTTTGAGAACAGTCCCACACCCTCTTTGGCACAGGCTTTGGAATTTGAAACATCTAAGTATGAATCCCATTTTTGTCACTACCTACCCACAAGATGTTACTTAAATTGTCACACTTAACTTTCCTTATATTTCATTTTTTAATTTAAAAAAAAAATAAGCCCTTGCTGGTATGGTTCAGTGAATTGAGTGCCGACCTGCGAACCAAAAGGTCACCAGTTCAATTCCCAGTCAGGGCATGTGCCTGGGTTGCAGGCCAGGTCCCCAGTAGGGGGCACTCAAGAGGCAACCACACATTGATGTTTCTCTCCCTCTCTTTCTCCCTCCCTTCCCCTCTCTAAAAATAAATAAATAAAATCTTTTAAAAAGATAAAAATAAGATAATGTAAGGGAAGTGCACAATTTAAAGTGGCAATTTTACATTGTATGTATAATAACAAATACTAATACAATTAGTACACCTGAAAGGTACATCCCTCCTTTGAATAAGATCCATTTGCTCTACTCTTCTCTGGCAAAGTCACACCCTTCCCAGAAGTGAGTTAGCCAAGGATCATAGCTGGGATCTTCCAACTATATATTCCAACCATAATGTGATTGAGTATCACAGGGGCAAGAGGAATGTAGGTAGTGAGCAGACAACGGTGCTTTTAAGAGCCTAACTAAAGCTGTGAAATCTCTCAGAAAAAAAAAAAAAAAACAAATAAAACCCAATATCATGAGTTTTCTCAATCTCTCCCTCCCTCTCTCTCTCACACACATACACACACTTTCATGAAGTCCACAAAACAGTTAAAAGCTTTGACTCCAAAGAATTAACTTTGTGTGAAAACTTAGATCTCTTTGCAACCCATCCCCCAATCTACCTGTTTTTTTCTCAAGCCACAATATAATTAAACCTGAATGAGGTAAATGCACCAAATTATCTTATTTCATAGCTTTCTGCAGTATAGAGAAAGGGAAGGAATGTAAGGGAAGAGGAAAGAGTTTGTTACAATGGTTTTATTAAAAATAACACCAGATGTACTAAGAAATTCCAGGAATACTCCACAATGAGAGAATGGGTTGGTTTTCAAGTTCAACAAGTACCATCTCCCCTTGGTCTTCACACCCATCTATACCCATAGCCCCCCAGCCCCCACCAGAGACATTTGTAAAAATCTAAGAAACCAGGAACATTCTTTCTGGTTCTGAACTAGAGTGGGTTTTAATTTATAGATACTGGCCACATTTCCAAAACAGGATCAGTTAAGATGATGTGTATGAATGCCTACATACACACACACATGAACACGCACACTCAAAATCATGTTCAAAGAAGCATCTAGAAAGAAAATAATAATAATAACTCAATGGGGATAACAAAGCAATCCCTGGAGTCTGGGCTTCTCATTGAAGGTAGATACCTCACCTGAAATGTTTAGAATCCCCTTGCATAAGGAGTAGCTGAGGAAACATCTAGAATGAAGGTCAATAGTGAGAGCCTCCCTTCTTGAGGTTGCTGCTGATTTAGAATGATCTGCCAAGGTATGGCTTATGGAAGTTCAGCAAGGGGCTCAGGCGGATTTCCAAATGGGCCTCGTTTCATAAATCCTAGGTGGTCAGACGGATGGATGCAGGCCACTGGAGGAGCTAGCAGGGCCTGCTTCCAAATGTCAATAAGGACCTCCTGGTCAGTACTTGGTAAAATTTCATTCTCTGAATACTCTGTGTGCCTGAAAAGGATGTGTGCACACCTAACCCACACATCACATGCAGTTTGCGAACACAGCCTCTTGGAAAATTTATTTTCTGTCTCAAGATCTTCTTACAAATCCTCTGAGACTTCAAATTCTAGATGGATAGGTAGACAGATAGATAATAGACAGACAGGTTAGTACATAAATGACAGATAGATATTAGATAGATGATAGATAATAGATAGATAGATAGATAGATAGATAGATAAATAGACCACATTAAAAATTAAAAAGATAGACAATGTTCTTCTCCCAGAAGTTTAAAATTCATCAGCATTTGTTTGGAAGCTGGCCTGTTGCAAGGCTGTGAAAAGGTGAAGAGAAGCTATTGAGAATCCAGAGAAGGAAAAGCTTTTTCAGCCAAGGTCAAGTATATATCAGCCAAGAGACAAAGCGACACTCATTTCAACCCGAGGCCACAATGTACCTTGACCCCAGCCTCATGAAAACAACAATTTGTCGTCCTCTATAAAACACTTCCTTTACTTTCTCAGTTCTGTTGGCTTCCTCTGAACTCAAACTCCTGAGTTAGCAGTATCTGGCTGTATTTTACAAGCATGTGTGTGCATGCGAGTGTGTGCACTGCATGCTAAGATTTGGGGCCAAGATTTATCTCATTCTCCGGTGGCATTTTATCGTTATTAGAGAGCAATAAATTTCAGCTCCGTTAGCACTGCATTTAAATATGCATCCAGCAAGATAGAAAGGTGCTGTATCTATAGTATGCTATAAATTTCCATTATTTGCCATCACTCTATACTTGAGCCTTGGCAGAGCCCAGCGAGACTGCACGTTTTGTTTAGATTGCTCCTCTTCCCTAAAGGGAAACTTCGCCAACACTTGAAGCAGATACAATTTGCTGGCCGCGACTCTGTTTGCACCTTAACAGCTGTTTTGCTTTTTTATTTAGGGAGAACAGGGTTGCCGCCATCTGTCTTTTGAAAAATGAATTCTGCTCACAGCAACATGGAACCATAAAAAAGAGAGGAGAGCAGCTGAAGGATGAAGCCAAATGTCATGATAGAGAGAGGGTCAACTCGAATAGGAGACAAAAATGATGATGAACATTTACCACTTGGGGAAAAAAAGAAAACAAGTCAGGGATTTCAAAGTTGGTAAATGATGTTCCAGTGACAACCCAAGAGGAAACACTCTCAAGGTTTCTCCAACAAGTGCTGGCAAAACCCAAATAATGAATCACCTTACCTATGAGGCATCCAGGGCTCCTGTCACATAGGCTGCTCATAGAATCCTAAAACTGCACAGTGAGGTAGATATTTTAATCAAGTCCACTTCAGAGGTGAGCAAAATCCAGTCACAGGCATCAGTCAGACCTGGCTGAAGCCCAGCATTTCCACTGTCTGGTTTTGCATCTTGTATCATGCCTATTTCTGCATCCACCAAGTGATGCATCTACCCACATGAGAGAGTATCTGGAAGGATTAGATGAGTTGATTTCTGCAAAACCCTGTGTGCAGTGCTTAGCACACAGATGAGCTTAATAAATTTCAGCTATATCTGTTACCAAAGCAGTTCAGTGACTTAGGTTTCATCCAAAAGCTGGTATAAAATGGTAGTCCTGACTTAAATCCAGCTTTAAAATATTTATATCTGATAGCCATTTTCTAAAGTTCAAGTAGATAGGCTATATACTATGATAGCACACTAACTCCCAATCCTCAGTGACTTAATATAGCAGGAGGTTATTTCTCACATATGCTGCAGGTCTAGGGTAGACCCTGGGGGTAAGGCAGGTCCTGTTCTCCATGGTTACTCAAGGACCCAGGCTAATGGAGATTCCTGAATCTCAGCATAGGACTTCAGATGCACTGTAGCAAAAAGGGAGAGTGCTTACAGATCTTAGACCTACTCTCCCAAGCTTTGCCTCAGAAGTGACACACATACCTACTGCCCACAACCAAGTGGCTGGTTCTTGTCTCATGGTCACACTTACCTGCAATGAAGGACTGGGTAGGGCGGTCTTCCTTGTAACCAGAAAAACAAAAACAAAAAATATGACCACATTTTGTCTATCACACCAACTAAAGGGAATGGTGGATTAACTGAATCTTCCCCCTTTTTTTAACATTTTATTTATTTATTTTTAGAGGGGAAGGGAAGGAGAGAGGGAGAGAAACATCAATGTATGGTTGCTTCCCATGCATCCCTTGCCAGGAACTGACCGGCAACCCAGGCATGTACCCTGACTGGGAATCACACCTCGACCCTTTGGTTCACAAGCCCGCACTCAACCCACTAAGCTACACCAGCCAGGGCTCTTTCCCCTTTTTATACATTTTTATGTTTCTGTGAAACATGATTACTTCTATAGTTACAATTAAAGCCAAGAAAATTTGATATTCCATAATTCCTCACTATTAAATAATATATATTTTCTCTCCGCAAACAAGACAATGTCATTAAAGTGAGTTACAAGGAATGGAAGGGAATGAAGTCGAATGAGCGCAGTGGAGTGGGATGGGGTGGGATGGGTGGGGCAGAATGGGATGGAGGAGAACAGAATGGAACAGAACAGAATAAAATACAATAGAGTTATGAAATACTGGACTCCTAATCATCAAAGAATATTTCAGATACGATCATTATTCTTGTTTGCTTAAAAGAGCCATTTTATCATAAGGAGATAAATCACAAATGGGTAACTAATTGACTCAAATTAGCCAGAAACTCAGAATAATGTAAACAGTCTCTCTCCAAAACTGCCCTTAAAATTAAGATTTTTTTGACACAGGAAGGGAAGAATACCTATTGCTCTTTCCAGTCTCTGTATCCAAAAGTTGTCTACCAAAACCTTTGGCTCAGTGCCCTATATGCCAGGATTCTAATCCCTATATGCCAGGATAGCTCTAGAACAGGACTCAGATCTCTGTGTTTCCACCAATTGTGAAAGGTGAGTCCGATGCCCAGCCAGATCTGGGAATCCATGCTCTAGATCTACTCCATGGTCTAGGAGAACAATCCCAGGAATGTAAGGAGGAGTTTCTGATTTCCAATCCCAGACCATGAACTCACTCATAACCTCATGGTCCTCTTCTACAATGATATAATGTCTTTACAATGCCATCTGATTGTGGAGATTATATTAGAAAATATATGAAAAGCTCTCAATATTTGTAGAATGAAGCAACTACTATTATCATTATGACAAATCTAGAGCATTGATAGTGGGTAAGGGGAGAAGAGGAAGAGAACAGTAGCTGTTTACTCTGTCCCAGGCCCCAGGTACAGATACAAAAAGGGGAGTCAATAAAATGTGATTTTATGTAAAAATATATACACATATGTATGTGTGTGTGTATACTCTTCAGCATTAAAGAAACTTTTGTAATATGAGACACATGAGAACATTAAACTAAATGGAATAAACCAGACACTAAAGACAAATACTGTATAACTCCACATATAGAAGGCACCTAAAATGGTCACATTAGTAGGATCAGAAAGTGAAATGGTGGTTTTTAGGGGCTTAAGGGTAGGAGAATCTGGAGAGTTATTAATTAATGGGAATAATAAACTGTTAAGTAAGATGACTAAGGTCTAGAAATCTGCTATACAACATTGTACCTATATATAATCAACAATAATGCCTCATATACTTAATACAATTCAGTAAGAGAGAAGATTCCATGTTTTACCACAGTAAAATATTTTTTTGCAGAAGTACACACACACATGCACACAGACAAACCCATGAGGCTTGCAAAAACAACGACAACCACAATTCCTGTTTTCATGAAGTTTACAGTCTGGTGAAAAGCTGAGTCTTTAACCTATTATCCACTCTCCTCTACTCAGGATATAATTGGATCACCTTGAAAGGCTGGGATTAGAAGACAAAATATATTTCCCAAAGGGCTTTTGATGTATTTTTGCAGAGACTATTGTTCAACTTAGACTAGTTTACATATCATTTTGAAACATTAGCCAGTTTCGGGACTTTGGACAGACAGTTCTTTTAAATTTCTTTTGTGTACCAAAGTCCCTGTCCTAACAAACCTGCCACTTCAATTTCATTATGCATTTGTTTTTAGTCTACTGAGTGAACACTGTTACCTAATTGCCTCTGCAGTCCCCTGAAATTTCCCTTCCTTCTTTTAGGGAGAATCTTTAATATGAGGGATAGAGAATAAAGGATTTTGTTGAGATCCTCCTCCCTCTTCTCAGATTCCAAGGACTATAACATCAATAATGATTTTGTGATAATAGATTACTTCAGAGCTTCTCAACCTTGGCACCATTGACATTTTGAGCTAGGCAGTTCTTTGTGGTGGGGGCTGTCCTGTGCATTGCAAAATGTTCAGCAACATTCCACGACTCTACCCATTAGATGCCAGTAGTAACCCCCTCCCAGTTGTAGCAATACAAAACCTCTCTAGACTTTGCCACATGTCCTCCGAATGGGACAAAATCACTTCCAGTTGAGCGACACTGCCTTTGTTTATTGCATACGTCCTACGAGCAAAACACTGGTTTGAGTTCTTAACATACCTTACCTCATTAAGTTCCTTTAGCAGCCCTATGTGATTAGGAGCTATTTTTATACCAATTTTAGATGAAAGAATGGAGCCAATGAGTGTCACAGCTGGAACTCCAAAGTTTATGCCCTTCCTCTGTTCTGTACAGTTCACAAAGCCAGTTCTCCTACTTTCGGTTCATTTAGTTTTAAATATAACAACTGCTGCAAAAATGAATTGTGAAATATGTTTGGTATCATAGCGAGAGCACTAATTTCCTAGAGAGTTATACATTCTCCACATCCCCTTCAGACCCCATCATGTCATGGTCTCCAAGAAATGCAAACTCAATCAAGCAGTCAGTGAATAAGCTTTGTCCGACACCTAAATGGGGAGAACATCAACTTCTTTCCTTCCTTTTCACTATGATGACATGGCCACTGGCCAGTCTTTAACAACTGATTCTCTTTGAGGAAATGAGGTAGAACTGGACCTATGAGATGTGTCTTGTGGTAGATGTTCAGAACACCTTTTCAAAAAATTGTCCTTTTACCTTTAGCCACATGCTTGCAATGAAAACAGTCCTGTTTCTGCAAAGTATACCTGGCCAGAGCTAACTGGACAATTGATTCAGGATGGACTAATTGGAAGCTTCCACTGATGATTGGACATTTGATTGGGGAGGAATAGAATGGTCAATCATTCTCTTGCATGGTGGAGTGCAGTTTTTGTGTTCTGGAAGACATTGGCAGCTATTTGCTACCATGTTGATTGGAACTGCTACTGGGCAAAAAGACAGAAGAAGGCAGATGCATAGAGAACACAGAAGGGCTATGAGCAAGCATGTCCTACTGGCATTTGAACTTTCCTGATGAACAGCCAGATGCCTATCCTCAGTTCATGCTAAATTTCTTTTAGTGTTTGAGCTAGTTTGAGTTTCATCTGTGGCTCACAAATAAAATAGTCCTTAAGCTGGAAGTGGGGAGAAGGTGGTAAGCACATGTGTGCTTTCATAGAGTCACATTACTGGGTGGAAAGGGTCCAAAGGAAGGGCTACTCCAGTCTGGGCAGGTTGGGGCACCTGGAGAAGCATCAGTCTCAGCTCCCAGTAGACGGATATATATTACTGCTTCTATTCCTTGAAAGGAAATGCTACTGTTTCAAGATGGTTCTTGTTATTAGGTGTTATGAGTTTTTGCCTTAATAACCAGTAAAATCTAAATATGAGAAGGTGGTTAGGAAAAATTGGGGCTCTTTCCTGCAGTCTTTACAGGATTCATTATGGCACCATGTCAGTCTGCAAGGATTAGTCAAAATGCGAAAGGAACCCAGAATTTCTGCCATGACACTTGTACATAGCTGCCCAACAATTATAAAGCAAACATGTCTGCCTTTGCTTGTTTGATGAGACAACTTATTATTAATTGCCCTATGATGAAAATGGTCTGATGGATCTCATTGGAGCATAACTCCCTATGCCAGAGATAAATTGTTCCAAAGTCCTAATCCTCTTGTTGTCTCTTCAGGCAGTTGTTAACAGAGCTTGGAAAATGAGGTAGAAGTGACTTTCCATTTCATGAGGGACTGAAGGCTACTGACATCCTGATATGCCCACATGGCCTCAGGCATCACCTAGTGGATAGAGATGAGTCATGTTTTGTAGGTGAAAGAATAGCATTGAAAGGACCTAGGTTTCAGTCCCAGGTTTGCCACTAATAATTATGTGACTTCCTCTACTAGACACTCAGTCTCTCAGCCTCAGATCCTTTATCCTTTAAATTGAGATATTTTTTTTGTCTTGTAGGGTTATGAAAGAGTTAATTATGAAAAAAGACAAATACTACACAATTTCACTCACATGTGGAATCTAATGAACAAACTGAACTAGCAAACAATGTTGAGACAGACTCATAGGTCGAGAGCTGGCTGACAGTTCTGGGTGTGCTGGGGGGCTATATCTGAAGAATGAGACAGTAATAGAAGAAGAGTAGGAAGAACATACAGCATAGCTTCAATTAACACCATCTAACAGCACCTCGGTCCTTCCCATTTCACATGACTGATGTCATTGGCCAAACAAGTTTTTAGAAGGACCAACCTATTATAACAGGACACATCAGAAAGAACCTGCTTGGGTTCAAATCCCCACCTGTCACCTACAGTCTATAAGACCTTGGTAAGTGGTTTAAGCTCTTTGGTTTTCAGTATATTCTTCTGTGCCTCTCAACCTCATAGAATCATTAGAAGAATTAAATATTTTAATATTATGAAAGCCCTTTGAAACAGGCCTGGCATGCATTGAAGGCTACACAAATGACTAGTAATTAATAAAATAAAATAAATTCCAATTATTGCACAGGTCTTGATTTTTCAACTATACAGACACAGCCAGAGATTCTCCTTTCTCTCAACTCTTTCCCACCCAGGAAAAACAAAACAGAACTTGTGTTTTAAATTCAAAGGCCCACAAATTTACTTTTAAAAATCACAAAAAAATATATAAGAGAAAAGAATAGCTGAAGAAGTTGTTTTCTGGTCTTACCCATTGCCCTGCCTGGACTCATTATTTTCTTTATTTTTATTATTGACAGATGTCCCCATGACACCCCCCCCTTTGCCCACCTCACTTCGCCCCTGGTCCCCTTCCCTCTGGCCATCCCTGCACTGTAGTCTGTGTCCATGGGTTGTGCATGTATGTTCTTTGGCTAATCCCTTTCACTTCTTTCATTCATTCCCTCCTTTCACCCTTCCTTTGGACAGCTGTCAGTCTGGAAGGACTTTAATCGCACAGTGTCTCTGATCAAGAAGAGTCTCCATCCTGGTACAACCTACATTTCCCTCACAGACCACTAGGCTTCCAACCCTGAGCTACACAACAAATCCAAGAATCTCAGTGTGTATCCTAGGGTAAGGATCTACACAGAAACTCTAGCCAAAATGTGGACTTCATGATCATAATGCAAGCTAGTTCTTTTGTATTCTCTAAAAGCCCATGAAAAACAGTTTTCTCTCACTACTGGAGAATTTGCCACTTCGTCCTAGATTGTCAGTAGATTTCTGTGCAGGACTTAATAATGACACATGTGTGTAAGGGGTCCTTGTAGTACCCACAGTTTATTAAGCCTCAAGCCTCGTGGGGTGATCATGTGCTTTTCAGCAAAGAATAGAGTTGATGCCCTTAGGCAAACCATTATAGAAGTTAACTAAATTTGAATTTCCCCAGGGCCTCTTGAATGCATTCTTTTTTTTTTTTTCTTAAGACTTCTCTGAGTTTGTATCAAGTCTAATTGATTTTTAGCACAGGAAACCTTACCTCCCAATATAGCACTAGGCCCTTTTTCTTTGTAGCCAATGGCAAAAGATCCATTTATAAATTGTTAAACATGTTCATAGCTGAAGGACACCAAAATAGCCCAGGAATATTTTAATACTCAAAGTTGGCTTTGATTAAAATACAAACTTTTCACATTAGCTCCAGGATTATTTTTCATAATGCAGGTAGGTTACAGAGCGGAGTGCCACTTAATTTAGTGTTTAATCAGGAGAACTACTTTGGCATCGGGCTGATTAGGTTGGCTCAACTGCTGCCTGCTCAATTTTTCCCCATAATTGCGGGATATTCTTTATGGTGACAAGTGCCCAGACGGTAGAATTCCAATATGCTATACATCAGCTTCCCCATTATTGGACTAGCTAGATGTGGCATCGTTACCACAGCACTTTCATTCCCATCATTGATCGCATCATCCCTTCTGTTTCACAATTAATGCAAGTCCGTCAGATTGATCAATCTTCTCGTGGGCTTGGGCCACAGTCAATCTATTCTTATGGCTGTGTGTTAGTGATCTGCTGGGTTTCTTGTGAGGCTTATGGATTTGTCACTGTGGCAAGAAATTTTCTTATTTCAGGAAGCTGCCTGATGTGTCAGGCTGCCTGATGCGGTGTTTTCAAATT
This sequence comes from Anoura caudifer, assembly GCA_004027475.1. Classification (NCBI taxonomy): domain Eukaryota; kingdom Metazoa; phylum Chordata; class Mammalia; order Chiroptera; family Phyllostomidae; genus Anoura; species Anoura caudifer. Next base: position 248,601 of record PVKU01000193.1, read on the forward strand.
ACACATATATGGACTTTTAAAAAAGGAAAGAAAGATAGGCAAAAATAACATTTCGTTTGCACAGCTGGCCATCTCTTGAATTATTACTTTGTTAACTTAATTTTACTTTCTAAAACTTTATAATGTTCATTCTAGATCCACAAAAGCCAACTTACCAGCAATATCATCCTCAAAGCAAAAAGGATAAAAAAACAGTTTGCAAACAAATTTCCTCTGGTAACAGCTCTTCCCATTATGTAGTAAATGGATAGTTTTTAAGAATAACTTTCGCATGAGACCAGAAAGCCTGGTAGCTATAGATGTGGCAGAAAATTGGATGATGAGTTTACTACTCACCAAATGTAGCTAATGCTAATTTGAGTGAGGGATGCAGAAGCCCAGGGTTGTAACTGGTTCCTTTGCTACCATTCCTGAGATTTGCCGCCATATCATACGTCTCTAGGCACCTATTTTGAGAGGAGGCCATGGCCAGCAATCTTGAGATCACACAAAGTTTTCCCCACCTCCCATGCTTCTCCTTCCTAATTCTAAGGTTTCTCTTGGTAGGCTTCAGAAATGCATGAAGCTATTGTAATAACATGCAGGCTACAGTGGCTGCAGCCTCACTGTCCTAGACGATTCCTAAGTACATCTATGTAGGGAAATGAGGTGCTTTTCTTGGGAGTATATTCTCAGTTGCCAAAGGGTGAGAGCAGAGATTATGCGAAGTCACATTCAAGAGAAAAGCTTCCAGACCAAAAGAATATAAATGTACTAATGCATTGAAAGAAAAGGCTAAATCTATTAAAAATGGTGAGAGGATGAAGTATAGTTAGCTATGTATAATAGGCAGAAGGATGATTCCCCGAATTGCCCAGACTCTGATCGCCAGAACCTATGAGTAAGGTACATTCCATGAAAAATAGCACTCTGTAGACATAATTAAAGTTGTGGACCTAAAAATGGGCAGATTACTCTGGATTTTTTGGAGAAGGCACAATTTAATCACATGAGCCTTTAAAAGCCAAGGACTTTCTCCAGCTGGAGTAAGAGATGCGGCAGAAGAGGAGTCAGTGAGATTCTGAGTGGGAAAAGGGCTCTTACTGTTAGTGGCTTTGACATGCAGGGCCCCACATGCAAGGACTGAAGAGGTCTCTAGGGAACTAAGGCAGTCCCCAGCAACAGCCAGCAAGGAAACAGCAACCTTAACCATACAGCTGCAAGAAGCTAGATTTGCCAATCTTCTGAATGAGGCTGGAATTGGCTGCCCCCAGCGCCACCATCTGTTATAAGTCCATCCAGTCAACACCTTAACTTTGGCTTTGTGAAACCTGCAGCATAGAAACCCACTGAGCCAACTGAACATCTGACCTATAGAACTGTGAGATAATAAGTTTATGTTATTTAAGCCACTAACTCTGGGATAGTTTGCTGTGGCAGCTATAGAAAATTAACACACAATGGAAACACAGAAAAGATCTACATGGAGAAGCAGTTTGACATGAGGAATAGAGTGTCTTCAGACACAATGCCTGGGTTCAGTGTGTGTTTTCACCACTTACTGCATGTCCCTGGGCACATGACTTAACTAAATAAGTGTTCCTTTCTTTGTAAACTTAAATTATTTTAAAAATAATGAGATTGCCCATGTTCTATAGCCAAAGACAACCAGAAACCACACCTGTACTTGAGCAAAGTTGGGTTTATTCACTGCCACAAGGAGGGAGAAGGTGCACCACGAGAATGCCTTCTTCTCCATGACATTCTCATGGTGTGCCTTCTCCGTGAAGAGGGGCATCTCAGTAAGATGGTGTCGGGATGACTTTGTACAGGATTTGGGCTTATGGTAGGTCTTCAGAGAAGGGCCCAAGAGAGCAGGGCTCTTTTCTAAATTGGATGCCTTCAGAAGGTAGAGCAATTTTATTATTTAGCATTTTAATAAATGTTACCTGGAAGGAAGAATATAGTGAAGCTAAACTGTGGTTCATACAGAAGGAGCAGTCACCCACTTTAACCAGAATAGGGAGATAATTGATCATTTTTGTGGTTTAGTCAAGGTCTGTATTTTAAACTGAGTTCAAACATGATTACACAGTGGTCTTGTGTTGTCTTGGCCTATTGTAGTCATGGGGAGGGGGTCCCTGTCTGATGTCAGTATTTTGTGAGGTTGTCTTGGTTCAACAAAACACTAAGGCTTGAAAGTGAATGTCAGGTTGGCTCCTACCAACACCAAGCTTTTGCTGATAGGACCTGCCAGGAGCTGCTCTTCTGTTTCTCAAAACAATAAATATAAAACACTTTTCATAGTGCCTAGAATAAATACTCAATAAAGCTATTAAAAATGCTGTCATAATAACATGATAAGCCATAGGAAACCAGAAGCCATTATTGCCAATTATAAATGGCATCCCATATATAATTCATCAAAACTGTCTGTAACTTGTCTTTTCCTCGCCAATTCTCTCAAAGACTTGCTGTTTCTGGATTTCTTCTCCCCATTTCTGTCAACTTTCTTTCTACACAGAAGCTTCCTACATTGTATCTCTTTCTTCCTTCTCTCTCCATTCCTCTGTTATTAGTCCACATAGTCTATATCTCCAAAAGCAAGCAAGAGCACTCATTCATTAAAAGGCAAGAAGGAGCTGTAATGCAATCCAGCCCCTGAATGTCCCCCCTTATAAAAGGGGAAGACTATTAGTACTCACTTACTAGGAACTTACATCCTACCACGACAAAGCAGGAAATATGCCTTTATTTAAGGATTCAATGTCTCTGGTTATATTTTGCTTACTTGTTTGTTAAGAACAAACTGACAGTAACCAGAGGGGAGGGGGAGGAAGATAATGGGAAAGAAGGGAAAGGGCTATAAACAAACATATATAAAGGACCCATGGACAAAACCAAAGAGGGGAAGGATGGAGGGTGGGAGGTGAGAGAGGATGGAGTGGGGGGAAGTGGTGGTGGGAAAATGGAGACAACTGTATTCAAACAACAATAAAAAAAAAAGGGATTCAACCTACCCAGTTCCAACAAATTCTAACAGCTGACCCATGTACTTATAAAAGCAAATGGACTGAGCTGTCTTAATTTGGCCCAAGCAATTTTTGTGTCTCTCAGCAACCCTTCCTTTCTCACATGCCACAGCAACAAATTCCACCAGTTGGGATGTGATCTGCTCTTGGGGCATTTTAATTTCTCCCCTGATTTCAACATATGTAGTAAGTAGCACATAAACATAGCCTTGGGTATCTGGACTAAGTCAATTTAATTTATACATATAGTTATAGATAATACCTTGTTACATATACAAATAATTTATATTTAAAGTATATTTAAAATTCATACACATGTGATTAATAATATAATTAGATATAATATATCATAAATTTAATTTAGAATATGCAGAATATATATATACATATGATTCAAAAATATTGAATCATTGAATAAGACAAAAGGGATTTCTACACAGGATAAATGGTGTATAGTATTTTTAAAGGGAGACAGACAAATCTATTGATAATCAGTTCTGATAATTACCACTTCATTGACCCATTGAAAGCTATTACCCAAATAGAAAACCCTCTGAAAACCATTAGTGATTCTTTCCAGTTTCTGAGTGGATCCTAGACAAGGGATTGCCCTTGACTGAGTCTCATCCCAAGCATCTCTAGGCATAACAGAAGGAGGTTTGATATGTATATCATTTTTTTCTAATACACTTAATTGTATTTTTATCTTCAGTCATTGGAGTATCAACTTGGTCTTCCTCATGTTCCATTGATGCTATATGTATCAACCTTTGGATTGATATCTAAGGAAAAGGTTCATGGAAGTACCTAGTTTTTCTTTAGAGGTCTTTTAACCCTTGATATTTTATGCCCCCAAAATGGGTGTATGTGTAAATATGCATCTGTGAGGAGCAAGATTCAAAAGTGGTTTGGAACCTCTTTCCTAAATGGTTGTTCTAGCAACTGCCATTTGTTTTTAAACATGTTTTATGAATATTCTTGTAAAATTAATTTTTGCAAAGCACAGGCTGACTGCATTACCTTCCTCTGATTCCTCTGAGAACAAAACATGACAGGAGGAGGAGGAGGAGGAGGAGGAGGAGGAGGAGGAGGAAGAAGAAGAAGAAGAAGAAGAAGAAGAAGAAGAAGAAGAAGAAGAAGAAGAAGAAGAAGAAGAAGAAGAAGAAGAAAGGGAAGGAGGGAGGGAAGGAGGGAGGGAGGGGGGAAGGAAGGAAGGGAGGAAGGAAGGAAGGAAAAAAGAAAGAGCCCTTTAAGATCCATTTGTAGTTTACAGAATAAAATCAGAATCCCTTTGCATTCTAAGCACTTCAAATTTTGGCCTCATCTTCCTTCCTGGGCTCCTCATGCTTTCTAACTCTGTAAGTTTCTGTCTGATGTTATCATGATCTCCAGCCAAGTCTTAACATATTGACTGTATTAGTACATGGAGAGAAAGGCTCATCTGGTTAATTTTCCTTTATCAGATAGCATTAAGCACAACACCTTCCTCATGCAGAGTAGATATTTAAGAAATGTATTTTAAGCTACCCTGTGCTATTTTAAAATAGCTTAAAATGTTTCAAATGTCTTTTTATGTAAATAGAAAACCCTTGTATTAGACAGGACCCTTTCATGTGCATACACCCACACACACACCAAAAATAGCTTAGGAAAAAAAAGAAATGTATTGTCTTATGTGGCTGCAGAGTTCCAAATTAGGTAAAATTGACTTCAGGCACAGTTGTATCTAGAGTCTCAAGTGATGCTGTCAAAATTTTCCTTTCTTGGCTTCTTAGATTGTGTCTCTCTCTATTGAGGGCAAAGTGGCTACCTTAACCATAGATTCATCTCTCAACCCCATGAGGAAGGGATGATTTCTCCATTGAGGTTGATAGCTTAGCTCCACATGGGCTTTAAGTAGCCTATCTGGATTTGAGAACATCTCTGAATGAATCATTACACCCAGGGCCAACAGTCACTTTGAATGTCCAGGCCTCATCCACATGCTCAGTCCTGAGCACAAGAACCAAACTGAACCGATCTTCTCAAAAAAGTGGGACCCTCTTACTAGAAAAATGTGAAATGGGTGCCTGATAGAAATTTAAATAGAATAAAAAAGATGTTCATTAACTTTCCCCAAATGATCTACGTACTAGTTCTGAAAAGCCTCCACTAACATATAACTGAGTTGCCCTTGCTGTATGGCTCAGTTGGTTGGAATACGCTCCTGCACACCAAGAGGATGTGGCTTCGATACCTGGTTGGGGTGCATGCAGAGGCACCCCATCAATGTCTCTCTCTCTCCCCCCCATCCATCTGTTTCTCTCTAAAAAATCAATATGTACATCTGTACATCCTCAGTGTGAGGATAAAAAAATTCATACATGACTGAGTCCTGGTCAGGAACAGGAAATGTACCAGTTGATCTGGAAATATCCTGTCATCTCATGATGCAAGGAGGCTTCTGCTTGGACACAAAGGAGCCAACTGAAAGAAGGTCCCAGTGGGCAATAACAGGGCTTCAGAATGGAACGCAAGCAAAATCATAGGTTGTTTCTGAAAGACTCAAGTGAATGAACTCAGTCATTTGAAAAGTGGAAAATGTAGAGAAAGATGTATGTGCCCTGTATTTCTTGTATGAATTGTACCTTGGGATAATGCAAAAAAAATAAAATTTGAAAAAATAATAATGATAGGTTTCTTCCTGTAGAAGTATTCTATATAAAAAAATGAAGAAGGAATGATAGCAATGGTTGTTAGTGGCTGTTAAAAAATCCTCCAGAAGGACTGCCAGCCACACATATTGTGCCTTCTGATGGACATACATGATTTAATTTATGACGTGTTTGCCAAAAATGATTGAACAAAAATCTCATCAAACTTCTGATTCTAACCACCAGATTACAGTAAATATAGAAGAAAATGTAATACACAAAGCCAGACTACGAAAGATGCTTCAATAACAATTATCTAATACCCTCAACACATAGATTACAAAGGAAAAAAAAGAACAATGGGTTAGAGAGTGGTACCAGTAGAGTAAAAGAGATTAAGAGATACCAACTAATTTTTATTTGATATATATTAATCTTACTTTAATTCCTGATCTACAAGCAAATACACACACACACACACACACACACACACACACACAGAAAGTTACCCAACCATGTGATATGAAAACTAGAAATATTTATTGAAAAAGATAAAAGATAAAGAAATATTGTACATAGGACAATGATGCCTCAGTTCCCTTCAAAGTAGGTACCTTGGGACCTCACAGAGTTCCTCAATCGCCATAAGCTGCCCTATTGTATTTTCCTGAATCTCATCAATGGTCTGAAATCTCTTCCCTTTCAAAGGTGATTTTAGTTTTGGATAAAGCCAGAAGTCACAGGGCACCAAATATGGGCTGTAGGGGGCTGAGTCACCTGGGTGATTTGATGTTTCATCAAAAAACTCTGTGCAAGATGTGATGCATGAGCAGGAGCATTGTCATGATGAAGCTGCCAATCACCAGTTGTCCATAGTTGTGGCCTTGAGTCATCCAAATAGTTTCCACAGAGGAATATTCAAGCTTAAAGCAAAATTTGGTGCAGATTTGTTGCTCTACTTGTTCAGTCATGTTGAATGTGATGGCTACACAGTACACATGTTCACTCAACGGTACCTACTGCCCCCACTGACTAGTACAGTGAAGTCATCATTGTTCAGACATTCCAGTCTAGTCTCCTTGGCTGCCAGGTTATATCGGTGTCACACAAACTGTTCTTGTGATATTAACAATGGCTGGACTTTTTCCAGACAGACTTCATCTCTGTCTCTCTGTCTCTCTCTGCCTCTCTCTCTTTTATACACACACACACACACGCACACACACTACTTTCAGTGTTCAGAGAAACTGAACTGAGAAAATATTTGATTATATTAAGGAATTAATGTTCATTTCTAAGGCTTAATAACATTAATAATATGTTTTTTTCTAAAAAGTTTTCATCTTTTTAATATAAATAAATATTTTTAGATATGTTTGAATATTTGATTATATTGAGAGATTATTGCTAGTATTTAATGCATAGTAAGGTTGATGATACAGTGCTTTTTCCTAAAAGTTCCTCATTTTTTGAATATGTATAATAAATATTTAATAATAACATAATATTTTGTATTTCCTAGCAAGTATTTGTGGAGCACAGGGAGGAAGATTAAAGCATAAAAGAAACAAGCTTGTCCATGAGTTGTTAGTAGTTAAAGCTGGGTGATGAGTATGTGAAGGTTCAGTATAGTATTCTCTCTACTGTTGTCACATTTGGAATTTTTATAGTAAATAAATGTAAAACCAGTATTTTAAAAATGAGTTTAGGTATCACCAAACTACATTGGTCCAATCTGGAGTGGGAAACATCATTTCAGCATTTGTGAAGATCTTCAACAAAAGTCAGGACCAGTTTCAGAGCTGAGGCCATAATTAAGATGCCCTTCCCACTTTCCTGAGAGAGCCCAATGTGTTCAGTCTTCTGTACAGATAACCCGTACTCATCCATTACATGGCCTTTATTTTTACAATAGTCTGATGGCATATGACTTAAGATGTGATAGAGGGCTGGCATTTTGAAACACTAAAAAGAAATATCATCATTCCATCATAAAGACATAACCTAAAAAAAAAAAAAAAAAACACCTCATTTGGTTCTTTAACATACCTGGCTTATTCCTACTTGGGCCTTTATAATTGTTCTCACTTCCTGGAACTTTCTGTTTCTTGCTCTTCCTGGGTCAGTCTCTTACCATGAGCTCAGACATTACCTCTCCTATGATGCCTTCCTTGATGACAACTGCAACCACCCCAAAATCATTCTGTATCTCACTGACTTCACCTTTTCCCCACTTTCAATCAGTATCACCATCTCTAGCATCTTCCCAAACATTTGATCACAATGGTAGCAACTAGCGGGTATTGTTCACCTGCCCTAGGTACGGAATATTTTGAATCTTCATAGCTAGGACAATTCCTGGAACCCAGTGGGTAATCAACAAACACTTGTAAATTAAATACTTAGTAGTTAAATCACTACTAATCTACCAAGTCTATTGCTTCAGCTGCTGCCATTTTACACTAAATATGATGCGCGCGTGAGCGCGCACACACACATTTCCCTCTAAATCTAGGCATTCCCTACCTTGAATGTTAACAACAGAACTACATCTACCTTCTTCAGTGATGTCTTATTTCTTTGTTTTGCTAAGGCCAAGCATTGATAACAATGATAAATCTAACTGGAATAAATAAGAAACATAGCATTAAAATAGATGTGAGGCCCCTGGCTGGTAGCTACATGGTTAGAGCCTTGCCCCAATATACCAAGTTTGCAGTCAGGGCACATACAAAAATCAACCAATAAATGAATAATAAGTGGAGCAATAAATCCATGTTTCTTTGTCTTCCTCTCTCTCTCTCTACATCGATAAAAATAAAACAGATGTGAAAGTTGTTTTACCTTTTCTTTTTAGATTTTTTATTTTTTATCTTTAGAGGGAAAGGGTAGGACAGAGGGAGAGGGAGAGAAAGATGTATGGTTGCCTCTCGTGTGCCCCCTGCTGGGCACTGGCCTGCAACCCAGGCATGTACCCTGTCTGGGAATCGAACCTCGATCCTTTGGTTCGCAGGCCCTTGCTCAATCCACTGAGCTACACCAGCCAGGGCTGTTTTACCTTTTTATAACAGCTTGCATGAGAGTGCACAACTTCAGACAATTAGAAGGATATTCTGATAACTATTCCCTGCTATTATTAGAAGATGAGTTATTTGTATTAAGAGAGCAAGAAACCCTACCTCGGAGAAATAGTAGTTTGCAGTTGTGAAAACAACAAAGTTAGCATTCAATTAAGTTCCATCACAAGATTTATACTAATCATTAACCAAAAGTTGTCTTCTGTTCAGTTTCAGGAAATTGAACAATACCCTGATGAAGAGAAAGACCCTTTAAAAATTAAGCGATAATTATGGTATGTTTGCAAAATGCAGTCTATCTTTTGTATCTTGAATTTCTTGGCTGTGTAATTTGCATACACATTAAACTCTGTGGGAAATTGGAAAGCAATTCAGAATTCAACAATTAAAAGATACAAATTAAAATTGTTAGCATTAACTTAAAGTTTATTGCTGGTGCAATGCTCTTGGATATAAATGAACTCTGATCAAGCAGCCATTTCCCTCTTAGAAGTTCAACATATTTTCAACTTCTGTCTCCAAATGGACCTTTCAGTCATTGATTTTGCTGATGCCCCTTGATATTTGTAAGTTTATTAAAAGTATACTCTTTAAAAAAATAAACATATGTTGGCTGCAGATCACCTTTTTTCTTTAGAAAAAAATGTTGGTCAAATTTCTCTGGTATTCAAACGGACTTTCCATCTCCTCAAACACCTTCCAGTTATTTGGGGGATCAGATAATTCTGTATTTAAACTAATAGCAAGAAAAGACACCTCTTTATAGAGGTGTGAATTTAAGAGCAAAACACAGTCAACACAGCAAAAGGTGTGTCTTGCCTTCTCCCTTTTCATTTGCATCTATATTTTACTTATTATAAATGCACTTATGTGAAATATATATAGGTATGCAAGCATGTATAGGTATGAAGTTTTATATGTCGAGTACTTTGGAATCTAATTGCCTGGATAGGAAGCTCAGTTCCATCACCTTCCAGCTGTATGCTCAAAGATGTCTTAGTCTGTCAGCTTCTGAGTGCCATTCCACAAAATAGAAATGGACAATACTCGATTCATAAGTTTGTTGTGAATATTGAAGGAGAAAAAAATAAATCCCTATATTTGACATGTGGAAAATACTCAATAATTGCAAACCATTCTTTTTGTTAAGTCTCTGGTTGAATCCCAGTCCTACCACTTACTAGCTCTGTGACCTTGGGCAAGTCAACTGGCCTCTTTCTGCCTCGCTGGCCCATCAGAAAAATGGGGATGGGCACAGTGCCTACATCATAGGGATGGCAGGTAATTAAATAGGTTCAATGTCTGTAAAGCACTTATAATGCTGCCTAAAGTGAGTCTTACATAAGTTATTTGTGAAATAACAAATAGGTGTGGACAGAGAGATGGATAGATACAAATATTTACATGTGTCTACCTACACACACACACACACACACACACACACACACACACACAGAAAGCAGCCTCAAAGTAGAACTGGAAAAATTCCAGTATTACTGTAATATTGCTCTAAACTAGAAATACTGATTGTCCTTGTGTTTGTTTTCATTTGAAAGCAGGTGATTGGAGAAAACTTTCATATATGGACACACAGAAACCCAAGTGCAATGGCTCATCAGAAACTGCATGTATCCTACATGACTGTTTTTGAGAGAATTGGGATGCAATTAAATGCTCTTGACACTATAGCTAATTGAATACACGTGGATCATTGATGGTCCTTCAACATGCCCCAGGGCCATCAACTGACCAAATTATGTGTAAGCCATTTGGTTTCACAGGTAAGTCTAGAAATTTATATTTTTATGCTACAAATATAGTTTCAATGGGAAAATCAGAATAGGGGCTAGAAAGTGTCAGACCCATAGGAACTAGGTCATTTTTCCTATATATGGGCTCTAATAATTTGGTGGTTCATACACACGGTGACAGCAGCAGATAGTTATGTGTTGAGCTACAAAACCTGAACCAATCTAATGTGCGAGCACATCTAGCTTCTATTTGAATCACCCTCTTCTATGTCCACCAGCAAGATTATTAGCTTGGGAATTCTAGAACATCTTTGTCAGGACTATCAAATAATAATGATAATGATAATGATGATAATAATAATATTAATAATAGAGTACCAAACCCCTCCTAAAGTCTGACATATACAAGAACAGAACCACCATCCCTACACAGACACACGCACCCCTAACATGCACAGACACATACAGGGGCTACTTTCAAATCACAATATCTTTGTAATCTGTGCATCGATCACACTACATCCAATTCCTGACACGAAAGCTTCACTTTAGAAAAATGCCCATAACAGTGAATAGAAATACTAGCCTGCATCACAGGTGTCAGATAATAAACTATGGTTGTTCTGCATTTTTAATTTTTCACTTAACCAACGAGAGTTTTAGTCACAATTATCTGACACCATGTACATGACACATACCTATACACACATGCATATATGTGTATATATTTATATATACACATATTTTTTTAGACTAGCCAATATACACAAACAGATAAACCAAAGAGAGAACACCCTATCAGGGACATGTCCCGATAAACAGATACCCAAGTTGAATTTGGAATGTTGTTATGATAACATCTCCCCTTGTGTCTACCATCTAAAGTGGATTTTTATCTCTCTGTGAAACCAAACGGCTTACACATAATTTGGTCAGTAACACATATAAATGTTTCAAGCATAACAAAACACATATTTCAGAGAGCGCTGAGGAAAATGATAGCTTTAGGACTTTCAGAATAAAACCAGGAGTCTTTCTGCTGGAGAGGCGTAAAAGAGATTAAGTGGACGGTACTTTCTTTGAATTATTGATGTAATCAAAACGCTAGCAGATTCACAACAGCAGTCTTCCCTGTGCTGAGGTCAACATCGACTTTAAGTTTGGTTTTAGCTTCTTTTTTTTTTCCATTAAAAAAAGAAAGAAAGAAAAAGAAATCATCTGTTGTTTACCTAAAAGATGTGGAATTTCCCAGCAATTCATAACATGTATTAAAAGGAGGTAACTGTGAGTGGTTTTCCCAATCGGGGGCATAAAGCATTTGCCCATCCACCATCCAGTTTTTCAGTTCAATTTGGGTCAGCACCTGGGCTTTTAAGATTGTTAGGATATGGACGCATATATCCAACCTTGCATTTAAGATGGAGATGGCTTCATTAAACTGGAGGGCAGACTTCTTATTAGATGAAGCTCTGCTCTCCACAACTTAACCTTAAAGTGCTAATGCAGTATTTTCCTCCTCCTAATTTTGCAGACTGCAAAGGAGCTTCCCATGGCTCCCTGATCCCCCCAATACCCCAAGCCCAATTCCCAGATCCCCTCAACACAGGCAGATATCATTTCAACAGATGTCAAGAACAGCTAAAGTGCACTTAGGCCTATTTGTTAAATTCCTAAGGGAGGAGGTAGATTGGCGAAATTCAGCCAGTAATTAAACCACATACTTCTTCTAAAGCTGCCTCTGCCCCTCTCTTCCCTGCATAATCTCTCTGCCTTACATCAAATCATTTAGACACTTATTGGCTACAATCAATACAATATGAGATACATTAATTTTATCCCTGAGAGGCTTTCGGGGAAGAGGTAGTATTGCTTCACAAGCATTTTGGAGCGTGCATGCAAACCTACCATCAAACAGCAACACTGCCTCTGTTCTCTACCAGGGCAGATTTATGGTGTCCCTGTCTCTCAGCCACCCCGAACCCCCCACCCCTCATCTGTGCCCATGGAACTGGGCTGCTGCCAAACACAGGCAAATTGGATTGGAGACAGAAACATTAAATATATTACCTAATGCACACAAATGCGAAATAGTGCAAAACACTGTGAAGTGGCCTGGCTGAGCAGAATTTTAACAATTCTACTCAAGTCTTTCCATATGTTCAGTCTCCCTTGTGCCTCGCTATGTTTCCCAGTCACAGAATCTGTTTCTTCAATGCAACCCAACTGCTTCTCCCACCCCTCGCCCCCACTCTGGTCTATCCCTTGGTCTGCAAAACAACTAGAAAAGCCTGAGCAAATTTCCAACAAGAGGAAATGCCTTCATTATGAAGGTGCTGAATGAAAGTTTGCAATTTTCACTGTTTTCAATAGTATGTATTTTTTTCCATTAGGATGGAGATCCAGATTCTCAGAAAGATGTTTTGAACAATAAACTTGACTCCCAGGAAGGTGTGTACCGCTGTGGTCTATAATTCCAGCACCTCTCCCACCCCCAGGGCCACCAGCCATCTTTCAGCCATCCGTACCTCCCAGCCTCAAATGATTTTATTCAACAAATGAGACAAAGAAAGGAAAGTGGATGGAACAGTTCAGTCTATCAATGGAGCCTGCAGTAGAACTGAAGAGGTAGGCAGTAGAACAAAGGAAATCCAGGAATCACTGTGAGGGCCAGACAACAAAATTAAAATCGATCAGAAATTCAGACAAGAAACATTTCCACCATCAGGCTTCCCACCTCATGTTTGCAGTGAAGAAATAATTGGGGAAAGAAGATTTTGTGATATACAAAGAAAATCATTATAATTTTCTCATTAACTACACCTGGCTTGGCCAATGGGCAATGATCTTTTGATGAAACACCAGAAATTATTATTTTCTATTAGAAAGGGAAGGAATCAGGCTCTCTGGTCAATGGCCACCAGTTGCAACAGGAAATACAATGAATTCTGGATGCAAGAGTCAGAAAAACTGGCCTTGGGGCTGGTTCCCTGTGGGAGCTCAGGTAGTTCAGGAGACCTCACTGGACCCAGTGTCCTGGCCTGTAAAGTCAGTAGCTGATTTCCAAAGCTGTTTATGGCTCTCTTAGCATTGGCTTCCCACTACCAGTTTTAATCCTTACTTGCCCTCATACCTAGTCTTCACGGCTCTCTTTCTCTTCATTTAACACCACAAAGCAATGCCATGGCTACTGCTGAAACCCAAACTGGCTTTTGAAGGGATTAACAACGTAATAAGAGAATGCCTCTTCATCAGCCTGTTCTCCTGAAGAACAGGTGAAATTCTGAACAGCAAAGACCTGCACTGGTGCTTTTCAGAGGTAAGTCGCACTCCCTGCCAGGAGTTATCCCAGGGCACTCCTTGGAGTGTCAGCATTTGAAATGGTGGGAGTTCTGTTTCAACACAGACTGTGGGACCCACATCCTACTGATTGAATCAAAAACTCTGTGGGTGAACCCCGAGAAACCAAACTTGGAGTAAAATCCACAAGTGATTTGTATTAAGAGCCCATGTGTGAGATACAGACAGATTATGGTGATCACCTAAGCACTATTTTATACTTAGAAATATCTATTTATTTGTGATGATTATTGTGCTGATCCCCGTCTAAGACTGTAAGCTTCCTAAGGTGCAAATGATACCTTCTTACTCATTGATACGTCACTGGCATCCTGTGCAGTGCCTGTACACACAGTGTACATGTTAGTAAACATTTGCTGAATTGAATTGGAGAAATACAGGTGGCCAGAACCCACCCCTGGTCTAATGAATTAGAATATCAGGACATAGCACCTTGGAATCTGCAGTTCCATGAGCACATCAGTGATTCTTTCACAATAAGTTGTGAGAACCACTTTTCTCATATATGCCAAGCATTGTGGAAGATAGAAGCCTTATTTTGTCACAAACTATTCCAAGTAGATATACTATGGTTTTCCATATTCAGATCTCTTGGGTGCATGTTCCTTTCCTGGATCTTGATAAATAGGTTGGGCTGGAATTATCCTGAGGTGGTCACACAACCAGTGGGCCCAGATAACTTGTCCAAGGTCACACCCACAGCCATGTGATGGTTTGTGGAGTTGATACAACTGGACAACTTTTATTGGGGCAGACTATCACCTTTCTATGTAACAACTGTCAGAATATGTATAAAAGAAATGCCAGAAAATCCAAAATTAAGTGTTCCAGTCCCATTTATTTATTCCACAAATGTTTGCTGAGTGCCTACTGTGTGCCAGGCATTTTGTTAATTGCTAGGGATACATGTTGAACCAAAAGCCTATGGTTTCTGCCCCCCTGAAGTTTATACTCTAACACAGAGAAACTAAGCAATTGTATTCCATATAGGTGGCAAACATGTTCCCAGGGTGCCTTTGTCTTTTGGGTTTATTTATAGTGCATCTTTAAATACACTGCCTCAAAAATGTAAACACTTTCATCTTTTTATCACACTTTTTGTCTTAAGTTTCATTTTCTGAACACTGCTTGACAACTTAAGTTTTTGTAAAGATTCTATAGGATTTTGAAAGAGAAGTAAGTCTGCATTCATAGCCTCTAAAGCCTCACCTCCTGTTTAATCCACAACCCATGTTTTTCTCTTCACTTCCCAGATGGAAGGCCACTTCTTCAGTTGCAAATCTACAGCCAGTTTCCAAAAAGCCTCTTACTCGACTGCTCCATATCTCTGTGTTTGGCTTTTCTTGGAACTTCCATCTTCTGGTTGCCATCACGACCTCTACTTGGAGAGGTCCTGTCACTCTGTCTCTTTACTCTCAAACCAGTCTGTGGGGGTAACTTTTGGCCAACTCTTAAATGGTCGTCTTCTCTAGAAGTGCACCTACTTCTCTTCTTTTATGTTACATTAAACCATGGCACTATGTATAAACAGATGGGAAACTTCATAAATCAGCTTAAGCAAATAGTAAATAAGGATAATAGTGTTGATTTACATGTACCAACTTGAGAAAAAAGTCCTAAATATACTGGTAAATGATAACAGCAATTGTAAATCATTATATACTATATGATGCTCTTTTCTATAAAAATAAAATGGCCTTTAATAGACAGGTCCTAGATATTGAGACATATATAATTATAAACATATAGGCATATTCACAGACAAAC
Source organism: Anoura caudifer (assembly GCA_004027475.1). Classification (NCBI taxonomy): domain Eukaryota; kingdom Metazoa; phylum Chordata; class Mammalia; order Chiroptera; family Phyllostomidae; genus Anoura; species Anoura caudifer. The sequence goes on from PVKU01000193.1 coordinate 264,197, forward strand.
TATCCAGGTCTATGATGACCAACAGAAGCATGCAATAGACCACATGGATGCAAGCAACATATGCAATTCTAGACTTCCTAGTATTCACATTTAAAAAGAAAAAAGAAAATAGGTAAAACCATTTTCAACAATACATTAAATTTAGCCAAATATCTTTTAAACATGCAATCAGTTATTTTTTTAGAAGTGTCAATGAGCTGTTGTTTCATCTTCTTTTATTGTATGAATTCTTTAAAATCCGGTGTGTATATTACATTGCTCAATAATGATGTGAGGCTAATAGCTCCCATATCAGACAGTAAGATTATAGAACACTTCCAACATTATGGAAAATTCCACTGGGCGGCACTTGGTGAGAAGACACACTATTCTCACCAAAGAAAGAGGCAGGAAAATGTAAGTTTGTTTCCCAAACTTTAGGAGGAGATTTACTGTTAGGACAACATGGACTCTTTGGGGCATTTGTTTAAAATTTGTTTCCTTTCTCAGATGTAATGTTCTCACTGCTCTGACAAGAACTGGGATACTTGAGAAGAATCTTTAGACCCAATTTGATTCTCGGTGTCATGATTTACTGGCTGTGTGATTTTGGGAAAATAGTAGCCTCATTATCCTTATTTTTACCAGTAATATGGCCATTATGAAGAATAAATTAGATGATGTATGTACATAGTGCCTAGCTGGCCCTGGCTAAACTCAAGTTTCCTTTGGGGTCTCTTTCTAGCCATTGTAAACATTTCAATTTGACCTGAATAAGGATAAAAAGTGACTGGTAAGCGCTCCCCTCTCAGTAAAGCTGCATTTCCATGTTTCTTCTGTCACTTCACAGAGCAGATAGTCATCCAGCAGCTCTGTGATGTTTACTGTTATCCTCCTCTCTTCTATGGCTGCAAAAGGGACTAGGCAATTGAGTAAGATATGTTCCTCGGTAAATCCATTACCAAGTTCGCATTTCTAGATTGCAAACAGGAGAGCAATATAACCTCCAATTATGAGTAATATCTGGATGAAACAGAACCTTCATCTATGACTAAGGTTGTACATAGCTCTGTGTGCCTGTGTCTATGTATGCATATGTGCACATGTATGTAAGTAGGTGTGCATGCAGGCATTTGTCTTCAAAGTTTTCTCTTACTGTTCTGAGATCAGCTCAGTGGTGTGGGAAATAATCTGATCCCAAACCAGAAACCATGGCACCTACGAGACTTTAGGCAAATGTTTCACTGCCTCTTGTTCTCTGCTTCCTGGTCTGAAACATGCAGGGGCTGAACCAGATGATCCCCGAGATTATTTTCAGCATGCATATTCCATGATTCAATGAATCTGTGGATAATCAAGGCCAAAGTTCTCATTCTTGTTATCACAGGTAATCAAGAGTTGATAAAACATCAGTCCTCTATCAAAATGCTGCTCTCTTATTGTGCTCCTATTATTAGGCTTACTACACCCATGCAAGACTTTGATCAATGGAAGCAGCTAATAGTCCACTTGGATGGTGCCCAGGAGGAGGGCAGACTCTCCACAGGCTTCATTTGCAAATTTCATTCCACTCAGAACTGACTCACCAACCCTGGAAGAAATAATAAATGGCATCTGAAGGCATGAAAAATGGATACGGAATATAATAGGAGGGGTGGGTAGGTGAGCAGGGGTTAGATTGGATGCCTTTCAGGTCCCTCTGCACCTTGAGGTCCTAGGATTCTGCTAGGATGGGATTTAATAAATCATCAAGACATGTGAAACATACAGGCATCTACCCTACAGCATGTTCAGTTATTTTCTTAAAGGCAAGCAGAGAAGTACATCCCAGATGCACCCAAAAGATGACCCTCTTCTTGCTAGAAAAAGATGCCCATAAAAAAAAATTGAAGAAAGTGTGAAGGGAGGGAGGGGGAGGCAAGATGAGCAAATGTCCTAAAATGTTAAAAATTGGTGATTCAGGTAAGTGTTATACAGGTGTTACTATGCTAGTTCTGCACTTTTGCAGAAGTTTATAATGTTCAGAATAAAAAGTTAGAAAAAATTTCACTAATTTGCAAAAAAATAAGGAAAATTTAAAATTAGAAATAATCATACTCTTTAGAGTGAGTTCCTACAAGATATTTTTTCAAAAAACTTCTTTGGTCCAGTAACTTTGAAAACTCTTTTGTTCTATGCAATCCGCTTGGAGATTTATGATTATCCTTCATTAGCATGTTAAAGGTACTGAGAAGTCCAGCAAAATGAAGTCTTTTCCATCTTTTCCAACAAGTGTGTTTTATACCTGCTTCAGAACCATGAAACCGCAGGTGTGCATGCGTGTGTGTGGCATCCATCAGCCTACCATGGGATTAATGTTTCAGCAGCACATACTGATTCATTCTTCCATTTTGTTCATCTGGTTAAGTGTTTACTATGTGACAGACATACAAAAACATAATATGATATATTCTCTATTTATAAGTAGCATACAGCCCAAAAGACAGAGAGGTAAGAGAAAAAAACTATTAACATAGAAAAGATTTGTGTGATTGAAGCTACATCATTGTACAAAAGTGCAGAGGAGAGAAATGGAATTAGAACTATAATAGAAGATGTTAGCAATAACTGTTAAAGCCTGAACTGGTGACTGGGAACTTCCTGAGTCTAAAGAAGAAAAAGCCAGAGATGATAATTTATTGGAATCTATCCAGTTTCGCCCAGAAAATAGATAATCGCATCATTCTGGATATTTTCCCCTGGATATTTTTTTTTTGAGAATTTTATCCTCTAATCTCCACTTTACTCAAAAGATATTTATTTGTACAGAAAAAGTGATGTAGAAAATTCACTGGAAAGAGCTTAGATTCTATCTAGCAGGAATATTCCATGATTCAGTAAATCTGGAATTCATGAAATTGCTGCCTCACTTCAGTTTAGTGAATAAGAGTGAAGATGCTTTAGGATGCAAGGAACAACACCTGGCTGACTGTGGCTTCAGTGCTGAGGATATTTATGGCTTTCCTGATTCCAAATCTGGCAGGGGACAATCCCAGGTTGGTTTGGTGGCTTAGCAGTACCAGCAGGACTCAGGCTTTTGCACACACTTTCCATGTGACATAAATATTGGGTTGGCAAAAAAGTCCCTCTGTTTTTTTTTCCATAAAATACAAGACACATTTTTTTCATTTTCACCAACAACTTTATCGATTTGGATATTTTCAGTATGTTGGCTATCTCCCACATGACATAATGCTGATTGTTCTTAATTAATGTCTCAATTTGATCGCTATCAGCTTCAACTGGTCTAACCAACCATTGAGCATCATCCAGCAAGAAATCTTCAGAATAAAATTTGGCAAATCACTTTTGACTCAGTTGATCAACCACAGCACCTTCTCCACACACTGCATAATTTTTTTTTTTTTGCATTTCAGATGCATTTTTACCTTTCTTGAAACAATAAAGCATAATATACTGAACATGTTGCCTACTTTCTTCCATCTTCAATATTAAAATGGCTACATAAAATTCACCAATTTTGCCCTGGCTGGTGTAGCTCAGTGGATTGAGCGCAGGCCTGCGAACCAAAGGATCATGGTTCGATTCCCAGTCAGGGCACATGCCTGGGTTGCTGGCCAGTTCCCAGCAGGGGACACACTAGATGCAACCACACATTGATATTTCTCTCCCTCTCTCCTTTCCTTCCCTCTAAAGATAAATAAATAAAATCTTTTAAAAATATATTTAAAAATTCACCAATTTTAATAAGTTTTTTAAAAATGCATGCTGACATGACAATTGTCACAATACAATCCAATAAATTTTTTTCAAATGAAGTTAAAGACTACTAAGTGCTACTAGAACCATCTTACAGGGGGAAAAACCACGAATGAATTTTTTGGCCAACCCAATAAATACCCTCATACTCTCTTTTACAGAGGAAGAAGCTCATCAAATTTCTCTGGGTAGCAGAGGAGCCAGCGAGCTAAGCCCAGACAGCCAAACTGCAGAGACTGGTGTGATACCCATGACACAGTGCTGCCATTCAAAGAGTCACACAACTTGTCTGATGCCACCCTTTCTACTTAGCAGAACAACTGGACCTCCCACTCAGATGTCTTCGTCCACTGGGGATCACTCGCCTTTAGCCAGGAACAGCATGTGCACTCACAGCCTCCACACAGCCAACATCACAGCGCACGCACCTCTCTGCAGAGGACAGGTCTCCACGCCTGTGAATGTACACTGTCTTCTCAAGAACCCACAGACCTCGCCTCTTTTCCCCAAGAGATTTATAATTAGGCCTGCAAAAAATTAAGAAATTAATATAAAAGTCGCCGTGTTGCTAGTGCTTTTATTATGCTTTAATTTACTAGAAACATTTTCACACCACCCCTGGGGAGTAAGTGCAATGCAAAATTGCTTACATCGGTCTTAAAAGCTGAAGTAAGCGTTTCCTTTTCATCTTCCATAATCCTATTAAAAAAAAAAAAAAAAAAAAAAAAAGCTGGCAAGTCTGTGGACCAGAAGCAGCAAATAGATAATTATATCACTCTGGATATGTTTCCCCCAGCTTTTTTTTTTTTTTTGAGGATCCCCCCTCATAATTCTCCACTTTCCTCATAATTTATTTACAGGTAAAGAAGGGATGAACTAAACTCACTGGGCAGACAAGTGCACAATCACTCTAATTAAGTTACTAGTGATTCCAAGTACCTCGGCAATCACCAACAGGATAATGCAGGTGGCAAGATCAGACAACGGAGAACATGGGAGCAAGAGGTGGAGGCCCAGTGTGCCCTTGCTGCTAGGAAACTGCAGGCAGATGGCTAAGAGTTTGGGAGGAGCAAAACCACGGTTCGAGTCTCAGCACGTCCACTTCCCAGCAGCGTGATGTGAGGCGAGTTCCCGAAATTCTCCAGGCCTCAGTTTCCACATCTTTCAAAATGGGACACTAGCAAATAAATCTACCTCTCATACTTATTGTGAATATCAAATGTGACAATATACCTGAAAGGGGGCTCTTAGTTCAGCTGCTGGCACAAAGCAGTGTTCAACTCATGGTAACTATAATTTGGAACTGTGAACATAGTCATTCTATGGGTCAACAGACTGGTTTGCAAGGCCACTGCTGAGACCGTTCCCTCCCTGGCACTCATTAACAGATGAGGAGATGCCCACTGCAGTAAAAGGACTTAGGATGGATGACAATGATCCAGGATACAAGCCATGACCTGGAATTAAGCACAGTTTCCTCACTAATGGCATGCTCAAAAATCAAAACAACATGTTGGCATGTGCGCAAAAGGTTTCTAGAAAAATTAAAATGGGATAGTATATGTGAATGATCTCTGCTACCTGGAAAAAGTCTTTTCCAATTGAAAGCAGCTGAACTTGTCTTTGGGCACTTGCTTTAGGCTACAAAACAATTCTCAAGCCTCTCAAATTGGTTTCCAGTGTATACGCGATGCAATAAGATAAACAAGGACCTCTCTCTGGATCATTAATTCAGCTCAGTGATTGGCCTTGTAATGTCATATAAATCAAACTGAGTATGTGATAACAAATGACAAAAATTTAACATGGGTATGTAAGATAAAGCATGAGGTGTCAAAGAAATTATATCACACACCATTCAGGGGCATAAATATATTCTCTTCTGCCATTAGAGTTAACCCAGCCCTGGTTGGTGTGGGTCAGTGGATTGAGTGCCAGGCCTCGAACCAAAGGGTGGCCAGTTCATTTCCCAGTAGGAGCACATGCCTTGGTTGTGGGCCAGCTCCCTGGTGGGGGGTGCATGAGAGTCAACCACACACTGATGTTTCACTCCCTCTCTTTCTCCCTTCCTTCCCCTCTTTCTAAAAATAAGTAAAATAAAATCTTTAAAAAAAATAAAGAGTTAACCTAAATGAAAACTGTACTGGTTATCATCACTGATAAACAGGTTCTCCTACTTTTTGATTTCATTGTTTTCTCTAAATTTGATACAGAGATGTTGGAGTCTTGGTTATGTTGTTTTTCTTCCTTGAGAAATATCAATATCTTTTTATAATTGGAATTTTCAGCAAAGCTTGCCACCTCAAATTTATCAAAGCTGTTTCAAAACTCTGTTTTGATTCCTGTGTTGAGTATCAGATTGGAAAAAAGTGTTTTTCTGGTCATGAGTAGCCAATGGGCCAAGAAATGCAAATAAAGATTGAGGATTTTGCAAGAACTGAACTTTTCTGCTTTTCTTCATATTCTTTCCTCTGTTTGAAAATGGCAAATGAGCTTTTGGAGGAGAAAAAATGATTTAAAAAAAGACAAGACAAATTGTTGCACAGTAATAAGTCCTCATATCTAACAAAAATCTAATAGGATATATGGAAAATTAATGTCTCATATCATACACACACCACCCCACATTTATATATGAAATAAAATTTTGCAATAACTTTTTAAGTTATTTTTGTTACAAATAGAGGTCCTAACTGCAGAGACATGAATAAATAAAAGATTATTTTTTTCACATGATGTGAGTTCAGAGGTAGCCTGTCCCATCACTGGCTTAGCTGCTGTATTTACAGCCAGCATCCCACATGGTTGTGAATCAGTGGCTGCAACCCTATTATTATTACCCTGGAAAAGATGAGGAGAAAGAGTGGGAGGACAGAGAGCGCCACCTGGAGGTGTCACCTTCCATGAAGAAATCAAAAGCTTCCCCAAACACCAATGGCAAACTTCCAGTTACAGCTCTTCCAACAGAACTTGTCACATGGCGACTCTGAGCTGCATAGGAGGCTCACAGAGCAAACACCTAGCTGAGCATATTTCCAGGCTGAGCAAATCTGGGGCTTTTGTAAGCATGAGAAAATGGTAAAATACTCACCAAGACAACTTTTCATTTCTGGAAGATCATCCACTGTTACATTACTAGTGATCAGAGTCTTTCACACTTAACAAAGATGATATAATGCCTTAAATGCTTATTTACTTATGTTCTGTTGAGATATGTTATTTCTGCAGCCTGAGGGGAAGTGGTGGGCTCCCCCAGCTGCAATCAAAAGAGACACACCCCTTTCTACAGTCCTGCTGTCTCTTCTTTCGTAAAAAGCATCACTGTATCCACTTGAAGGTATTGATTTTAATTAATCACAATGTGCAGCCACCTCAATCAATAGAAGGGTACAGGGGGAAGAACAGAAGCTGTACATCACTGTGATTTCTTCTCTTCTGAGAACTTTCCTTCCTTTAACTTAAATTCAGTGGTTTTGTTGTGCATGGATGTTGCTCAGATCCCACTAATGCATTCACAATTACACTAAGGGCTACTCTTGACTGAACACTGATATCCCAGTGTTCAGTCCTACAGTGCCACATAGAGTCCTGTGATGTTTTGGTAATATTTTACTGTATTTTATTATTATTCACATTTTAAAGAGGGGAAAACTGAGACTTCAGAATTTAAATAAGCTCCCAACATTCCAAACACCACTCATACTAGAGCCAAGATTTATATTCAAGTCTGATTCCTGTTACAATTTTATTTGAGACCATAATAATCATATTCGGTGTCTAAATACTATTTTACATAGATCATCCCTAACTTTCATAATGATTTGTGTTACCTCCTTTTCTGAGAAGTTACACTTGAGCTTCAGAGAAAGTAAACAATTTGGTCAGATCACACAGGGGACAGGTGGCAGAGGTGATCCCCACAGAGGTGTGTCTGGTTGCCCAGATTTCCATGCACCACCCAGCATCACCAGGCACAATGACACAAAGAGCACTACCTGAGGGCTTGGGAGCCACTTCTTACCTAACATAGAGAGGGTAGCCTGGCCACAGAGCTTTAGCTCTAGAATCAAGCTGCTGGGGTTTCAAATCCTGCTTCCAAACTTAGTCTGTGTCTTATAGCATCCTACTTAAATTTACAAAATTCCAGCTTCCAAGTCCACCTCCCATGAGAAAGATGCCCCTGCCTTGATGACTTCTGGAGAAGGAGGAGAGAACAAAACGGAGACTACAAGAATGCAAGCTTCTTGATAGGATTGAAAGAGGCAATGTGTGGAAGACCCCTGGTACTGACTAGAACAAAACCAAGAAAAGAGACAGGGGCTATATCCTTATAAGCGAGTTACTTAACCTCTATAAGCCTCAGCTTCTCCTGCTGTAAAATGGGATCCTGATAAAACCTACCTGCTATGAGAATCTAATGAGTGAATATGCATCAAGGGTTTCTAACTCTTCTGGGAAGGTATCATTTGCTTAGTAAATGCTAGCTATCATCATCATCAACATGACATGCAACTACACTGAATTTCAAAGACCAGCTGAAAATAGAGAATCAGGAATAAAAATCTCATTTTTTTGCATGAAATGTGACTGCTGGTACCATAGTGGAGATATTTAGAGCATGCAAAAAGTACAAAGCAATGCGCTCTAACGCCAGAAACTTGTTTTTCAAGAAGCTTTTCAAACTGAAGCAGAGGGCACAGCCAAGCCTGGCTAATTAGCTGCACTGCCTTATGCCATGGGGCTCAAGGCATCATGCCCGGCTGTTGTGTTGGGGGCTGGAGCCTGCTAAGTCAGCTGTAATTGACACCCAGGCACAGTGGGGAGCAGGGAAGGTTAAGGGGAGGGAGGGATTTGGAGGAGCCAGAAAACAAAGGCACAGGACAACGCTGAGCGCCTTACAAAACAACACTGGATGAAAAGTTTGGTTTTATTTTTTTGTTTTGTTTTGTTTTGTTTTCTGGGGAGTCTGGGAGATGCCCCTCTTCTCACTCTCTCTGGAGAGCCCCTCTGCTCACATGTTTGTTCTCAGACCAGACTGGGAAGCAGATTTCCCAGCTACAGCAAACAAGCCTCAGGTGCCTTTGATCCATCCTGTCTACGGAGAAAGAGGACTTTTTTTCCTGTTCAAAATGTGGCTTTTATTCCGCATTATTCCATTCCATTGCGAACAATATTCACTCAGAGGCTGCTAATGTGCCCAGCACTGGACTAGCACAAGAACTAAGTGATCATCATCACCCAGGCCCAGCGACAAGAGGCTCCATGGTCCAGAGGAATTAAGGGTCCTGAGTTAGGAACCTCAGAGGGGTGTCAGACAAACAGCATGAAAGTATAAAAGATACTTGCCTCTGGAAACTAAATTCTGAAAACACAATTTATTCATGGAAAGGACTGGGCCTATTGGAAGTAGAATCAAGAAGTTCAGAGGGTGTGCTCGAGAGCCAGGCGCATCTTCAAATTCCTGCCCTCTGTACAGCTAAGCAAGTCTCTTTTCCTCTGTGTTTCAGGTTCCCTCTCTGAAGTGATAATAACACTTATCTCATAGAACTATAAAGGTAACTCATGTAGAACTCCTAGAAAAAAGAAGTAATCAATGCTAATTTTATTATTATTATCACTTCATTATAATATAAAATTATCTCCTATATAATATAAAATATATAATTATAATTATAATTATCTCCTTACTCAGGAAGTTGCTAAATATCTATTTAAAAAATACTTTTGAAGATCATATTTTAAAGATCCTAAGGTGTATAAGAAATCTTCAGCAATGCTTTTCCCAAGCTGATGCACTAAGGAGGGAAATCTGTGAAGTAGGACTAAAATTCTGATCATGTAGCTCAATTTCCTCATCTACAGAATGGGAAATGCACATGTGATCAATTTTCTCCTAGGTGTCATTCACATATGTGCACTGGTACAGCAATGCCAAGAAATCTGTGCTGAAGCCAGATTTGTGGAGTCGAATAGTGACTGCCATCCTCAATCGCTCTTTTGAATAGTGACTTTTGTACAACTAGCCATGGTTGGGTCCATAGGATTCCATGTTCACCATATCTGATTGGACTGTGTAAGTTGCCAGGAGCAAAGACAACCATCCATGGGCTGGCCAATGTTTCAGCTCAATCAAGATGTCTTCTATAGTATGACAACTGGCAGATCTCAGGCAAGTTATCAGGAAGTGAGGTAGGAAGAAGTTGTCATTAGAGAGAGACACAGAGATGGGGAAGCTCAGCCACAAGCAAGGCCGGAATCAATCAGGGTAAGGTAAGCAAGGCACTCGCTTGTGGCATACAACTTAAAGGTCACCCAAAAAATCAGTAATCAAGAGACATAATATTTAAGTGCTATTTTTATTTAAAAAATAAATTAATGCAAAAAGCACAGTGATCAATATCAAAATTTCAAATAAAAATATGATCCAACTCTGCATTTGGATGCCATTGTTTACAATTTTGGTAATTTATTTGTTGTGGACTTCTACATTAATCTTGTTTATTTGTACTAAAATATGATTTATCTTAATTACTGACTTTACTGGTACTCTCTTAAATTGTATGCCCAGGGTTCTCCTTCCCTTTGTCCCACTGCACGGACCAACAAAGCTGGTGCTGCATGCTAAGCACAGAAGCACCTTCCAGCTCACTCTGAGCCCAGAGGAGCTGCTGAACCAGTGTTTTCTTCTTACTCCCCCAGGTATTCTTACATAATGGTGGCAAAAGGAAAAGTAATGATGTATGTCTGCCTCCTCCTTTCCTTTCAGAATTAAGGGCAGAAAGAGAATGAAATTCTTTTGGAATGATTCTTTAAAAACAAATTTAGAGTGACAGCGGAGCCCCAGCTGCCATTTCTCAGGTATCTGTGCCGGGAGGAGGTGCCTTTGGGGAACACTGACCATGAGTGTGGCCTGGATAAAAAAAGGATGGGAAACAACAGAAGCCGATTGTGAGGAGCGGAAAAGGATGGCACAGGGGAAGCTTTCCGAGCTTTGTGGTTTGGCAGCCTCCAGGGTTGCAGAGTTAGGGTTAGGGAAGGAATGCAAAGGGAACTTCAATCAGTGTTTCCTCCTCTTAAAGTCTTGCAGACATGGGATTAAAGGATGTGATTTCTATCACCAGAAACTGGACTATTATTTCCTGCAGTGGTATCAGTCCAGCGATGGACCAGCATGGGTCCCTGGGCTCATGTGGGCTATAATCATCCCCCATTAATAAATGCAGTCGAATTCCCTGAAACACAAAAGGGACCATCACACCAGTCAACACAATCTCAAACAGCTTTATTTTTCAGCCAATGTCCCAGTCCTTAAAAAAAGTATCTTTGATAACTGTCAAAAACAATAAAATGTTCTCACCATTTACAATATCTATCTCACTATCCCCTTGGGAAGAAATAAATAAACAGACTCTCCAAATAGAAGCCAAAAAAAAAAAAAAAAATCCACCTTAAGCTTCTGCTAGAAATAGGAGTGGAGTGTTTCAGGCAAAGAAAATTCCTGGCTGGTTCCAGAACAGTCTATTACTTGCCTATTATACTGCTGGTATTACTGGGCAAAATGCTTCCTAACTGATTGATGTATTATTTCTTATAGCTGAATTATCTCTGAAATGCCAACCATTATAATAAGTGCTGCTTTTGTCTGACAACAAAGCTGAGCTTTATTTTGTCTGTATGGCACATAAGGAAAAGCATCAACTTGATTTCAAGTACTTATGTTGATCATTCAGTCTATTAAACAGGGAGGCACCTCTGAAGCCCCAGGCACCCCTCCCCACTCCCCATCCCCACACACTCAAAGCTGATGGCCTTATTTCTAACTGGTTTGAGAAAATACAAGCTTTTAAATGGGAATGTCCTTACTTGCCTGCCTTCAAATCTACCAGTCTCTTGGATTCCCCACCTGTTTTTAGGGACAGGGTGCCCCTGCCCCTGCACCCATCAGGGACACCCATTCACAAAGACTCCGGTGTGTTTGAGGGATCTGCTCTGGCAATTTTCTGGTTCTTGTGCATTATTAACACCTCCCCTCTGTATCATTCCAATCAGGAAAAATGAGTGCCATACTCCATCTTCACCCCCATGTTTCACAGCAGCATTATTCACAATGGCCACAAAGTGGGAACACCCAAATGCCCACCAACAAATGAGTAAAGAAAATGCAGTATATACACACAATGGAACATTTTTCAGTCTTAAGAGAGGGAAGAAATCTTGGCACATGCTCCAACATGGATGAATCTTAAGGACATTACGCTATGTAACATAAGCCAGTCACAAAAAGACCAACACTATATGATTCCACACAAATGAGGTATTGAAAGTAGTCAGATTCATAGAAACAGAAAGTAGAATGATAGTTTCCAGTGGCTGGAGATAGAGGAAAATGGGCTGTTATTATTCAGCAGTTAGAGTTTCCGTTTTAAAAGATGAAAATATTCTGGAGGTTTGTTCCACAACAATGTAAATATACTTTACTGAACCATGCACTTACAAATAGTTTAAATGGTAAAGTTTATGTTATGTGTGTTTTTTTTTACCACAATGGAATAAAATCTATGCTGTAATATTTCCCTTTTAGAGGAAAAGGGCCCTGACTTTTGGCTCCCTTCTTTCTACAATACTTCATAGCAAAACTCTTGTGCAAGCATTGTCTATAGCAGGGGCTTCTTGCTCAGCTCATACCCTGTTTTTGACCCAAACCAGCCAAGTTTCCACCTGCCCTACACTCTTGCTGCTCTTTTAAATGTTATCTCTGTTCTTACCCCATTTCCTCTCTTCCCCTCTCTTCTACATCCAGTATGAATAGGCCTGTCACCTTTACTGGAATGACATATACCCAATCTATCCACCTTCCTACATCTCCACTCATAACGTGCTAGTCACAATTGCTGTCACCTCTGGCTGGGACTATTATAATAGCTTCTGAATTAAAATCTCTGACTTCATTCTCCATATTCCCTGTAACAGCTGGTGATCCTTCCATATGTAAACTGCGAAGTCATTCTGTTGCTCAGAACCCTCCAGTGGTTTACACATACAGACATACACAAACACACACACTCACTCCCTACCACCACCCAGAAGGCTGTGAAACCTAGCCCCTGCCAACCCCTCCTAACCTTTCTTGTACCCTTTTACTTTCTACTCCTCAAAATGCTAACCCATTCCCCACTCCTGGCCTTGGTGCCTGATCCTTCTCCCTGGACTGCCCCTCCCCTGTTTCTGTGGCTGGTGCTCTCCCTTCATTCCTAACTCAGTTGACATGAATTTCTTAGGAAGGTCTTCTGGGAGAAGCCAATCTACAGTGACAGCTCAGCTGCCCCTCAGAACACATCTCCCTATTTTAAATCTCTGTATAGCAAATACTATTTTCTGATAATTTTCTTCCTATTTATTATTTATTAGTGGACTTATTAATTTACTGAATGACTATCATCCCTCACTATATCACAAGTCCCATGTGATCAGAAAATGGGTCTGTCCTGTTCATCACTATATCTAGAGTAGATAGCATCAACTTTAAAAAATATTGCTAGAATGCATTTGGTGAATATTCTGATGGAGTGGAGGAAATGCTTCCAAATATACTACTGTGGCCTACTGAATATTTCAAGCTGAAGGAATCTGGAGAAATGACATGGGCAGGAAGGACTTTCTGACCCTCATTTGAGGCGGGTCCTACAACCCTCATGTGAGAAGTGCCCTCCCTGTGCCCAGAGGAAAGGAGCAGCCTTACCTCAAAGACAGAGGGACCCCAAAAGAAATGGGGAAAGACAGTCCTTGCTAGGTTTCCCCATTTACTACACTTACTTTACACCTTTTGTCCCATCATTTTTGCTTACGATTTTCTACTCTTCATCAAGTCCAGCAAAAAACACGTTAAATGATTTCTCAGGGTTTTCATTTCCTTATGAAGGCACCCATGTCATTTAAAACTTACATTGAATATCTGTATGCTTTTCTCTTATGAATCTGTCTTTTGTTACAAGAGTCCCAGTTGAAAAGTTAGAAGGGTAGAGAAAATAGCTATTTTTTCCTCCTCTACTATTCTATGGCCCAATATGTGCAGGAGGGAAAGTGTGTGTGTTTCAGATGGAAGGAACAGCACAACACAGACTAAGGACCTGTGGCCTGAATGTAGTCCTCCCTTCCTGGCAGAACCTACTTCCTTCTCTGGAGGCTGAGATTTCCAGGTAGTCACTTCCCCTGGATTCCCTTCAAGCATTTAACCCAATTTTGATTAATGAGACTTTAAGAGAAGGCTCAGGGGTGGGGGCAGTAGTTTCTAGAGCCAATCTTGTCACCTGTACATGTCGTAATTGGAACTACAGTACCTGTCTTGGAAATAAGAAAGGCCAAATCTAAGGGCCAAGCCCCTATGTTGAGAAAATAAAAGAAAATGTAAGTTTCTAGACAGAAATAGTCCAGGTGACTCTTTGATGATGATTTTGAGTCTCTGAACCTACCCTGTCTTCTTACTTAGAAGGACTTCTTATGATATCAGATAGCAAATGACCCTTTGTGTGTCACCCATTTACCTGGGAAAGCAGCTACACACTCCTCAAAGCATCTTGGGCATCACATCATTGCACACCCAGCAATTAGTGAAGCACCTGCCATGTGGTTGATACTAAAAATGAAGTCCATGGCTAGGGTCAGGCACAAAACTGAAGGGACACCAGAAAACTCTGTAATCAAGATAAATCATATTTTAACACAGTCTGTTACAAAATAAAAAGTAAATCTACAAAATGTAAAATGGACAAAATATCAAAATTTTCAATAAAGATAGGCTCTACCTGTGTATTCACTGGGCACTGCCTCACTCACCTCACCCTAAGTCCTGCTTTAAATATTTGTTGAGTAACTACCTAAGCATCGTCATCCACGATCTCCAAGTTCTTCACAGAACTTCACTGTCATTCTCACTTGATGGTGAGAGTTCTTGGGGCTCAGAGAGGTTAAGTTAGCTATCCAGGGGTCACAGAGCTAAGAGTGGTCTGAATGACTCCAAAACTGGTGCTCTTAACCAATTCATTAGAAAGTCTTTCTGATGAATAGTCTTGAACACTTCTGCTCAGGGACTGTATTAAATGCAGGAGAGGGATGGGAGAGTCCAACATCCAGGTTTTGTTCTGATGTCTTCTATCTCTCAAAGTGCACTTCCTGAGCACCCACTCACCTGGTGATTGGGGACTGTGGTACTTCCTTCTAATGAGCTTATTATGTGAATGCTGACATATAGCCAAGAGTCACGAATGGCCTCCAGCAGCCAGAAGGCCTGTACGTTTTGCTAAAAAGGTACCTGAATTAACACATTTTGAGGTAATGAAGGTATCAACTGGTTTACCAGGTAATAGGCAATGAGGAGGGAGAGATCAGCTGCTATGAGAAAGGGAAGTGTACTAGGACGCAGACAGGTTCCTGTGGGTTTCCTGGAGTCCTCCGGGATGTGGCACATTATGTAAATGCAAACTGATAGTGACAGGATGGGAGGGATCTGTCACTCACACCCTCACATCCTTCTGAGATTTTTCCGGCCAGACTTCCTCTTCTAAATCTCTATGACTTCTATGTGAAAATGCTTCTGGAGAACTTTCTCCAAAAGCAGGGAGAAGTCTTGATGTCCTAATTGGCCTAAATCAGATGGAAGCATGAAAAAAAAATGTAAAATGTCTGCATAAGGGGGAAAAATAAGCAAAGGGAAAGAAAAAAAATGAAACGTTCTCATCATTTCCATCACTGCTAATTTCACTAGGCTGCTTTTCAAAGATCCTCTCTCAGAATAACAGCTTGCCTGGGGGTCTTGCTGAGTTAAAGGCATCTTGGAGAAAAGGCTGTCAGTCACTCTGAACTGAAAGGGGAACCACAGTTGACCCAGGAAGAAGAAGTTCCAACCCCTGGGCTGAGTGGCAAGGCCCACTGTGTGGGGGTGTGCAGGGTGCAAGCACAGAGCAGGAATCTGTTTCAGAGGACTTTCCCACATTCAAGGGTTAGGCCCAACACCTCCCAGCCCTGGGAGCCTGTGGGGCTTCCTTACAAGAGCAGACTCTGCCTTTGCGCTGTCATCAGCAGAACTGCCAACCTCTCTCCCAGAGCGTTTTCATCCTTCTGGCACCCGTGGCAGAGGAACAGTTGGTGGGAGGAATCGGAGCAGTGATAAGAAGTGTATTTTTTTTTCACACTGACAATCCAATTTCTCAATTATGTATGTATACTTGTTTCTAGTCCCTTTCTCCTTAAATTCATAGTTTTATGGTTTGGTCAGCTGCTGCTGCTGCCCATGGATGCCCAGGGATCCACAGCTTCACAGGCAGATGGACATAGATGATCTAAGAAGGCCTGTTTTGATGAAGATCTACTGTGTCCAATGTCTTGGACCCAGCCTTTCAAGAGAACAACACAATTCTTGAGCAAATTCTTCCCAGTTCATGAATCTGTGCTTAGCATAGTGAAGCAAGGGCCAACAGGGAAGCAGATGATGTTTAAAGCCATGTGGGGGGACACATATGTGGGTCATGTTACTCAGTATATAGTACTTCTATTATTCTTCCTAATGCATCTCAAATTTATCCACTGCCACCATTCTGGCTCAAACTCCATGGCTCCTTATGGTAACTCCTAAGTGGCCTTCCCACAGACTCTACTCCATCTGATCTGCCTCCCAGTTCATGGAAAATGATACATTCAGCCTGCTGCTGGATGATGGATGGATGGATGGATAGGTAGGTAGATAGATAGATAGATAGATAGATAGATAGATGATAGATAGATAGATAGATAGATAGATAGATAGATAGATAGATAGATTTTATGGGTGGATGGATAGATAGATAGATAAGTGGTGTATAAATAAATAAATGATAGATAGATAAATGATGAATGGATAGATGGAAGGAAGGGAGGAAGGAAGTTAGGAAGGAGGGAAGGAGGTTAGGAAGGAAGGAAGAAAAGGAGAGAAGGGAAGAGAGGGGAAGGGAGGGGGGAAGAAAGGAGAGGGCAGGGCAGGGAATGGGAAGGGAGGAAGAGAAGGAAGGATTAGAGTGACTTCTCACTGTACTTATGATTTAGATCAAAATGTTCTACTTGGATCTATCCTGCATGAACTGGTCCCTAATAGCATCACCAACATCTCCACTTCATCTCTTGCTCCATGACCTTGATTTCCAGTCCTTGATTTTAACTGACTTATTTATCTTTCATTTACTTCTAAATCCAAAGCTGTTACACAATTTGATCCATCTCTCCGAATTTCCCCTCTTCCCCACCCCTCTCACCAGCTAATGAACCCTTTTGAGTCCCAGCTCTTTTGATGGCGAGAGACATGGTCCAACCTTGACCTCAGTCAGGGACCTTTCTGAATCTCTGCTTATAGGACCATGTACCTTTTCTCCCAACACTGCTGAAATTATTGATTTAAGTTTGTCTTTCTGACTAGATTATGTAATCTCTGAGAGCCAAAAATTGTTCTAACACAGCTCACATCACATCATCAGAGTCGAGAACAGCACTTGCTAACTTGAGGTGTTTGTTATATCCAGATTGGCCCCGGCCTGGCACTGTGAGAAGAGTGAGGGATAGAGAAGGGAAGGTGACTGGCTCTCAAGGGTAGCACATTCTCTGATGATAGTGTAAGTGTGTGCTATCAGCAGACACTATTAGCTATTATCAGTGTGTGCCTTCCTTGCATAAACTCCCTGTCTACTGTTGAGGATTCTATAACTCACTACTCACAAAGCCCTAGAGGAAACACATATCTGGGATTTCCTAAAGAATTCCCTATTTTGAAAGCATTTATTCCCACTAGAAGGCCCTATGAATACTGAAGGGGTTTAGAACAGGCTTTCCCAATAAATGTTACTTTGGCATATGGATTATTTTGAGCTGAAGGTAATTGAGACCCTGTGGGCTGATAAAAAAAAACTTTTACCTCTCCCTGAAGAATTGAAATTAGGGGACTTGCCCATAATGAGCTATTACAAGAAATAAGTTTTTTGACCTATCTATAGGGCAGGGCAAACTTCTAATTATTGAACATCTGCTCTTCTTATCATCCTACAATGACCTCCTCCCTTCTAAAGCTCCAAGATGCCTTACCTCATCCTTATCTCAAGATGTTATATAGACCTCATTTTAACTTTCTGTCTGAACCTCCCATGTGTGTGAGGTGAGGTTCCCATACATACATATGCAATTAAATCTGGACATTTTCTCTTGCTAATCTGCCTCATATTGATTTAATTATTAGGCCAACTGGGAGAACCTAGAAGGGTAGAGAAAAGTTTCTTCCTCTCAAATAATACCAATCAAGAACCTGGCACTGGAGACCCACTCCTTGATGCTATGTACCTTCATTTCCTTGAGCAAACAACATAATCTTCCTGTGCCTCATTTTCCTCAACGGTACAATAGAGTCAGCAATAGCACCTATTTGCAGATTATATGAGTTGCTAATAGACATAGGATATAACTGAGGGCTTGTTATGCTGAAAGTACCACAGGAGACAAAAACATTATTATTATCATCATCCCCATTTGTTGCCAATCACATTCTCCTTTTTAAATTCAGATAATGTGGTCAATCTACTCATGTTTCCAAAAATCACAGTGGAAATTAGATTCATCTATGTGTGTGGTCATTCTAGCCCCAGACTACAATTTTCACACCCCAGTAGTATTTATACCTCAGTACACTGCCAAGAAGCAATGATTTCCTTTAAATCATCAATTCACCCTCCCTCATAACACCCTACACAGGCCACGCTAGAGTACTGCTGCCCTTGGCCAAGACCCATGAATACAGAGGCTGGATAAATGCGCCTCATAACCCAGTGAGGAGCCATATATTACTTGCATCCCCACACTCCGGGGAAGGAGGAAAGTCTAGAGATAATAAAGTAACCCTTTTAATCATTTCAAATATTATTTATTAAGCACCTAATATATGCCACACACTGCACTAAGTGTTTTGCATTTGTTACCTCCCACAATCCTGAAAGGCCCCTATTAGCCTGGCTTAACTTTACAGAGGAGAAAACCAGCTTAAACAGGTGAAGTAGTGAGTTGCTTAGGATCACACAGCAAGGATCCGGGGAGCAAGGACTCCAACCTGGCTCTTTCAGACAAAGGACCTCCTAGCTTCAGACTTTCCAAACAGCCCTGCTGAGAAGTTCTTAAATGCTTCTCAACAGGAATTTTGTCAACCAAAATGTAATTTTTAAGTTTCCATAGAGTCATTAGTCCTTTGCCAACAGACCATCTAAAGCATTGTACATCCAATTATGAACCAATTGGTTCAGAGAAACACGAGGTAACTAATGTTACCACCACTCACTTAAAAGTCCAGCTGAAAGCAAAGCATTGTGATTTCACATGAGGTTTTTAAAATTCTGAACATGGTGCTAGGATCTTATTCCCACTATTGCAAAGTTGAAAATCAATCATGAAAAATAAACAATCATGATGGAAAAACCCTGGGATGTGCTAGCTTTATGGCAACATAATAGTTGCTTTTGATGCTACCTCTTGACACAAAATTAGCCAGCAAGTGACTTTTAAAAAATATAGGTGGGGTGTGCTAGATGGGGGACCAATCAGAGACCAGAACCCAAGCTTGTCAGGCAGCCATGGGTGGATCTCACCTTCTTCAATGAAGGAGGGGAGGGAATTGTCCCTGTTCTATTACTGCTCTGGGCATTTTACACAATGACTGTGTTTCAGATCCAAGTTTTATAGAGTGAAAGTTCGGCCTGAAGGCTGGCATTCCTTTCTTCCCTAGCTATGCATGCTGCTAAAGGGTCTGGGCGAGATCTCCCCCAGCATCCCAGGCCTTATTTTAAGATATTAACCTGAGTTATCTTTATGGCACTTCTGAGCTCTAAACCATGTGATTAGAGGATCAGAACTCTTGGTCCCACACCCTTGATCTCCAGGGAGGGAAATTGGAGAGGAGATCACAGCTACAGGGGATATATTAACCAGGGAGCTTTTGTGGGGACAAATGTATTAATTGTAAGCTGTACAGCAGAAAATGTTACATTGCCTATAGCAAGTTGAATCATGTGCCCCCAAAAGATATGTCCAAGTCCTGGTATCATGAATGTGACTGTTTTGGAAATAGAGTCTGCACGTGTGATTAAGTCAAGGATCTCATGGTGAGTCCATCCTGCATTTAGGATGGGCCTTAAATCCAATGAAGTTATCCTTATAAAAGAAAGAAGTGAGAGGTTTCACACACACACACACACACACACACACACACACACACACGCACAGAAGAAGGCCTGATGAAAACAGAAGCAGAGATTGGAATTATTCTGCCCTAAACCAAGGAATATTTGGAGCCACCAGACACTGCAAGAGGCAAGAAAAGGTTTTCTCCTAGAGCCCGCAGAGGGAGAGTGGCCCTGCAGACACCTTGATTTGTTTGTGGATTTCAGAACCATGAAATAACACATTTGTGTGGTTTTATGACACCAAGTAGGAGGTAATTGGTTGTCGTAGCCCTGGGACACTGGTACAGAGCTAGAGTTCACAAACAGTGGAGCCCCAGGGCTCCACTGTTCCCTGGACAGCACTGCGTGCAGGGCCCAGGCTGCCATCCTCCATGTATCTTCCTTCCCTGCAGGTTCTCCCCAGAAGTTCCCAAAACCAGGGGATCCATCCTTCCAGATTAATCCCCCAGGTGTTTAGTCTTACAGCCCTGATTTGCATCACACACCCATCCCCAAGCCAATCTCTGTAGTCCAGAGGGGATGTGCTGACTGCAGTGGTCAAAGACTGGGTTCTGCATCCTCCTCTGGTAGTGTCAAGTATGATAGGGACAGATAGGGGGACAAGGTGCTGGTCCTCTCTCCAGGGCAGGGTGAGTATGATATTGTGATTTACAATAAGAAATATATATTTGGTTCTCATCCTGGGTTAGGACACAGAACTCCTAAAACCTACTGAAAGTGGTAAAAGCAGCAAAGGTGTCTCTTGTTATGTTAATGAGGTGACTTATGGCCCTTATCTAGAATGCAGACTGGTTACTTGGAGAACCAAATATGTGATTATAAAATCAGAACTTCAGCTCCACTCACCTAATCTTCAGGGAGGGAAAAGGGCCTGGAGGTTGAATCAATCTCCAATGGACAGTGATTTAATCAACCATGCTTATGTAATGAATCCTACATAAAAACCCCAAAGAATGACTTGGAAGAGCTTTTGGGTTGGTGAACATACGGAGATGTTGAGAGGGTGGCAAGCTCAGAGGGGCATGGAAGCTCTGCACCCCCTTCCTACATACCTTGCCCTGTGCATTTCTTCCATCTCGCTGTTTCTAGTACTATCTTGTTACAATAAACCAGTAATCTAGTAAGTAAATTTTTCTCCTGAGTTGTATGAGCTGCTCTAGAAAATTAATTGAATCCAGGGAAGGGGTTGTAGGAATCTCCCATCTATAGCCAGTCAGTCAGATGTACAGGTGGCAACCTGAACTTGAAATTGGCATCTGAAGTTGGGGGAGGAGGCAGTCTCATAGGACTGAGCCCTTAATCTGTGGGTAATGCTATCTTAATGCTATCTCTGGGTAAACATAGTCAGAATTGAGCTGAATTGTAGGACACTCAGCAGGTGTTATAGAATTGCTTGATGTAGAGAAAAAAACAAAATAAACATATATCCAAACTGGTTACTAGAACCATTTTAGGAAGGAAGGAGAGAGAAGGAAACAGGGCAGTTGGAGAGAAGGCAAGAAAGGGGAAAGGAGGGTCTCTCTTGCACACAAGAAGGGTATGTGGGGATTGAGCTGAGAAGGGCACATGTGAATGGAGCTGAGAAGGACCAGAGGAAGGAATGTAGGAAAGAGGTGGCACTGAAAGACTGGCCCATGCTCTGAGCTAAAATGCAAATGGAAAGAGGGAGGGAGGGAGGGAGAGAGAGAAAGCCAGAGAAAGAGAGAGAGAGAGAGAGAGAGAGAGAGAGAGAGAGAGAGAGAGAGAGAGAGAGAGAGAGAGAGACTCCCTAGAGAGCAGGTTTAGAAATGGGATTTTCTTCAGACTTTTGCATTCATTCCTGCTGTGATAAGTTTATGATACAATTCTTACAGATTTGAAATTTGCCTTTCTTAAAATCCATTCAAATCTGACAGTTATCAGATGTATTGAAAACAACAGGTTTTCAGAGATTAAAAAGAAAGTTTAATATGCCTGCACTCTTTCCCCTCCTCCTAAACACAGTTTCACAAAATCTGCCTGTCCCCTGAGTTTAGCAAGCCGAAGTCCTTTTAAAATACTATATGAATTCTAGTGAATATTCACAGATGAAAAAGCATGTGCTTCCCAATCCATGGTATTCTGCAAAGGTGGGCTTTAATTTCCGAAAAGACAAAGCCCAAAGAAAAAGAAAATGCGTATCTTCATGCACTTAAGAACTATAATATTACTTAGATGGTGAAGTTTTATTCTGATAAATGACTGTCAATTATGATTAATATTCTCCTTATAATTAATTCAAAATCTTATTAAAATCAAACTTTTATAACTTTACATATAACCACACTGCCAGTGTCAGGATAGAGAATAAGCCTTGTCATTAATTTTACCTGTATCATTTCTCAGTTCTCAAAAAAGGCAATAAAAGATACCTCCTTGAAAATCAGCAATGCTGGGCCACCCTCATCTCCATAATGACACAATTTCCAATTCACGCCTCATTTTCATTAATGTTTCTGGCCATAAATTTTTAAGCATATGATAAAAAATTTCTGAAGCAGCATAAAACTAACATGAAGAGGGAGTTCATTAGCATGTGACCCTAATTAGAAATTCCATATTAACTTCCCATTTCTACTTGTGCATATCCAATAACATCACATCTCTATTCTGGACCTGCTTCACCTTGTTGTGAAGAAAGATTTCTTCAGATTGTTTAATTCTCTAGCTTTATTTTTTTAAACGATCCATGTGTTTCCTCTGTTACTGAATAAGTCAACAGACAATTGTATCACAGAATGCCTTTTGTGTCACAAATTATCCAGAAGAATTGCGAGAAGGTCCTTGTGCAAAGCTTTATTAATGATACCAGATCATAAAAGCGGGGGGAGGGGGGAGAAATATGCTGACTCTGTCTCTTTTCTAATGTTGGGTGATAAAAATGCTACTTCAGGATTCAGAAGGTTAAGTTCTAATGTGTATTTTGAATAGAGTGTGTTGGAATAATTGCCTCATAAAGCAAAGCATTGCCCGCCTGCTAATGGCTACATAGTGCCGGGCTCAGCAAAGACAGCCAAGCTTACTGGAAAAAATGCTGTGCCTCAACTTTTGTAGCCCTCCCATATTAAGTTAACTTTCCCTCCCTTTGTGTTTCAAAAAAAGGTATAAAATCCCATCATCCATTTTGCAGTTCAGCCTTTAAGATCAGTGAAAGCTATCCTCCAAAGGCTACCCCTTGGTGATCCATGACTCCCTACATCTTCACCCCTGCCTGTCCCTCCTACACTGTGGTTGGGATGGTTTTTTGTAACTAACTGAACTGCTGAGAATAATGCTATGCAACTTCTGAGGCTAGGTCAGAAGAAGTCTTGCAGCTTTCACATGAGTTCTTTGGAACATGCACTCTGGAGAAAATCAGGCACCATTTACAGGATCTGAGGCCACCACGCTATGAGAAAGCCCAAGTTATCAACACAGAGAGGTGATGTGAAAAAAGAGATGCCTGGCCATCCGTGAGTTGTCCTAGCCAACACAGCCCAGAGGCCAGGCAAGTGAGAAAAGGAGCCACCTTGGAGCCCATTCAAACCCTCTGATGACTCCAGTCCCATCTGCTCTCTGATTGCAACCACACGAGACCCCCAGCTAGAACTGCCCACCTGAGTCCATGAAAGATGACACGGAATTAGTTTAAAGCTGCTACATAACAATATTTCAATAGGATGTATTTAATAAAACTAAACATCCTTCTATAAATAGCAGGTAGGGAAGTTCAACTACTCACTTCTATCTCCCACACCTGAGCAGAGGCAAAATCCAAAATTGCCCCCATTATTCCTTGGTCTTCTATTCTGCTTCCCCACTCTGTGTTCACACCTCAATTAGAGTCTTGCATATTCTCTCTTTGAGATGTAAGAAAGTCCTTCATGTGGCTTCCTCATGACAAATACAAGAGCAACTAGAAGAAAATCGAGTCTGTTCATTCCTCTCTTGAGGCCAATCTGGACACAGAAGAATTGAATGCCAAAGGATTCGGGGTGGGGAGATAATCGAGGTAGGAGATGACAAATGGGGAAACCACAGCAAGACTTTATAAAAACTCATTATCCACCACTTTAAATGCCACTGTTCCCAGCCAAGAACCCTCTCCTCCACCTCTCCCAAAACTCTGCTGGTCCTGCGTCTTTGCAGGTTCTCCTGTGCACACTTCTCAGCCCTGTATTCACTTTCTCCACCTATTCTCTGATTTAGCAATTTAGCCAGCTCCACCTCACAACCTTGCCTCTGCAGCCCTCACTCAGGTTTGCCAAACAAACCAAGGTAACCAGTTTAATAAAAAAGGTGCCCTTACCCTCATTACAAAAGGGTTTGTGGTGGAAAAGGATGACAAATACTGTTATTTTTCTCTCCAGATGTTGTCACATGAGGAATAGAATATTGCACTGAGATACACAGCTGCTAAAGTTGCCCTTTGAAAAGGCAAGCACTGAGCTGAACCAATTCCATGAGGCTCACACTTTGCTTGAGCATGATCATTTTAAAGACCTTTAACCAGTGGGATGTAGAACCAAAATCTCATCATATTAATCAATTAGTGCAGAATTAAGAGGTCTGTCTGTGTATATGTGTACTTATGAACTGGGAGGGTTTAAAGGTGAAGGAGGGAAAGAATAATTTATTGACAACTTATTATTGGGATACCCCATGTTAAACTTCATCATTAAAGCAGCCCTGTAAGGATGGAATAATCAGCCTTTCTGGCTTGATAGAGGAGGATATCAGGACTCAGAAAGAAGAGGTGATTCACCCCAGGTTATAAAGCTGGCAACGATATAAGTGGGGTTTGAACTCCTTCCACCTGCCTCTGAATTTGGTTCCCAAAGCAGACCATGCTTTCTTATGTTCTGGAGAGCCTGTTATCTGGGTGCAGCCCCACATCTAAGATCAGGCTAGGGAGTTGGCACTCAGAGCAAATTCCCCTGATTAACCAGACAAATGTTGGAGAACCACCCCAGAAAATTCTTCCCTCTCTGGGCTTCAATTTCCCCACCTACAGAATGAGGTGGTTGTGGAAAGCTGTTCCTTGACATCTAGGATTATAATTAACATTGTACAGGGAGGACAAAAAGTGAAGATTCTACTAGCAATGGGTTATATGCTAACTACCACATTTTTAAATTAAAACAAATAAATGGTTCAACAAAATTGTGTTTTACATGGAAGTTTGACCCTGCCTGACAATTTATAGTCCTATAATTTTTAAAAAAGTCAAGAGAAGGGGAAGGAATTAGTCAAAGGACATGTATGAATGACCCATGGAAATGGACAACAGTATGGGGATTGACTGTGGGAGTGGGGGGTGGGCTGGACAGACAAGGCCAAAGTGGGAAAAATTAGGACAACTGTAATAGAATAAAAAAAAAGAATAAAAAATAAATAAACAGATAAAAGTGCCAATTATTAAATGCAAAAAGTGACCTATCTACTCATTCCAGAACTGCTAATGAATGGGGCCAAGTTAATGTAAATATAAATCACTCCTTTGACCTTAAAATGCTGTAAATAAGCAAGTGTCTGTGTCATACTGGGGGAGATGACCGGAATCACTCTGCTGATTTATCACATAGCACCTTCAAAATTAATGCCCTGTTTATCTGCCACTTTCTTTTCACATAAATGTATAACTAATTTTTTGACTTCAACATAAATCACAGCTACTCAGATCTAAAATCCAACTTTGAAAATGCCCGCAAAGGTAACTGATACTTCAGGTGTCATCTGTTTCTTTGTATTAGAGCCTTGTTGACAAAGAAATTTCATTTCTCCCTATTGTCCTTTGAGTGATATGTGGACTTGGCTCAATATCTTGTCTTGAATTTTGAGCAAAACCTATCAGATTTGTAAAAAGGTAAACACTTTTTATCAATTATAGGTTACTCTTGTCTCTTAAGAGGGATGTAATTGTGAGGGAAAAAATTTTACTTAAACAATTGGTCTTGGCTACCAATGTACAAAAACAGATTCAATTAATCCATATAACAATTGTTCTTCTCTGTTGTGAATATTAATTGCAAACTGGATTGAAATCTTGAATCTATAAACCTATAAAATCAATCACCATCATTTATTTACGTAAAAATATATGTGTTGTGGTTTATGAGTCTGTACATGTCTGCATGTGTGCTTAGCATGTTTATGAAGAATGGGGTGGTCTCTATGTTAAAAGTTATTAAATTAGCCCTGTGTAGGGTAAGTAAAGGCAGTCTGGCTTCCTCACCAGGTGTCTGGGTAACTAAGGGAAGCAGTGTTCCCATAGCCTTGAAAGGGCCTGATAAGTAATGTTCTCATAACCTTGAGACTGGGTCCGATAAACCTTTCCATAACATGAAGTGGGCTCACACAGGCAGAATTATACAGGCTGTTATATAATTTTCTGGCACATGGCCAGCTTTGTTCACCTCTAGTACTTAAGCAAGTAGGGGCTTCTCACTACAGACATGCAATTTGCAGCATGTGTGGCTCGCCCATCTGTGAATAAAGGCATGTCAAGCCTCCCCACAGCTCTGCACATTTTCTTCCATCTCCCTGAAACTAGAGTGGACCTGCCCAGCCTTGACAGGGTGCAACATATCCTGGCTGGTGTGGCTCAGGGGATTGACTGCCATCTTGCAAATCACAGGGTTGCTGGTTTGATTCCCAGTCAGGACACATGCTTGAATTGTGGGCCAGGTCCCCAGCAGGGGGCTCATGAGAGGCAACCACACATTGATGTTTCTCTCCCTCTCTTTCTCCCTCCCTTCCCCTCTCTAAAAATAAATAAACAAAATCTTGAAAAATAATAAAATAAAATAATTTTTAAATAGTTATTACATTATTTGTGATAGATCCTCCTTAGATCTTAAAGTAGTTCTGTTTTATTTTTCTTCTATTTATTTAAACTTAAGGATTCATTTGAAGAAAGTGTCTCATGGATACATACATATCCAGCTTAGCAAACTATAAAGGAATTTTCATTGTTATATATTTTTTCCAATTAAAAGAAGCATACACCTTAGTTTATACCAATTAGGAGGCCTTCACAAAACATTTTAACTTTATGACTTGGTTTTTCTACCCACCTACAGAATGGAAATAACAAAGCTTAATATATATTACCAGGCTAGCTGAGGATGTTCTACCAATCCTACTCTTTCTAAGTTTAGTTTCCAGTTGGCCTAAATTAACAGCTTTTTTCAAAAGTAGACTTTCCTTTTTTTCAAATGTAAATAAAGAGAATTTCTTTAGATTCCTTCCAGGATCAGGAGAGCTTTTAACTTTAGGTTGTCTTTTTAGGACCAGGAATCTACACAAGTGAAAACAAGCATTCTTTCTTGTAAAAGACATCAGGGAAGGGTTTCTCTACCATGTTGATGATTCCCAGTAGACATCTGGGGAAATGTCAAATGAGGCACATGACAACAGTTTCCAGAAAGATAAATGTATGTGAATGTGATTAACCACATATGGAAGAGCATCTTCTTCAACAGCAACTACAGTATTTTCTGCCACGTGTTCTTCCATAACATTTCCTCTCCCCCACCAAGAAGTAGAGTCTACAGAAACTTCAGTGCAGGTGAACCTGTTTCCTCCTCATTGAATCTATGTGGTGAAAGTGATTCACACATAAGATGTCATCTCTCCACCACAATGGAGATCATGTATGGAGATGACACAGAGAGATGGAGAGCTCTGAGTAGTCCCAGCTATTTCAAAACTGATGTAGAGTGAATGTTTGTATCTCCCCCAAATTTATATATTAAAACCTAACTTCCAATGTGAAGTGGTGGGGCCCTTTGGGGGTGATTAGTTCATGTTGATGGAGCTCCCATAAAAGGCATTAGTGCCCTTATAAAAGAGACCCAGAGACCTCCCTTGCCCCTTCTACCACGGGAGCACACAATGAGAAGATGGCTGTCTACAAACCAGGAATCGGGTCTCACCAAACATGAACCTGCCACAGCCATGATCTTGAACTTCCAGCCTCCAGAATTGTAAGATATTGACTTCTGTTGTGTATAAGCCACCCAGTCTGTAGTATTCTGTTATAGCAGCCCAAATGGACTAAGACAAGCCCCTATTTTCAGAGTCTTCTCAGCTCAGGAATGTAAAGAGTCTTCAAAACAACCCCAGACCCAGCTGCTCTCTCTGGAACCACTAGGATAGTTTTGAATAAGAACTGTCTTCTTGAGCTGACTCCAATAGTCAGATTCTTGAGCAAAATTAAGTGAATGTTGTTATTTTAAGCCACCATTTTAGGGCAGTTTGTTAAGCAGCAGTATTTAGCTGGCACACCTTAAAATAATAATGAAAGATCACCCCAGTTTCCAGTCTATGGGCAGCTGAATCAGACCCCTTATAAAGATGAGTGACTCTATTATGCTTCACTTATTCTCACAGCTTTTTTCTACTGGTTCAAACAAAAAAAATTGAAACAGGGAATAGACTCACTGACATCTGTGGTGATAGAGACCTCCTGTCCTGGTATTAAAAGAAAGCCATCTACCTGAGTTTTATGGTTCCATGTAACTTCCCTTTCCTCTACAATAGCAGTTTCCTGGGGTAGCTGTGCGAAGCCACCCTCTTTTTTCATTATGCATCTCAGCCTGCACTTCGCTTCTTCCTGCATTATTGTGAGAGATATGGAGTTTCTACACGAGGTACATAGCACCTGGATATCTATTGTATTATCCCAGTGTTTAGAAATAAGTCTCCTAACTCACATATAATTTCTGAGCCAGAGGGGAAAATGCCAAATGCATTCTCCGTTTGTTCAGCTTCAATCCAATCAAGTCATCAAACATTCATTGAGCATCTACTCTGTTCCAGGCACTGGGGACACCGAACACCTGAGTCATTATTCTTGTTCTCAGTATGCATGCTGTTTAATGAGTAAGAAGTAGTGGGTGATGGGTAGGAGGACAAGCATCTAAACAAGTAACTGTGATTCAGTGGGGTAATGTAATGGATGTGTACATGAAATTGTTAGATGCACAGGAGTGTCTGGGTCTGCTTAGGTAAGGATGGATGTGTAGGAAAAACTCAACCAAAGCAGAGAATGGAGACAGCTTTATGGGAAGGATAATTCAGAGGAGGTAAGAATGGCATTTCTTCCAGTTACGATTTGAGCACAGACAGAAAAATGAAGAAGGAAATGGAAGATGTTCATGTTATGCAGAGTTGTGTCCCTCCAAAAATTCATGAGTTGAAGCCCTAATGCCCAATGTGACTGTATTTGGAGATAGGACCTTTAAGGGGTTAATTAAAGTGAAGGCACAAGGGTGAGGCCCTAATCCCATAGAAGTGGTGTCCTTATAAGAAGAGGAAGAGACACCAGGGATGTGTGTGTAGAGAAAAGGCCATGTGAGGACACAGCAGGAAGGTGGTCCTTCCACATATTGGAGGATTCCTCTCCTCTCACATTTCTTCTGGCTTTATTTAAACACATCCCTACATTCTTCCTAAGAACATATGTTCCCAGACAGTTGAAATAAGGCCAGCTGAAGACAGAAGCTTCATTCTCCCATCTGTTCCTTCTCTTAGGGAACCACTGAGAGTGATTAAGATTCAAAAGGCTCAGGTTGCAAATTTGCACCCAGGTGTCTTATCTTTTACAGACAGTTAAATCATGTCCCACTAGAGGGAAGGGTGACCTTATTTCAGAATAAAGGCAAAAAATAAATAAAAAAAATTAGCCTTAGACTCAGCATTTTGTCAGATTCCTAAAAGACAGCCAGAGGGCTCCTGCAGTTTTAACCTCTGTCTGCTACACTAAGAATTGCAATCACATCTGGCATTTATTGAATCATTACCATGTGCCAGGCAATGTGCTAAGAGTTTAGCATCTCATAAAATCCTCAAAACTGCTCTCTAAATGGGCATCGCCATTATTGTCTCCGATGAAAAGCCTGAGGCAAAAGTAGCTTAAATCGTTTGCTCAAGGCAACACAAGTAGGACTGGTCGAGCTGGAATTCAAATGCCATTTTGGTGGCTCCAAAACCCAAACCCAAATAATAATGTTTTTAGATTTTTAGAGACCAAGTTTCAAATGCAAGGAGCCTATAGGGAGGATAGGTTTCATGAGCACTAACCAGTAAACTTGGGGTGGGAGCAGTAAAACAAGGAGGGGAAGACAAGCTATATAAGCCTATTATCAAGCAGGTTGACATTGTGAGTGAAGCTTATTTCCACCAGAGAACACAGGGAATTAGTGTAGAATGCATACTTTACAGCTCCAATAACTGATATGCGGCTAGAATTGGGCCAGCTGGACAAATCCAGTCCACTGCTTGTTTTTGTAAATAGTTTTATTGGAACACAGCACACCCATATGTTATTGTTCATGTCTGCTTTCGGGCTATAATGGTGGATTTGAGTAGTTGCAACAGAGATCATATGGTCCTCAAGTCCTAAACTATTTACTATATCTGATCCTTTACTGAAAAATACTTGCTAACTCCTGAGAGGTAAGGAAGCAGGGGTATTTGTATACTAAATCCTGAGTCTTACGTTGAAGGTTACTGAGAGAAGGGTACTCTAAATCTCTGGCACTTCCAGCCTCACACCTGTGTGGACAGAGCTGGTCCTAAAAATACCTCAAACCAAAAGACTCATTTAGAAGTCAAGACAGACTGCCTTGAAACAGTGAATGCCTTCCTGACATGGGGCGGGTGGGGACTAACAGCCTATGTTACAAAGGTAATCTTGAAAGTCGGTGGTTGCCCATAAGCTGTAGATTTGCTTGTTTAACCATATAGTGTTTTCCAAAACCACAAATTAGTAGATTTTCCATTTTAAAAATCCAAATATCTAGCTTTTCTTTAAATATAAAACAAACCTGGCTCCAATGGGCCTACATTACTATACGAATATTTAGAAATGGCATGCATTGTGCATGTCATTAACTGATCAGCCTTGGCTGATTATATTAACTGCCTGATCCTGAGTAAGCACCTGAGTTTGAGACCCCTGGTATACACATTATCACCATCATAATAGGCTAAGAGAGGTTACATGACTGACCCAAGGACAGGTGGCAAGTAAGTGACTGAGCTAGAACTTTGCTGTCAATTTGCTTTCCTAAGCAGTCTGCCGTCACAGCTCTTTTTTGTCCACACTCTCATCCCTACTTACTACACCTGCACCTCTGCCTGACCCCAGTAAAAGATCTTTGGGTGCAGAGCTGGCCTCTGCTCTGTCCTCTCAAAGCCTGAATAATGCATTAGAACACGGGATACAGAATGTTAAGATAAGAATAAATGCTGCCAAAAGTCATGACCCTCTTCACCCAGGAGGAGAAAAGACTACTCAATACAGTAGTCAGCTACTTCTCTGCCTGCCCTCATTCTTGTGGACAGAATAGCTGAGAGCTGCAAATTCATACCCACCCAGGAATCAGCCATCACCAATCAATTGGAGTTGTTAATTGCAGTCTGACAAATCATAGCCAAAGCCTTCTATTCCTTGGGTTGTTTTTTTTTTCCAGTTTGCATGGATGAGATACTCCCATACAAGGTAGCTGTGATATTGGGGTTTATCTAAGTATATGAGTTCAAAAGGACAGAAAGGATGCACAGGAAACCGTGTATGAGCCATGGAAACTGAGTGTGGGTTCTTGCACTCTTGAAACTGAGATATATAGCCAGACCCCTTAGAAAAGCTGGATAGTGTCATTTTTTTTTTTGGGGGGGGGTGTATTTGTGTGATGAAATGTTGTTACTTTACCTAATGTATTTTTTAATGAAAAGTAAAAAACTGGGAGAATATATTTAAAAATAAGATATATGAAAAGCCTTATACCCACATGCCTTTCTTTCATTTTTTTTCTCTTTTGTTGTGTCCATGTACAGTTGTCTCCATTTTGAACCTGAGATCTAGGAGAACCCATCTCTTCAGGCACACATTTCCTAAAAGAAGATCTCCAAAATACACCAACCAGAATCTGAGGATTTGTTTTTGCTTTCACTACTAACACTCTGATTCAAGCCATCATCACCTACGAGGAGGTGAGAGAAGCAGGATAGAGGAGGGAAGGAGCCAGCAAGGATGTAGTCTCAGGTAGAGTACAGCCTTGGCTGATGTATAGGTTTGGGGCTTTGTAGTCAAGTGCTCTGCACAGTTGTCCCACCTTAAGGCAAAAGGCCTAGCCTTTTGCACCTGGATTAGTCATTGAATGCTGGCTGCCCCTCTGGGAAGGGGAAGGTTTTACCTCTTAAGAAAAGAAAGACAAAACCATTTGACCAAGGGCAGTTCTGTGGAGAGGGCACAGCTGGAAACTATTGGCAAGTAATAACAATTGCAGATGGGGGATGGGTGCACCAGCTCAGTAAAGGGATCTGGTCTGGGCACCAAGAGTATCTAGTATGAAGGCATTCAGGGATCTTATTTCTAGCTTCCTCATTTGGGTCCTGAATAAAAGGAGATTTAGGGAATCCAGTTTCCTTTGTTCTGCTATGAAACATCTCCCAAAGGCACAGGGTAATTTTGAGTTTCCTTCTTGAACCTGGACAGTGAGCCAGGGCTGTCCTCCAAAATGCCCACCCAGAAGAACTGTCCTCCTCAAAACCCATTCAAAATGAGCCATCTTCCCTGATAATGACTTGGAGATAATATAACAAATTTTTTAATAATATCAATATTTTTCCCTGCTGGAGAGTCTTTGTCTCTGAAGAGAGTAGCCCTAATTAGTCACTAGTGCTCTGGGATCCCCCAGTCTCATGCTTACATAAAATTCAGACAACATCCCATTATTCTCCTCTTCATCCTGTGTAGCCTTCAATTATGCCCTAGCATCTCCCCCTACCCTTTAATGTCCACTGTATCTTGATTACCAAGTGGCCTGGAGTGGAGATGTGGTCAGCACAATTAAAGCTGATCCTGATCTGTTAGACCGTCCTTCTACAGGGTATACAGTTTCATCAGTCTTTTGTCTCTTGGCATGGTTACCACTTTTTTCAGAACTATTAGACCAAACTCATTTCTCTATACTCATCCATCATCCTTCCTTACTATCAGCTCTATTTCCACAATAGATCTACTTTATAGACAAACTCATTCTTATAACATCTGATAGGTATGTAGGGTGATGGGGGGGGCTTATTGGACAAGTAGGAGAGTTCTTGCAGGAATTTCATGCCTATTGGGGGACACAGGTAAGAATCTTCAAGAAATTCACCAGCACAATTCCCAACGAGAAAGGGAGAGAGGATCTAATGTTTATGAATGCTTTCACTGTGCATTAGAGGATTTTCTTGCATAGTTAAAATTAGGAGCTTCCTAATTTTACAGATGAGAAAACTGAGTTGCACATCACTGAGTTTCTTGCTGGAAGCTGCACTAATTTAGATAGATAGATAGATAGATAGATGATAGATAGATAGATCGATCGATCTCATTTGAACTCAGCTTTCTCTGGCTGCATAAACTGGGAGCTCCATATTATATCATGCTTCCTCATACAATGGTGGGACTACAGTTCAGATAGCTGCAGTAGATATCCTTCGAAAGACAGCAATGGGAGAAATGCTTATAAGATGATATTGTAAAGAGGGTTTGATTATTAATTTAAATAGACACACACACAAACACATGTGTACATAATGTCACTGTCACTGTTCTGGGAAGATGGCTGAATATTCAATTTTTTGGTTCTCTCCAAGAGAATGGATTAGATATAGGGAAATTTCATTAAAGGTTCAAAGAATTATTTTTCTCCTCATCAATATTTACCTGAATTATCATTGTCATCACCTGCTCATCAGTTTTTGCTGTGTGGATGGAGAGGAGATTAGAGGAGATTTAGCTGATCCTGAATCATTTAGTTCCAGGAATTGTCTGAGGGAAAATGGGTTGTAGTTGAGCCTTTGCTTTGAAAGAGCTCACAGACTTCAGTTTGGTCACAGCAACTCACAGGGCCCCCTTCTGAAAGGGCCAGCAAGTGGGGCCCATGCTCAAGCTCCCTCTCTTGCTTTTACCTTTTCAAAGTAAATGCTATGTATGGTATAAATTATGCAAACTTGAAATATTATCCATGACATTTTACTGTCTCATTCAAACAGGAGTTTTGATTAAATAATATATTTATGGAGTGGAATTCAGTAATAGACAGTAAATTACCAGGAGCCTTGACGTTTGTCTTCCACCATCTACATGAAATCCTCTTATCCTCTTAATGAAAAACTCTAAAACTTGGTTTAAATTCCATGCAGAACAGAGTACACTCATTAACCTAGATAAAAATAGATGTTTATGATATGTAGTAAGCATCTAAGTTATATATAATTAACTAAAACTCTAGACCAAATTCTATAATATTTATGACTCTGGATAATTTATTTTATTTTTCATTTCAAACAATTTGCCCAAAATAATGACTCATGTTATGTTTAAGGCTGGGATATGTTGTTTGAGAAATGAAGGAAAGCTATGGTTTTCATACATAAAATTTCAAAACTTAATAATTCAAATATATTTATCTCCCATGAAAAGAGTATGCCAGTGGTGGAGAGGCCTGGGGTCTCACTTCACCTATGCCATTAACTGATGGTGTGACCTTGGCAGGTCACTAAATTTTTCTGGGCCAGAGGTCCTGCATCAGAAAGATGATTGGAAAAGGACAAAACCCATTCTAAAGCTAGGTTCAGAACTCCCCATAGGACAATGTAGATCTCCAAGACACATCACTACAGTAACATAACAGAGCATTCTAGGACAAAAATCTCCATTTCCTTCTGCCTGTCCTTCAATCCACAGGATAGCTCTAAAACACCTACCTGGTTATTCCCCCTTAAACAACCCCACCAAACAGTAGAATACACTCAGGAAAAGCTGGAAAGGAAACAAAGCAATGCTAATTGAGTGTCTGGTAATGCTAGAATGTTGGATTTGTACCTCATTCAACCCTTTCGGTATATCCCCATGTCATGGGTAGGGCTCAGAGATTTTAGGTGCCTCTAACAGGGACAATAATGACAAGAAAAGCAAACATCACAACAGCAATAGTAGTAAGCACATTTTCTGGCCCCTTACTATTTTCCAGGTAATATTCGAAGCGCTTTGTTTATGTATTTATTTTTAATCCTCACCCAAGCATGTGTTTACTGATTTTATAGAGAGAGAAAGGGGAAGAGAGACAGAGAGAGACATAGATCAGTTGTCCCCAAAATGCGCCCTGACAAGGGATAGAAGCCTTAAGCTAGGTATGTACCCTGATCTGGGATTGAACCCGAAACATTTTGGTGTATGGGATGACACTCCAACCAACTGAGCCACACTGGCCAGGGCAACACTTTATTTGTCATTTAATGTTCATGACAACACTATGACATGGACTCAATATTATTTCCATTTTACTTATGAGGATACCAAAGAACAGAAAGGCTAAAAAATTCTCCAGGAATCAGTGGTGGCTTTGATTTAAGTGTTCACTGCTGCAGAAAAGGAGAAAACTGTATTTTCTTTCTATAGTTTGCGTATTACCCTGTCTCTCTCCAGCCAGTTGCTGGATATGTACACAAGAAATTAAAAAAAAACAGGGGAACAAATTGAATGTTGACTGTATATAGCTCAGGGCAAGACAGAGTACTCCAAAACAATCTGAGAAGGTAAACTTGAGGTCAGGAGAAGGTCACTGGATGCCCCCTGGGTAAAAGTGTGTCTCCCCAAGCTTGTCAACTGCATGTAGTAAATTCCTGATGATAAAAATTTGTAACAATGACAGTGATGATTTAGACTGGCATAGTGCTTTGAAAATGTTTTCATAGAAAGTAGTTAGGTGCATATCATTTGATTCAGTGGAGTGATGACAAATTTGTTCCATCCTGAAGTCTATTTCTAGGTGATTGGTGGTTGTTAGAAACAGTATGGAGAGAAAGGCTATCTAATCATTAAAGCCACATTCAGTGTCAATAACGAGGGAAATGATGTATTGGTGACGTCTACCATGGGTGCAGAAAAGCACCCAGGGCCCCATCCTACCTGTGATGCTCACAGTGACACAGTGAGGGAGACAGGATATGTACTATTTTTCCCATTTTTTTCTAGAAAAATTGAAGCTCGGAGAAATAAATGTTTCATTCATAGAATCAGCGAAAAAGAATTTGAGACAATACAGATCCTGAAGTTATTAACCCAACACACTTTCCCTTGTATAGTGATTCCAAAATTATGGAAGAAAGTTCCATTCAACCTGCTTTAATTTTAAGAGAACAATGCAAGGAGTTTATATTTCCTGTGAAAATTTCAGTCTTCATAGAGTTCAAGGATGTTAACAGGAGTTAACTGTGCAGTCCTAACAGGTCCAACACAGCCTGAGAAATGGATTTACAAGGAGGCAAATATAAGTCCAAATGCCAATAATATCTGAAGGAGCAAAGATCACAGCAACCCCTTACTCAGCTCCAAACAATATAAAACAGCTCCCTGGAAAGGCAACATGTGTTTGGTATTATATCTAATTGTGTGACACTTTGGAGTTGCGGACAAACTCAGTTATTTTAAGGCCAGGTAAATATCTGCAAAGAACCATCCCTGAACAATCCTAGAAAAACATTACTTCCTGTCACAATTGAGTGTAGGCACACTTAGAATTTTCATGATGGAATTGTCACCAGGTATATTTCCCAACAGAAGTGATTAATACAGGGTGTGGCAAAAGTAGGTTTACAGTTGTTCGTATGGAAAAGAATACAGTGATTAATAAATGATGATGCAAGAATGAACTCTGGGGTTCATGTGCTCACAACTGTAAACCTGTTTTTGCCCCACTCTGTACACATATTTGTAACCAACCTGGGATTTATAAAACAATGGCCATCTCAGCAACAAAAATTATATTCTATAACAGGGAAGAAAAGTCTCAAATTTTTTTTTAACCATGAACTTAAGTAGTTCAAGATGCCCATAAGTAGATTCCTTTTTCAAAGTGTTTGAGCACAGTCTTTTCAGACTGGCAAGGAAGCAGAAGCCCTGAGATCCCAGATCCCTGTTAGCCAGCTCCCATTTCCACCGACAGTTGAATGGTCAACACTTCCAAAACTCAAAAATAGTAAAGGCCATATTAATGAAGCTTTCCTAAAGTAAGTCCAATGTACTTTATACAGCTTCCACTAACCGAATTGGACAGCCAGATATTTCATTAAGAAATTACCGTGTTAAAATTCTTATATTTTAGAAATACACAGTAAAATATCGACCAAAAGATAATCTGTTTCAAAAAAAATGATCTGCATGTACGGTGGTTGTAAAGGTGGGTAGAGAATGGGGATAAAAAAGAAACAACCTTGGTCATTTGTTGGTAAGTGTTGAATCT
The DNA here is from genome assembly GCA_004027475.1 of Anoura caudifer. Classification (NCBI taxonomy): domain Eukaryota; kingdom Metazoa; phylum Chordata; class Mammalia; order Chiroptera; family Phyllostomidae; genus Anoura; species Anoura caudifer. The sequence goes on from PVKU01000193.1 coordinate 301,473, forward strand.
GGATGATGGGTATATGGCAATTCATTACACTATTCTCTCTATTTTTTAATAGATATATTTGGAATTTTCCAGAATAAAAGTTTACGAAAATGTGTTTGTAGGTGACACTTAAAAGAAAACATTATTGGCTGGTGGATCTTGAAAATTTCAGAGACCAGATTAAAATCAACTCCAAAAGCATCTTTTCTAGGCATTATATGCTGTAAAGTGGCCAACTTTTTATCAGCTTTGCATTATCAGTAGAAGATGGAATTAAGAATTTAGGATTTGCCAGATTCATATCCTGTCTCTAGCTGTGTGAGTTTTTTTAAAATAATCAATTTGATGTTATCCTCTCTGAGACTAAGTTTCTGTATCTATAAAATGGGAGTAATGGGTCCCCCTTGCCTTATAGTGCTACTATATACATTTTACATGCATGTCAAGTGCTTAGACCAGAGTATCCAGGAGGTGATTAAGCATTAAAAATGTAGCTGTTAATATCATTTACAGATCATGTCCCATTATAACCCATAGCCAGGAGCCAATCAATACTGGCTGGAGGAAGAAAGTAATAATAACAGGAGGAATACTAAAAACTTGTAACCAATTGGGTGTTACTTGAATTTCATGAAGTCACAAAAAAGTTTTTGTTTGTTTCGGTTTGGGCAGCCTATCATTGGGAGTCAGTTCAAAAACTTGGTAATTAAAACAAATATCTTGCATTTTCAACAAACTTAGTGGCATAAAATGGAAGGCAATTACTCAACTCTGATTTAGGTTTAATATGCAGCATGCCTTAATTTATTCTAATTTAATATTCAAAAGAATATCCTTAAGGTAATATCCTTCCACAGCTCACAATGACTGCTACACACCAAATTGAGGCCAGCATCCATCAGGTGCATGAGAACTGAACCCCCAGAGCAGAAAGCAAACCTCAGATCTCAGGAAACGCCAGGAGCCAGCCTGATGCAGGCAGAACACCCCTGTGTATTGAGAAGACACCCACTTGCCTTTATTCAAACTTAGCTCATTAACCCTCAGATATGCAATCGGTGCCTGAGTGTAAGTAAAGCAGACATATTTACACATTGGCACAGATTGGTCCCCAGTCATACAAACCCAAGGGTCCCATTAGCAGCTGATGTATGGGATGGCATCCCTCCTGTCTAGGATCTCTACCAGAGATACCCAAGCTCAGAGAATCCTGCACCTGCTTGTGGCAGGCCCTGGAGGCAAGCCCACTCTCCACTTGCCAACCCACCCAGCCTCTTCTTCTACAAGGTATTTTCTAACCTTCCAGTTAAGACAAGGTGGACATCTCACTTAGCTGCCACTTTGATTCTCAGACCTGGTAATCACCTTTGAATAAAGCAGGTCAAATTCAGGAATAAGATCTCAGCAAATCTGTGGTGTGTGGTTTGTATGTGTGTATACATGCATGCTGGTGATAAACTACGCATTTTCAATTATTCAAAGATGGCAGATGATTATATTGTCTCTATATATTGACTGAGTGTATGATGTTATCTATTGCTGTGAGAAAAAATAACCCAAAACTTTTAGTGGCTCAAAACAACAATAATCATTTATCATCTCACAGTTTCTGTGGGTCAGGAATTCAGATAGAACACGGCACAGGCAGATGGTCTTTGCCCCACCGTGTCAGGGGTCATGAGTAGAAGATTTGAACACTGAGGGTAGGGGTGAAATGAGGGCTGGGATCATCTGGGTGTTTGGCTGAGCCTGGAGGATCTGCTGCTGGGGTGTCTTCTGTGACAGGCACATTAACGCCGGTTGTTGGCTGGAGGCCTCAGCTGCTCCTCCCATGGCCTTTTCACAGGCTGCCTGAGCAGCAGGCATCTATCTTCCTCTGACAGTTTTCATAGATACCAAGGTGATAGCACACTTCTCAATTTCTATTAATACCTTTCTTTTTTAATAGTGTTTTTGAATTGTGTACTAGACATATGCAGCATTTACCATTTTATCCATTTTTAAATGTACAGCTTTACAGCATTAAGCATGTTCACACTGGTGTACAACCATCACCCACTCCAGAACTTTCTTCATTCTGTAAAACTCAAACTTCATACTCATTTAACAACTCCTCATCCTTGCTTCTCCCAGTCCCCAATAACCACCATTGTAGCTTCTATCTCCATGAATTTGACTATTGCAGGTACATTACATAAATGGAATCATTCGTTACCATATTTGTCTTTTTGGGACTAGATAATTTCCCTTATCATAATGTCTCCATGGTTCACCTCTGTTGGAAAATGCATCAGAATTTTCTTCCCTTTCATTATTTTTTAATATTATTTATTTATTTTTTTAGATGGGGGCGGGAGGGAGAAAGAGAAGGAAAGAAACATCAATGTGTGGTTGCCTCTTGTGCACCCACTACTGGGGACCTTGTCCTCAACCCAGGCATGTGCCCTGACTGGGAATTGAACTGGCAACCCTTTAGTTTGCAGGACAGTGTACAATCTACTGAGCTATGCCAGCCAGGGCTCCTTCCTTTTTAAAACTGAATAATATTCTATTATATGAATGTAATGTATTTGTTTGTTCACTGATGGACATCTGGGTTGGTTGAATCTTTTAAGCTATCATGTAAAATTCTGCTACACACATAGGATCTCTTTGAGATCCTGCTTTCAATTCTTTTGGGTGTACAATCAGAAGTGGAATTGATGATTCATATGGTAATTTTTTTTTAAGGAAACACCATACTATATAAATTCCCGCCAGCAGGGCACAAGCATTCCAGTTTCTCCACATCTTTGGCAGCACTTAATTTCAGCTTGTTTTTGTTTCATAATAGCCATCTTAATAGGTATGAAGTGGCATCTCATGGTTTCAATTTGTATTTCCCTAGTGATTAATAATAATGAACATCTTTTCCTGTGCTTAATGGCAATTTGCATATCTTTTTTTGAGAAACAAATGTCTATTCTAGTCCTTTGCCCATTTTTTGAATCAAGTGGTTTGTTTTGTTGTTGTTGAGTTTTGGGAGTTCACTATATAGTATTGAACATAAGGGACATTAATCCCTTGTCAGATAAGTAGCAATATCTCTTTTCTCCTCTTCATTTCCCTATCACAGATTGAGAGGCAGAAAAGAAAACTCTTGTCATTTAAGAGCAGAACTGGCTGAAGGAGATTTGTGTTGGAAGACAAGGACTGTGCAGGATGCTGTAGAACAGGAGAGAGATATCCCTCCATGTTTGCCCCTACACCTTCCCGGACAGGTTGGGAAGAATCAGCTTGATTACCTACAAACCAGGGGTAAGAAACTCACAGTGGGCATTTTCCACCACCTCATTTTCTGGTCCCCATAATAAGGACTAAAGTAGCATTTTAAAAATGTAGGTCAGGATGAAAAGAGATTTAACTTTTAATGTTAGAATTAAAACAGCATGAGCAACTTCTTTGAGTACAATAAGAAAAGCTAGAGGATATTCCATGAAACAATCATTTCTAACTATTTTCCTCTGCATTTCATAAATAATAAATGTGCTTTAAAAATAACCCCGTAGTACACATTCTCTAAAATACTAGTTATGCAAGCTAGATATAACTCTAAGAATCCCTAAATGTGAGAAAAATTGAATTTGGTCGTACTTTTTTTAAGCTAAAAATTAAATTTCCCCGGCACCATGCAGACCTTTTCCCTCACAGCTACAGTCATAACTGGATTTTTAAGCCTTCCGAAAACATTGTGGTTTGCAATAAAGCAAAACATTGTGTCAAAAACTGCTTAGAATACAGAAAAGCCCGCTTCAGATCTGTGCCAGAGGGCTGCTGTGTACCTGGTGGAGCCATCAATTCGGCATGTAGATTGTCATCTTGACAACTGTGACTTACTTGCCTTGGTATCCTAACCCCCTCGATATTCATGTCAGAAATTTAAAACGTGAGCTAAATCCCTTTCCAAGTTGCCAAGAGGTATTTTTCACAGCTTCCTGTCCCTAATTTAACCTCTAGCACTCATTTTTCTTTTCCATGATGAAGATTAGGAGCCAAGCAGTTGTAAGATCACACTTGGCTTCCAAGAGTGGACTGCGTTTGCTCTGAAGGTAGCAAGGTGTCCGGGAGGAAAGACATGTTTAAGGAAATATTGAGGGGTTGCAATGTGAGCCTGTGAGTAAAACACTAGAGTAGGGATTGGGGGAAACATGCTCCCTTCCTGGCTTCTTCCTAACTCACTGGTGTCTGCTCACTTGGCACTTACATGTGCATGCGCACGTGCAGGTTTGTTGCACTGTAAACATCTTTACTTCCCCATGACATGAGATGACATCTGCTTTGGGGACTCGAGGCCTAGCTACCTGACAATGGATGCTCCATGGGCTGCATTTCTAAGTTTCTGTTGTCATTATGGTGCTTGTGGTAATAGTCAGTGTCTGATTTTTTGCTTGTTATTATGTTTTCTCTCTCTCCATTTAAAAAAAATAGAGGAAAAGCAAATAATTTGAAATGATGAAACAGACACACACAACAGTTATTGACTGGCAAACTTTGCACTTTTTCACTTCCTAGTCTGACCTTGTGCTTCTTCAATTATTTGAGGGCTATTTTTGGAAGAATCACACATGAATGCAATGCCGCTAGAGATCTTGGGGGTTACAGAGCAACTAACACATAGCTGATCCCAAGGAATTTATAATCTCCTTGGCCAACAAGGTTGCCCCAGATAAAATGATTAGGGAAGACCAGAGAGTGCATAATTAACACATTAAAATAGGCTTGTTGCTGAGTTCAAGGTTCTTTCCTCGTGTGTCCTAAGTTCTGTGCTGCCAGTTCACCTTTCATTATTCTGTGATGGGGTGCAAAGCTTTTCCTTCTACCTTTCTTGGTTCTTTGGCTGGTATAATAAGCAAACTGACATAGGACAAATTAACAAGAAAAACACTTACAAATCTCCTACATACAAGAGCCCCATAAAGATATAAAAACTCAAAGGCAGTTAGGCAATCCATGCTTATATAACATCTTAAGTGAAGGTAGGAGTGTGGTGATACATGGGGAGGAAGGCCATTCACAGGAAGGCAGAGGAGCTGTTTGGAAAACAAAGGTTGCCTTGCTATGCAGTTAGGTTTCTTAGGTATAAAGGTATCTCTGATAACAGGTCTCTTCCTCATATAGGCCCCCTTTCCAATATAAATTTAGGCAGTTGAGGGGGAGGCAAAGAGCTTTTCCTGAATCTGCTGAATTTTGATTACCTTTAGGTCAAAATTATCCTCATGCCAAAAAGACAAATTTTGTGGTGGCAAAACCTGCAACTATCTCTGCTCTCAAAGTGCCACTTGCTAGCTCCAGAAATTAAGGCCCTCTCCTCCTTTTTTCTCCCCTCCCTGTTCCTCCAGGTCCCCTCCACTCATCATCCGATGGTTCATAACCTTTGCTGTTGCTTTTAAAAATCCCAATGCCCAGAGAACTCCAGACCAATTAAACTAGAAACTCTGGGGGCAGTACTCAGGCGTCAGTCTTTTCTCACACTCCCCACACAGTGCCAGTGTGCAGCCAACGTGGAGAACCCTAATCACACACACTAAGAATTATGCCATCTGCTGAAGGGATTAAAAACAACAGAGTACCCAGCAGCTCCCAATCAGCTGGGGGTTCAAGTAAAGTGGGGAAAAGCATAAATCTAGAGCAGCAATTTCCAGCCTTTTTCATCTCGTGGCACACATAATCACTAAAGTTGTGCAGCATAACAAAAACAGTTATGTAATTTTTTGCCGGTCTGACCAAAAAATAAAAACAACGTATAATTTAGATTCATTCACACAGGACAGTCATTGTTGTGTTGGTTGTTGTCATTTTTTTATTTGACAATTGAACAGAAAAGAGGTCAGTGCCCCTGAATAAATAGTCAAGTATTGCAAGTTTTAAAAATTCTTGCCATTTGAAAATCGCTGATCTAGAGCTCGGGGTGGGGGTGAAGAACCACACCAACAAAGCAGCTGCTCAGGGGGTCATTTTAGTAAATTGCAACTATTGTCACTATTATTAGTAGCAGCGTTAGATTATTATTTTGCACACCAAAATAATCTATTGTTGGATCCACATAGCTTTTTTGCCTTTAGAATTATGTTTCTGGCTCTCTAAATAGACTCAGTTTAGCAGACAAACATATTTACCAGGAGACTTCACTGTCCCAGCCCTTCTGAGGGCTCTGAGTTACAAACATAAATCAGGCCTCAACTTGCCCTCAAACTTTCCTTCCAGATTCAGGGAAGCCAGGTGATGATTACTTTGAGCCCCTGCTGTATGTCAGGCACTGTTCTAGGCAGTGAGAACACAGCAGTGAACAAAAAGGAAGGAATCAATTTTTTTTTCAAGTCTATGCATTTGCTTCGATTGTTATTAAAAGAAAGGAAGAGTAGAAACATTTTTGAAGGAAATGTAAGTCTACATTAATGAATTTGCTTCCACTGGGGCATGGTAGACTAGCAACATCAGTACAACTCGAGGACTTGTTAGAAATGCAAATTTTTGAGCACCACTCAGGCCTATGGATTCAGAAATTTAGAGGGTGGGGCCCATCAGGTCTTCCAGGTGATTCTGATACAAACTCAAGTGTGCGAAACTCTGGTGTGGGAGGAGAGAAAGGGTTCCGGAATTAGGTATTCATGGGTTAACAACAGTGGGTGGTGGGTGAGCAGCTGCTGCAAAAGCTGCCTAATAACCTGCCAAAGGCCTGGGGGAGGGAAGAAGGAACAATGACATTCCAGAGACAACAAAAAATACAGATTAGCATGTCCTGCGGGAATACCTGCAAGGAAGATGCTCGGAGTCTAAATGAAAAATAGAAATAAAAAAGAGCCACGAGGGTATTTATTTATTTATCTGTTTATTTATTTATTTATTTATTTTTTGTATTAGCATCAGATGGAGAGCTCCAGATTGAAATGCTACTTTTAAGAACTCAGGGGACCCAGAAGAAGCATTTAAACGTTGAGGATCTAAGATGTATATTCTCTTTTACCAGTTCTTAAAGAGAAGAAGAGCCAAACGGCATCTTTACCTTAAATATGCACAGATGTTCCTTCAGACTACAAAGCTGTGTCTTCTACAACTTCAAGATAAAGAGAGTTCTTGGCTACCTGAGATGGAAGAATGTATAAATAAGCACACAACCTGCATTACCTTTCAAAAGCCTGAAAGAGTTCTTCCTGCTAGTTTCCAAAAGGTTCTCCAGGCCCACAGCCTCTAAGGCCACTGCAGATGTCATTAACTTCATCTACCTGCTGCATCTAAAATCTACGTTTGACCACAGAAAAATTCTGGCACATGCCTCGTGATGAGGACTGCAAGGGAGGAGGAAATTTTATTCTACCTTTCTAGGTTCTTCTGGCTGTTCTAATAATTAAATTGACCTGAAAGAGATTAACAAGAGAAAAGAACCAAATTTAACTACATGCATAAATATGGAACCCCATATACAGGAGATAGTCAGAGACCCTGCGCATATGAGAGTTTTAGTGACTAGAAGATAAAATAAGGTATATATGACATTCAGAACAAAGGTTGAGATAAGTCACCTAGAGATTCAGAGGGGAGGCAGGTTATTGCCGGACAATAAGAAAAGAGATATTCAGTAATTAGAAATGTGCCCTGCCACATGGACACATCATAAAAAAGATTTTTTCTGGCCTTGACTCTTATTATGGGCCCCCATTTGAATTATTTAAGGGAGAGGTAAAAGTTTCTTTTGAGCTGTCAGGGTCTTGAGTGCTTTCAGCTCAAAATAATCCACCTGCCAGAGTAGCTTGTCTTTAGAAAGCCAGCTTGGAGCCCTATCAGGACCCAACAGAAACCCTCTGCACGTGCGAATCTCAGCGTGCTGAGTTATGGGCAGTAGCGCATTTGGTAAGCAGTTCAAGTTTGGTTTATGGACAGAATGGAGAAATCTGACCTCTAAGACCATGAGTTTAAGAACTTCTTTAGGTTACTTATACAAAAAAATGCATGAATGAATGAATGAAACAGAAATAATGACAAAACAAAATTGCTTAGGGAAATAGAGATTTTTTCATCATACCACTTTACAAGAAACTCACTGCAGATCATTCCACCTGGCTTATTTTATTAACATTTTCAAATAATCATGCCTATCCAGAGAAGATTCCCCATTCTATACTTGTCTGCCTGCATTTGTGTGTTTAAAATAAACCTTGATATACTTACTATCAAATACTTGCTACAAATATAAACCCTTAATACATTCTAGTCATTGTGCTAAGCCCTTTGTGCCTAGTATTTCATTTATTGATGCCCCAAATGTTCACTGATTGCCTACTCTGTGCCAGTAATGGCTCTTTCTACCAGTGAATAAAATATACCCAAATCCATGCCTTTATGAAACTTATGCTCTGTATTTACTTATTATCACCTTTAATAAATCTTTAATAAGATTTACTTATTGAATCTTTCAGATAATAAGTAAATATAGAGTACTTCGATGATATGTATTATGGAGAAAAAGAACTTAGGGAATGGGATAGAGCTTGGAATAGTTACTGTATTAAGGCCAAGAGGTAAGTGTTTGTATTAATTACAACATTTTGTAGGTAAAGAAATGAAAGCTCAAAGAGATTAAGTCACTTGCCTAGAGTGACACAGCTAGTTGGTGGCAGGACTTTTATTGGAATCCAAAGCATGATATTTAACTATTAGGCTTTGATATCTGTATATTGACCACTTCCCTGGCCCCTACTGCCTTAAAGGCTGGAAGGAAGCAGTGAAGAGTGATGGACAGAGGGTGTGTTGTCATCATCCAGGAACCCTGGCGGACTCACCCTCCACCCTTCTTCACATTGCACTCTGGAGGATCACTAGCAGACATCGTCAACAGTATACACCTCCTGGTAGCCTGTTGGGTTGGGCTAATGGAGAGTTCAAGTGAGTGAATAGAGAGGAGGAGGAGAAGGAGGCCAGGGTACCCGTCACAGTATTCCAAAACCCAACGTGGACCAGCTTCATTCCTACTTCTTTTGCTCATTCTCTCTCATTCTCTCCAGGCTCAGGAGTGATAAAAATTCCTATTTTAATAGCTGAAGATATGCACTGTTTCTGGTTTCCCTATACCGCAACCCATAGATTTACAAGTAATATGTTTATTAAACTCTCCTTAAGTCAAATGATTTGGGTATATTCTGATTAGCCATCACCAACAATAACCTCAAGGAAATACAGAAACACAGGCCCCTTTGTTTACTGTCACAGTAGGAACACCTGGAAATGGGAAAGTTAACAGTATTGGTGCTTTGTGGCAGCCTTATAATAGGCACCGTTATAATAACATAATCCCTATTGAGATGAATGCTGGCTTCCTAATTTATTACCTGGTCACTGTGCAATAAGGCAATTACAGGAGGTGCTTCTACCTTCTCAGGAGGCTTTAAAATTTTTGGAGTAGTAGATGCTGTAACATTAGAAGGTGACCTAAATTCACTCAGCACTTCCCTAGCCTAGAATGCTTATACAATTCACATTCAACAGCAGCAAGTAAAAGAATCACAAGTTTGTTTATCCCTTGAAAAAGAAGCCAACTCTTTGCTTAGAATCTAAACACGAAGTAGGAAAACAAAGGATGCTAACTACACTGCAATGAAAACAAGCAAAAAGATTGGCAACCACCCGCAAGTGCAGGAAGAGGCTTTACAGTCTGCTAGTGCACACAACAATACTGCATTCACTGCTGCGTGCTAGCTGGCTAGGGTTCTAAAAGTCAGCGTGTACAGGCCAATGCTAAATGAGATATGTCATTACCACTCAACAGTTAGAACCAAAGGCCAGGGCTTTCCAATTTCTAAAGCAGTTACAGTTTATATCAGGCCGTACCGAGATCTATTGCAGTGTGTTAGACCTCTCTATCATGGCAAGAACCATTGAGTTTCACATATACTATGGGCTCCATTCACACCTTGCTCTATGTAAACGGTGCCCCCTGGAGTTGTACAGTGCACAGCCTATATGGAGATGTGCGGAGACCCTACAATCAGAGCAGAAATAATTACAACTACTAGTTAATAACAGCAGTTATATGCAATGAATATCAACTAAGAGTTAGGCATTGTGCTAGGAGGTTTGTGCGTATTCTAATTCATGAGATAGTTCAGTGTGGTATATAGACTTAAAGGTGACCCTCAATATTTGACTTCTGGTGTTCATGTCCTTGTATAATTCCCTCCTTCTGAAATTGGGTGGGGCTTGTGAGTTGCTTCCAATCAATAGAAGGTGGCAAAAGCTATGGAAATTCATGTTGGGCAGCCTCTACAACCTACAGGCTGTCTCTAAGAGCTGATGGTTGCCTCTGGCCAACAGCCAGAAAAAAGCTAGGGCCCTCAGACTTACAGTTACAAGGAAATGAGTTGTGTCAATAAGTTGAATGAGCTTGGAATCAGACCTCCCCCGAGTCAAGCCCCCAGGAGACCTTCATGGCAGCTTTGTGAGACCCTGAACAGAGAGAATCAAGCTAAACTTTGCCAAACTCCTGACCTATATAAACTCTAAGATAATAAATATGTATGAAGCTGTTAAATGTGTGAAGCTTTGTAACACAGAACAGAAAACACATGCATTTAGTGAAGTCAAGAGTAATGCCATCATTTCCCAAATGAAGGCATGACTCTGTGGGGAATTTGGGAAACTTAACCAAGGTCACATAGCTAGAGAATGATGCTGGGGCTTGAATCAAGGTCGCCAAGTCCTGAAGTCCATAGGCTTCACCACAACTGGCACATCACCTGAGATGCTGCACTGAAGTCACTGAAGCACAAATTCACTCAGCAAACACAGAATCTTTAGACAAAGTAGAGGGTTGAATAGTGTTGTCAAAAAAGATGATGTCTAAGTCCTAACCCCTGCTGCCTGGGAATGTGATCTTATTTGGAAATAAAGGTTTTTCAGATGTAATGAAGGTAAAGATCTTGAGATAAGGTCATCCTGGATTTAGGATGAGCCCTAAATCCAATGACTAGTGTCCTTGTAAAAAATGAAGAGGACACAAACAGACACAGAAGAAAAAGCCATGTGAAGATGGAGGCAGAGATGGAGTGATGCAGCCACAAGCCAGGGAATACCAAGGGACTGTTTAGAGCCACCAGAAAACTAGGAGAGGCATGAAACAAAAAATTCTTCCTAAAGCCTTTAGAAGGAACCAACCATGGTGACACATTGGTCTTGAACATCTAGCCAACAAACCTATAATTGAATACATTTCTATTTTTTCAAGCCACCCAGCTTGTGCTAATTTGTTTTGCAGCCCTGGGAAATTATTACAAGAGCCTCTGTAGTCCTTGGTGCTTTGTTAACTGGTGGAATTTGTCTAGCTTTCTAAAGATCAACTGAAGCAAGCTAGTTATGGCCTAAGGAAGCAAAATAAACAGTAGAAAGGACTCTGGTTTCAGGCCAAAAAAAAAAAAAAAAATAGAGATCTCATCAGAGCCATATAGGGAATGATCTCAGCCAAGTCACTTAACCTCTTGGAAATCTTTTTCCTTATATGCTACAATATGCATCACTCCCGATTACAATACAATGTGGGTTTATCATTGTGATGTTTCATTTTATGTGTCAATTTGACTGGGCTAATGGATTCCCAGGTAGCTCATAAAACATTATTTCTTGTTGTATCTATGAGGGAGTGTCTGAGGAAGACTAGCATTTGTATCTACAGACTGAATAAAGAAGATAACCTTCACCAATGTGTGTGGATATCATCCAATCATTTGAGGGACTAAATAGAACAAATTGGCAGAGGAATTTGCTCTCTTGAGCAAATTGCTTGAGCTGGGACATCCATCTTCTCTTGCATTGGTACATCAGTTACCCTGGTACCTGGGCCTTTGGGTTTGGACTGGAACTATGGGCAGAAGTCAAACTGTGGGACTTCCCAGTTTCCATCATCACCTGAACTAACTCTTCATAATAAATCTCTTTCTGCATGTCTACATGTATCCTATTGGTTCTGTTTTTCTAAAGAACCCTGACTAATAAAATAATGAGTACATATTTCTACCTCCCACTGTCAATAAAATCCATAGGATTTTTGGTCATTTATTAGAAGGAACAAGTATTTAAACAAACAAACAAAAAAAGCTTCAAGACAGAGGAATTACGGAGGTGCTTTTAAGATGGTAGGCTCTGGACTATAGTTCCATGGTTCAAATCCCAGGCTGACTGTTCATGAGCTGTTTGATGCTGAGGAATTTATCATAACTCCCTGTACTTTAGATTTTTTTTATCTATTAAATGAAGCTAAAAATAGTAACTACACTACAGAGTTGTTTGAAGAAATTAATTTGGAGAAATTAATATGTGCAGGCTATATGATAAATAGGAATCACTCAATAAACATTAGCTGTTGTTATTAAATAGAAAAATGCTATTGAAAACAGGACCCTTTATAGCCAATTACAATGTTTTCCTCCCTCTTCCTGTCCACCCTCTCCTCCTCCTTCTTTGTCATCTTTTACTTAAGGTTAAGGCTAAGCTTGCATTTGTGGCACTAAAAATACTTGTTTATTGACTGCAAATGCCTGTAGTCAATGCTCATGCATATTTCTGGGCCCATGATTAATTATTAAGCATAATAGAAATGTGAAGTTGGTGCTCCATCCTGCTTGCATTCTTAGGGCAGCAAGCAAATGTGAAGTTGGTGCTCCTTCTTTCTTGGGAAGGACCACAGATCTCTCCCATCAGGTAGGATTCTTGGTGATATACAGCCACATTTTCACTGGTAAGAAGGTTTGGGAAAATAAGTAAATAATTCATGTTTATGTCCCTGGGTACCATTTGTTAAATGGTGCCTCAGGACTTCAAGAGGGAATTGCAGCATGAAAGTTATGAATTGGGGTCCAAACAGACATTTATTCAATTAATAATTCATTTGATTGGATTTAAGATGTCTGTGCCAGGCATTTATGAAATCCTCTTACAGTCATAGTTCATAAACATTAGCAGGCACTGGAATCACCCAGGTAGCTTGAAAAAATTTAAGATGCACTGGCTTCAAGCCCCAATGATCTGATTCAGTAGATCGGACTGCAGTCCCCGAATCTGCATTTTTAACAAATTCCTAAGTGGGTGTCCTGAAAGTCACCCTGAGACCCAGATTAAAAAACAAAGCCCTAGAGAGATACCCAGGACTCCCAGGTCCTTCTGAAGACTTGTCCCAGCTTCCTTTCCTCTCTGGACCCCACCCAGATATATGTCCAGGGTTCCTGAAAATGTTTCAGTCCCCCCAAGGACACAGCTGTGAGAGGTAGCTGGGTGTCTGCTGCTGCAAGAAGAAGGGCTCTGAGGCTATGAAATATTTCCAGAAGGGATGCTGAGGTTCTTGCTGAAGCAATAGAGAGTCTATCTATCAAATAACATACAGTCCCTACTTTGAGAAGAGCAAATTCTGTCTGAACTATCTTAACCCTCACTTGGGTGCAGAAGACAGAGAGGGAGCCTGTGTTAGATCTGCCTGACTTTCATGTCAGGAGATGGCTGCACTTAGGAAAATGAACATTACTAGCATTGATCTTCCTTTGGAGCAGAAATTTTCTACTGACTTGCTTCCTTCCTTTCAGATTTAAAGAAGGAAGAGACAGAAATGGATGAATTCCCCAAATGGAACACATCAAGGATGGAAAGCATTTTTGAATTTCTTTATACAATATAGAACTACACTCATGTTCAGAAACTCTATTTCACATATGATTCCTTATATTCGTTTCACCAGAGAGGCTTAGTCACTAGGTACAATATTCTCTGTTGAGTGTGTTTGTTACAAATGTGTACCTTAACACAATATAATTACAGCCAGGACAAGTTCTTTGCAGAAAGGCTAGGGATCACAATGCCTGCAGTTACCCTGAGACTCAGGTTAAAAAACAGAGCCCTGGAGAGATACTCAGGACTCCTTTGTCCTTCCAAAGACTTGTGCCAGTTTTCTTTCCTCCTCAGCATTTTTCTAGGGTTCTTGACAAAACCCGTAATTGGGGTTTCTGTTTAAATACAAATTGAGAATAGAGACCTAGTCCATCCTTAATATGGGATTTTGAAAATAAAAACAACAACCAAAATTCATTTGCAAAAATTAATAGTTGGAGAGATAGTAAGAATGCTAGTTTCTGGAAGCTGCTGATTGGTACAAGGTGAAATGAAGTAGCTTTGATTGACTAGAACGTGTCTTGTATCATGGAGAGGTGATATCTAGAATCAGTAAAAGGACAGTTAGGGATCTTGGAGTTGTTGTTTGAAAGATTCATGAAGGTTTTGTAAAGGATAGTGGACACTAACTTGTTAGTCATGTGAGGTGTCAATGTAAGAAACATCCAATCATGTGAGAATTTTTATGAGTTTATTTGAGCCAAACTGATGACAACTGCCAGAAAGCAAAACCTCAACTGACTGAGGAAATGCTCCAGAGGATGGCAGTTCTGCACCTTATTTTATACATTACAACCAAAACAGAGGACATAAGTGGATTATATGAAATCCATCAGTGATTGATTAGGGAGGTGGGAGAAAGCAAAGCAAAGAGAAACCTCTGTGATTGGATAAAAAATTAAATGATAGACACATACTTCTTTTACATAGCTGGGTACAGGATAGTTAACAGTCAACGATTAACTCAATAACAATAAGAATGAGGGGATTTGTGGTCTCCCTCTGGTGCTCTGCCTGTCCTTTGAGGGGTCCAGCAAAAGGAAATTTGATATTCCTAAGGTATGAAATTGGAGCTGCAAAAAGACAGTAAGACAGGCTCAATTGGGTAAAGACTGACTTTTCCCTAAGCTAGGGTAAATTGTAGCCTAGGACATGACTACCTACCATAAACTGCTTTTAGTTAATGATTTCATTTCAGATTATCCTTTGTGGTTACTTTTGGTCTCTGAGTGTGTAAGGCTTCCCCTGAGCTTGTCAGACTTCCTCTTCTGCCCCTTTTCATTCACAAATGAAAATGGAAGGGGTGAAATTTACATTCACTTTTTGTGTTGTACTTACTAATAACAACCAATCATGGAGGATGTATTGAATAAAGCATCCTGGACAATAAGTCAGTCAAATCTGACTTTGAATCTTGAGTCCATTTTTTGTACTGATTTTGGGAAACTAAACCTCAATTTCTTGATCTGTAAAATGGAGTTAATAGGTATTCTACAGCATTGCTGTCTACTAGAAATGTAATGTGAGACACAAACGTGAGCCACATATATCATTTCAAATTATTTTAGTAGCTAACCAAGAAAAAGAAAGTAAGGAACAGATGAAATTAATTTTAATAATATATTTTATTGAATGCAATATAATAAAAAATCATTTTGACATTTCATTAAAATAAAAACTATTAATATTTTTATTCTTTTTGTATATTAGGATTTTGAGATCTTATATATAGTTCACACTTACAGCACATCTCAATTAGGAACATGTACATTTCAAGTGCTCAATAGCCCCATGTGGCTGCTGGCTGCTGTGTAGGACAGCATAGATGTATTGTGTTACTATGAACATGAAAAGAAATCAGGCATGTAAAACATGTCAGTATAATAGGTACTTGATAAATAGTTGCCATTATTATTATTATTAACACTAGTGTGTGAGGTGAAAATGAAAAGAACTATAAAGCTTTCCACAAAGGGAAAAAGCAGAATGGGCTTGATGATACGTTTAGTCATCCAAGTCAAAATGATTGACACAAGGGTAAGGTAGTGGGTTTCTATGGAACTACATATGTTCACCTTTCAATTAACTTCGGTAGATCATATTAGTATCTATTTTTCATTTATAACATTACACTGTACCCATGTAAACGCATAGCACATTATCTAACTCTGAAATAAGTCCTCAAAATTATCAGTGGGCATATACCTCATTCCTTTCACATTTTCAACTCATTTGTGAAAGTAAAATGTCTGGGAGCCAGCAGGAGGAAAAACTCATGGTCCAGGTAGGAACCTACACTCAGCCTTCAAGGATGGGTAAGATTACAGTGGAAGAGAAGCCAGAAAGGAATGCAATATAAGCAAGTGTTTACAAGTAGAAGTTGATATGATGGTAACGGTTGAGAATATGGACAGGAAAAGTTGCAATGTTGGTCTGGAAGATAATAGACTGGTTTATGGGGTTACAAATGGAAGAAATTTAAAGTGTGCAGGTAGTAATAATCGTTTGTGACATTTCTTAAATTGTATATGTGACACCAATGATCCTGAGAATTTTTTAAAAATGTTGTTTATTTATTCAAAAGTGTACTAGACCATATAACCCAGCAATTTCACTCTTGAATATATGGATAAGATGTAGACAAAAAGGAGTCACATATGAAGCCCAAGAAGCTCAGGGGAGGCCTGTGTGGCAGCCTTATTAACTCAGACCTAAAGTAACCACAAAGGATGATCTGAAATTAAAAAAACCTTCTAACTAAAAGCAGGTCATGGTGAGGATTCATGACCTAGGCTAAAAAACTTCCCTGACAAAAAGTCAATCTTTACCCTAATTGAGCCTGTCTAATGTCTTTTTTGCATCTACAATCACATACCTTAGGAATATCAAATTTCCTTTTTCTGGACCCTTCAAAGGATAGGCAGAGCACCAAAGGGAGACCACAAATCCCCTCATTCTTATTGTTATTGAGTTAATCGTTGACTGTTAACTATCCTGTACCCAGTTATGTGAAAGAAGTATGTATCTATCATTTAATTTTTTATCCAATCACAGAGGTTTCTCTTTGCTTTGCTTTCTCCCACCTCCCTAATCAATCACTGATGGATTTCATATAATCCACTTATGTCCTCTGTTTTGGTTGTAATGTATAAAATAAGGTGCAGAACTGCCATCCTCTGGAGCATTTCCTCAGTCAGTTGAGGTTTTGCTTTCTGGCAGTTGTCATCAGTTTGGCTCAAATAAACTCATAAAAATTCTCACATGATTGGATGTTTCTTATGTTGACAAAGAGAAATGAAAATATATATCCACAGAGAAACTTGTACATGCATATTCATAGCAGCATTATTCATAAAAGTCAAAAAGTTGAAACAACTCATGTCCATCAATGATTAAAGGGGAATCTAGGGGATCAGAAGATGATGGCCAAGTAGGTGGAAGCTGAGCCCACTTACTTGTGCCCCCAGCATGGATTTCCCACTGATCTTGCAATGAGTGACCAGAACAATCAACTGAATCTCCACTAATATGAATTTTTGAAGCCACGGAATACAGAGGATGTTTTGTACCACCTGGTAAAAGATTTTATAAGTTGAGGGGAAAATGCCCTGTGCATGGTGCCTGCAGCAGAAGAGAGAACAGACAGAAAATGCACCTTAGTGGCTCCCACCCCTCCCAGAGTGGGGCCCTGGTCTCACACAGGGAAATCCCCAACCCTAATCAGTGGAGACTTAGAAGGATATATAAAGTCTGAGAAACTCAGGCTGCACACACACACAGAGCAGCACGTTCATGGCTGCAGTGCCTACTGGGCGAGTTTCAGAGAGACACTTTATCTCCTGAAACTGTCGGAGGCTCTGGCAGGCTGTGGACAGCCCTGACCAAGAGAGACTTATTGCTTTTAGAGGAGGGGGAGTACATAGAAAACCAGCTCAGGTCTCAGTGCTGCAGTGTGGGCGCCACATGGAGACTCTTTTAAGAGGGGACCTGAGGTAAGACTGGGCAAGGACCCCATGCACAGTGGCTCTGCCAACAAAAAAAAAAAACCAGAGTGAAAGTGCAGTTTTGTCCCACTGAGTCCAACTTCACAGGAAGAACAGAAAGTGGCATGGTTAAGGCATCATTGGGATCCCGTACAGCATGGCTGGTGAGCAGGGGGCTGTGCAGAGTGAGAATTCTTCGGGCCCCAGTCTCCTTCAAGAGTGGCAGGCTGGGGACTGGATGACAAGGAGCTGAATGCCTAAGATTCATTATAGCCAGACAGAAAGGCAGGTCCCCTCACAGATAGGCATGCCCAACCCCTCACCTGTGGGATTGCAGACTCTACATATCAGTGAGGCCAGGTCCAGGAGCCCCCTACTTGATGCAAACCCACAGGGGAAAAGAAGGAAAGAAGGAGAAGTTCAAAAAGGGCCCATTCTAAACTTCCAGCAGATGCTATGAGCTATGCTGGTTCCTAAGGCCCTGATCCACTAAAACCAGTAGAGCAGAGAGATTAGAGACAGGCACAACAAGAGGGGTTCAGTCACTCTAAATAGGGAGACAAAGAAACAACCCCCAATCAAAAGGAAAGGAGGAATACCTAAAAAGAGTGCTAAATGAAACTGAGGCAAGTAATATATCAGACGTAGAGTTCAAAATAGTGGTTATAAGAATGTTCAAGGAGCTCAGTGAGAACTACAAGGAACTATATGGGAACTATAAAGAACTTAGTGGGAACTTCATTACCATGAAAAAGGACATTGAAACTATGAATAAGAGCCAAGAGGAAATGAAGAATACACTAGAATGAATTAAAAGCAGTTTAGATGAAGTGGAGGATAAAACCAGCAAGTTGGAGGACAAGGTAGAAAAAAACACCCAGACACAACAACACCAAAAAAGACTCAAAAAGAAGGAAGATAGTTTAAGGGAGCTGCATGACAACATGAAACATAATCATGGGGGTACTTGAAGGAGAAGAATAGGAGCAAGGGATAGAAAATCTTTTTGAAAAAGTAAGGACAAAAAACTTGCCTGACTTGGTGAAGGAAAAAGTCACACAACTCTAGGAAGCACAGAGGGTCCCAATCAAGAAAAACCCAAATTGGCCCATTCCAAGACATAATTAAATGGCAAAATTTGAAGATGGAGAAAACCTTAAAGGCAGCAAGGGAGAAAAAGTTAGTAACATACAAGGGAACTCTGACTAGGCTATTAGCTGTTTCCTCAGTAGAAACACTGCAAGCCAGAAGGGAATGGCACAAAATAATCCAAGTAAGAAAAGTAAAGCCTTGCAAACAAGATTGCTCTACCCAGCAAGACTCATTTAAAATGGAAGGTGAAATAAAGAACATCCCAAACAAAAAAAGAAAAAAGAAAAAAAGGTTCAAAGAGTACCTTTCCACCAAACCAGCATTGCAAGAGATGCTAAAGGCACTGCTCTAAGGAGATGAAGAAAAAGAGAGGAACATAGGTATAAAGGCAAATATATATATATATGACATATATATATATATTTGACATATATATATATATATATATATATATGACAATGAGCCCTGGCTGGTATAGCTCAGTGGATTGAGTGTGGGCTGTGAACCAAAGGGTCACCAGTTCAATTCCAAGTCAGGGCACATGCCTGGGTTGCAGGCTGGGTCCCTGGTGGGGGCCAAGTGAGAGTCAACTGCACATTGATGTTTCTCTCCCTCTCTTTCCCCCTTCCTTCCTTTCTCTCTAAAAATAAATAAATAAAATATTTTTAAAATGGCAATGAATAAGTACTTATCAATAATAACCTTAAGTGTAATGAATTAAATGCTCCAATCAAAGGCAGGGTAGCTGAATTAATAAGAAAACACAACCCACCTATAGGCTGTCTATAAGAGACCTCATAATGAAAGACCTGCACATACTGAGAGTGAAGGGGCAGAAAATAATATTCTAAGCAAACATACATGAAAAAAGCTGAGGTAACAATACTTATATCAGAAAAAATAGACTTCAAAATAAAGGCCATAACAAGAGACAAAAAAATGTCACTACATAATACTTAAGGGAGTAGTCCAACAAGAGGATGTAACTCTTGCAAATGTATATGCACCCAACAAGGGAGCACCTAAATATATAAGGGAAATCTTGGAAGACTTCAAGAAAGATATCAATAGCAGCACGGTTATCATAGGGGATTTTAAAACCCACTATCAACAGTGGATAGATCTTCCAAAGAGTCTACAAGGATATTGTGGCATTGAACAACACTGTGGATCAAATAGTCTTAATTGATATGCATAGAATGTTTCTCCCTAAAGAAGCAAAACATATGTTCCTTTCAAATGTATATAGAATATTTTCAAAGATAGACCACATGGTAGGACTCAAAACAAGCATCAAAAAATTTAAGAAAATTAAAATCATATCAAGCATATTTTCAGATTACAATGGTTTGAAATTAGAAACCAACCTCAAAAAAACCCTCAGAAACATTCAAATACATGGAGACTGAATAACATGTTATTAAATAATGAGTAGGTTAACCATGAAATCAGGGAAGAAATAAAAAAGTATTCAGAAACAAATGGTAATGAGCACATAACAGCCCAAAACCTATGGGACATAGTGAAGGCAGTACTGAGAGGGAAGTTCATAGCAATACAATCCTACCTAAAGAGATAGAAAAATCTCTAAGAAACAACTGAACACTATATCTAAAAGAACTAGAGGAAAAACAACCAAAAAATCCCAGAATGAGTAGAAGGAAGAAAATAATCAAGATCAGATCAGAATCAAATGTCATAGTGACTAAAAAAGCAATTCAAAGGATCAATGCATCCAGGAGCTGGTTCTTTAAAAAGATAAAGAAAGTTGACAAGCTTTTAACCAGACTCATAAAAACAAAACAAAACAAACAAACAAACAAACAAAAAACAGAGAGAGATGATCCAAATACATAAAATCAGATATGAAAGATGAGAAGTTGCAACCAATACTACAGAAATACAAAGGATTGTAAGAAATTACTATGAACAACTATATGCCAAGAAATTGGGCAACCTAGGAGAAATTAATAAATTTCTAGAAACATATAATCTTCTAAAACTGAATCAAGAGGAAGCAGAAAGCCTGAATAGACTGATAAAAACTAGTGAAATTGAAGCAGTGATCAAAAACTACAGGTACATAAAAGCCCTTTACTGGATTGTTTCATAGGCAAATTTTACCAAACATTTAAAGAAGAACTAACTCCTATCCTTCTCAAACTATTCCAAAACAATTCAAGAAGATGGAAGACTCCCAAACTCTTTTTAGGAGGCCAGTATTATCCTAAATCCAAACCTTTGTTGTTGTAAAGACACAACAAAGAAAATTAAGGCTAATATCTCTGATGAACATACATGCTAAAATCCTCAATGAAATATTGGCAATCAGAATCCAGCAATACATTAAAAGTTTCATACACCATGATCAAGTGAGATTCATCCCAATGATGCAAGAATGGTACAATATTTGCAAATCAATTAACATAATACACCTCATAAACAAAATGAATGACAAAAATCACATGTTTATACCAACAGATACTGAAGAAAGCATTTGATAAAATCCAGCACCCATTTATGATATGAACGCTCAGCAAAATGGGAATAGAGGGAGCATACCTCAACATAACAGAAGTCATATATGAGAAACTTATAGCCAACAGTATACTCAAGGGGCAAAACCTAAAAGCTTTCCCCTTAAGATCAGGGACAAGACAAGGGTGTCTACTTTCACCACTCTTATTCAACATAGTACTGGAAATTGTACTACATAGTATTATAGTGATCAGACAAGAGAAGGAAATAAAAGGCATTCAAATTGGAAAGGAGAAAGTAAAACTGTTATTATTTGCAGACAACATGATAGGGTACATGGAAAACAACAAAGTCTCCACCAAAAAAATACTTGACCTAGTAAGTGAATTTGGCGAAATACAGGGATACAAAGTCAATATCAGAAATTGAAGGCATTTTTGTACACCAACAATGAAATATCAGAAACAGAAATTAGGGGGAAAATCTCATTTACAATAGCAACAAGAAAATAAAATACCTGGGACAAAATTTAACCAACGAGGTAAAAGACTTGTACTCAGAAAACCAGAACTCTGGAGACAGAAATTGAGGAGCATACAAATAAATGGAAGTATGTACTCTGTTCATGGACTGAAAGAATTAACATCATTACAATTTTCATACTACCCAAAGCATTCTATAGATTCAATGCAATTCCTATTAAAATAGCAATTGCATATTTCATATAGAATAAACATTTCAAAAATGTATATGGAACCAAAAATGACCCCAAATAGCCTCAGCAATCTTGTGACAGAAGAACAAAGTAGGAGGGATCATAATACCCAACACCAAACTACACTACAAGGCCACTGTAATCCCAACAGTCTGGTATGGGCATAAGAACAGACACATAGATCAATGGAACAGAATAGAGAACCCAGAAATAAACCCATGTCTCTATGGTCAATTAATATTTGACAAAGGGAGCATGAGTATACAATGGAGTAAAGATAGCCTCTTCAATAAATAGTGTTGGGAGAACTGGGCTGGTGACATGCAAAGAAATCAAACTAGACCACAAACTTACACCATACACCAGAGTAAACTCAAAACTGATAAAAGACTTAAATATGAGTTGTGGCATCATAGAAGTCCTAGAGGAAAACATACACAGTAAAATTTCAGATATTGCATGTAGCAATATTTTTGCCAATATATCTCCTAGACAAAGGAAATAAAGGAAAAAATAAACAAATGGGAATACATCAAATTAAAAAGCTTCTGCATGGTCAAAGAAACCATCATCAAAATGAAAAGAGAACTGAGCATGTGAAAGAACATATTTGATAATGATACATTGGACAAGGATTTAATCTCCAAAATATATAAAAAATTCATACAACTCAACACTGGGAAGATAAACACTCCAATTCAAAATGGGCAATGGACCTGAATAGACACTTTTCCAAGGAGGACATAGAAATAGCTCATAAATATATGAAAAGATGCTTAATGTCACTAGCCATCAGAGAGATGCAAATTTAAACCACAATGAGGTATCACCTCACACCTGTCAGAATGGCCATCATTAAGAAATCAACAAACCACAAGGGCTAGTGAAGATATAGAGAAAAGGGAACTCTTTGGCACTGTTGATGGGAATGCAGACTGGTGCAGCCACTGTGGAAAACAGCATGAAATTTCCTAAAAAAGACTAAAAATGGAACTGTCCATTGACCCAGCAATTCCATGGCTGGGAACATACCTTAAGAATCCCGAATCACCAATTCAAAAGAACCTAAGCACCTCTATGTTCATAGCAGTGCCATTTACAATGGCCAAGTGCTGGAAACAGTGTAAATGCCCATCAGTAAATGAGTGGATCAAAAAACTGTGGTACATTTACACAATGGAATACTACACAGCAGAATGAAAGAAGAAAGTCCTGTCTTTTGCAACAGCATTCATAGAACTGGAGGATAGTAAGCTAAGTGAAATAATCCAGTTGGTGAAAGGTAAATACCATATGATCTCACCTATAAGAGGAATCTAATGAACAAAATACACTAATGCGCAAAATAGAACCAGAGGCATGGAAACATGGAACAGATTGGCAGTGACCAGAGGGAAGGGGGAGGGGAATAATGGTGGAAGGAAGGGGAAGGGGCTAGTAAAAGGACATGTATGAATGACCCATAGTCATGGACAATGGTGGAGGGATTGACTGTGGAAGCAGAGGGTGAGCTGGGCAGAGGAGGGCAAAGGGGGAAGATTTAGGACAACAGTAATATAATAACAATAAAAAATTTTAAAAATCAAGGGGAAGCCAATTGTGGTACGGCCATACAATGGAATATTAGTCAGCCATGAAAAGGAATCAAGTATTGATACATTTTACAACCTGGATGAACATTTAAAACATGCTTAGTGAAACAAGTCATATAAAAGGTCAGAAATTATATGATTCTTTTGATATAAAATATCTGAAATTGGTGAATTTCTAGAGACAGAAACCAGATTAGAGGTTATCCAGGAAATGAGGGAAGGGGGGATGAATAGTGATTACTTTAACATGTATAAGATGTTCTTTCTTTTATTTAATATTTTATCTATTTATTTGCAGAGAGGAGAAGGGAGGGAGGAAGAGAGGGAGAGAAAAATCAATGTGTGGTTTCCTCTGATGTGCCCCACACTGGGGACCTGGCCTGCAACCCAGGCATGTACTCTGACTGGGAATCAAACAAGAGACCCTTTAGTTTGCAGGCCAGCACTCAATCCATCGAGCCACATCAGCCATGACTACAAGGTGTTCTTTTGGGGTAATAAAGAAAGATATTTTGAAACTGGAAAGTGTTGGTGGTTGTACAATGTCATGAATGTACTAAATGCCACTGAACCATGCATTTTTAAAGGGTTAATTGCATGTTATTTGAATTTCATCTCAATAAAAAAAAAAGTGTATTTAAAAAAAAAAAGAGGTCATTGGCCCTGGCTGATGTGGCTCAGCGGATTGAGTGCAGGCCTGGGAACCAAAGTGTCACTGGTTCGATTCCCAGTCAGGGCACATGCCTGGGTTGTGAGCTAGGTCCCCAGTAGGAGGCACATGAGAGGCAACCACACATTGATGTTTCTCTCCCTCCCTTTCCCTCTTTCTAAAAATAAATAAATAAAATCTTAAAAAAAAAAAAAAAACAGGTCATTGGTTAGATTGATTCCACAGTTGGTAATTTTTAACAATTCAAACAAAAATAGCAAGAAAACAGTAATTAATGAGATAAGTGGATCTGGCAAAAGTCTGAAGGTGATACTTCACTGATGCACTTCTAGGAAAATTCATTTCCTTTTTCCTAGGTAGAGTGAGCTGCTTCCCTTGGGAAGAAATAGGCAGATCTCTGCCTAGTTCAAGACACAGTGAGTGGAACAATTAAAGGCCCTTTTTTTTTTTTTTTTTTTTGCTGGAATTCCAGAAAGTGCCTAGGAGCAGAGACTTCACCCAGCTGGTAGGAGAACAAGGGAGATCATCTCAGGATGTCTGTTAAAGTTACAGCTAAACAAACAGCAGTGCCTCCACCCTGAGTGGTGAGAGCACAGCTCCCTCTGTAATTAGCTGGATGACCTTAGGCAAGTTCCCTCAAAACACAGATCTTACATAGTAAAATGATGAATACTCTGCAGTCCTTGTCTGTGGTGAGCAAGGCTGACTTTCACCAGCTGAGGCCCATTTCCTCCTAGGCAATGCCATAGCTGACAGAGCTAGGCAGGCCGAGCAGCAATGGAAAATCACCAGACAGGAAAACTGTACTGTGGGAAACTGTAGTCTGGGAAAATGCCTGCCTAGGAAACTGCCTGCCCCACCCAGGACAAAAAGAGGCCCGGCTAAGATTAGAGTCTGAGGTTGGCCTATCTGGCACAATAGGATGCAGCTTTAACTTGAGCCTGACAAGATGTATCAAGAAAAATGGTCAGCAGAAATGGCACCCAGCAACCAGCTCTAGCCAATCAGACTCTGACACCCCAAGCAGTTACCCTTCTCCAGGTTTTGCACTTAAAAACCCTGACCTAAGAACAACTGAATGAGTCTTAAGCTCCCTTGGTTGTCTCCACTTTCTCCACTTCCCCCCACAAGTCCCAACCTCCCTATGTTGGCTCCGCTTTTCCTCTTACTCCCCTCTAATAAACCCTGCTCCTTAGCTGGCGGCATCTGTCCGGTTTCTTGAGCAATCCTGACCTAACAAGGGCCACAGCGATAATTTGCATATATTACCTCACTTATTGCTCTGACACACACAAAAAGTGGAGCTGTTTTGATTCCAGTAGTATTATGATTTATAATAAGAAATGCATACTTGTTCTTCACACCTATTTCTGGCACAGGGCTCCTAAAGCCCTTGGAATATACTCTGTGATAAGAACAGAAAAAGGTATCTCTTGAGATGTTAATTAAGTGACCTTTGGCCGTCATTTAGGAGAGAGGTCTGGTTGCCTGGAGAACAAACCATGTGATTAGAGGGTTGGAACTTTCATTCCCACCCCTCCCCCCACTTTGGGGATAGGTGCCAGAGTCTGAATCCACCACCAGTGACCAGTAATTTAATTACTCATGCCTATATAATGAAGCCTCCGTTAAAAAATCGTAAAGTAAAGGGTTCATAGAGCTTTCAGGTTGAACACTTGGGGATTTGGGAAGAGTGGCATTGAAGTCCTGAGCCCTTTCCCCATGCTTTGCCCCAGCATCTCTTCCATCTGGCTATTTCTGAGTTACATGCTCTTAACAATAAATGGGTGTTTAGCAACTGAAATGTTTCTCTGAGTTCTCAGAGCCATTTTAGCAAATTAACTGAACTTGAGGAGGACATTGTCAGAACCTCCAATGCATAGCCTATCAGTCAGAAACAGGTGACAACCGTGACTTGATACATGAGTCTGGAGAGTGTATGGAAAGGGGCAATCTTGTGGGACTGAGCCCTTAACCTGTGTGATGTGATGCTGTCTCCAGGTAGACAGTGGATAAAATAAGTTGAATTGTAGGACACCCTGCTGGTGGTGGAGAATTGCTTGGTGTGGAAAATTTCCTCCTGCCCACCTTGGAATTAGGTAGAACCATACCCCTCTTTTGATAGACTGAATGTAAATGTAGAACCAGCTAAAAATGGTCTTAATCCTATTTAAGGAGATAGTGAGTTGCTTTTCAGAGACAACAGAACAAGATTGAAATCCTGTAGCCAAAGTGCAAACAAAGAAGAGAACTTTGACTTTCAGCCGCACACACAACCAAAGTCCCCACCCACACACAAAACCAAAGGACCAGGACACAGCTGGAACCTGAACACCAAAAAATAAAAAACCTTTCAGAAGCAAAGGGTTTATTGTCCAGGGAGATCTGGTGTTGATGTCCCTTTACCATAAATGGCCAAGTTCCAAGGTCTTCCAGTTAAAACTTGCCCCACCAGCACTTCCACATACCAGGTCCCCCCAACCCCTTAAAAACTTTAAACCTAGTCCAGCAAGCAAGATGAATTTGAGGCACTATTATATTTCTCATCTTCTTGCTTGGTGTCTTTTTGATCAAGAAATCTTTCCTTACTCTCAACTGTGATTTTTTTTTTTTTTCCTTTCAAATTATTGGGCACAGAAACTTGGGTCAGGTAACACAAACCCTGAGGGGTCCAGAGAAATTTCGTGACTTATCAAAGATGGCCCAGATAGTAGAAGGTAGGACTCACCCCTGTGTCTTCCTTTTCTTAACCAGGGTAATATGGCAAAGGGGCTATATTTCCTCTTCATGGATTTTCACTCCTTCTTCCTCCTTTTCCTCTTTCCTCTGAGTGCTGGATTCCAGATCATAAAAGTTAGATCACTTACCAGTCGACATTGTAATTTGAGTTGGGACACCCTGGGCTAGATAACCACTAAGGTCTCTATTAGCCCTGAAATTATTATTATTATTTTCTTTTATACTGCAATATGCCACAAACATTTCACTGAGGAATGAACATGCTAAACTAGTGAGGTATTTTAGAAGGAAATTACAATTGGTCTGAATCATAAATGCATGTATTGTATTCACATTTCCTTCACAGCAGCATGCAGACATATCATTCCAAATATTTTAGCACTGGATAGATTGGACATAAAACAAAAGATGAGTTTCTAACCCAGGCCACAACACTGTTTTTGCTTAATGTTTCCGGTCACATCAAGTAGAACATTCTCCCAAAGTGCAATGTATACATTAGCTGGAGACTATAAATCATCCATAATTATAATATCCTTCACCCTGAGAAGCCTTTAGTGTTTCCTTTATAAAAGTTACACAGTTGAGACCTGTACCTGGCTAATAGATCGGCCCTCCCTGAAAATACAATTATGCCACATGCAGGGCAGGGAAGTAGTTTTGCGTGCCTGCTGTCCCTATGAGTTTCACACACAATGGCTTCGCACCATGGACTTAACCACTGGCTGCCCAGACACTCTGTGTAGGAGAGGATGTAGGGAGGGTGGGGCCTGCTCAGTCTGGAGTAGAATGGCGGACACAAAGGGCTTCTCAGAGAAAGACTCACTGGTCATAGGGCATACCCAGGGGCCTCTGAATTGCAGTCATGTGGGGAGAATCCCGCCTGGGCCCTGGCATTTGGGCATCTCTGAGGAAGGCCTGGAGATGCTGCTGACTCAGAATCTCTCCCTCAAAGGATGGGCTGGGTGCCAGGCACTGTGCAAAGGGTCTGAGCAGTAAGGAGTATGAGGGTGGGGGTGGGGTAGGGAGAATATTAACATTCTCACAGTCTGGCAGGGGATACCAATTAAAAGGACAATATCACAGAAAGATGGGCTTGCCATGACAGACACTGGGAGGGTAGGTGGACATAGCAGCCATTGGCCTGGGCCTTACCTTCACAGGGATGTTAAGTGCAACCATGGCCTGATGCTCTAGTGGAACTTTTGCCAAGTGTCACATAGCCTATTACTGTGGAAACAGATTAAAAGTGCTACCTTGTTTCATTTAAATGGGTGAACAGAAAACAATTTCTGAAACTCTGTTTTTGCATTTCTTTATATTTAAATGACACAAAGAGAGGCCTAGGCCTTCCTCATCCTCAAAGAAGCCTTGAAGACAGATAGTTTTCTACCTTCTTCCTCCTGCCCAGGGGCCATCTTTCCAGGTTCCCCCTACCCTTCAGAATCCCATTCTTCATGTGGCAGATACTGCTGGCTGTCAGCCCAATATCCACTCTTTTTTTAAAAGATTTTATTTATTTGTTTTTTAGAGAGAGGGAAAGGGAAGGAGAAAGAGAGGGGGAGAAACATCAATCCGTTGCTTCTTTTACACTCCCAACTAGGGATCTGACCTACAGTCCAGGCATGTGCCCTGACAGGAATTGAACTGGTGACCTTTCAGTTTGCAGGACAACCTCCAACTCACCAAGCCACACTGGTCAGGGCCCAATATCCACTCTTATCTTCCTTCTTTTCAATTGGTTATATAACTCCACAGGAGAGGGAAAAAAAGACTACACTTCTCAGCATTATCTGCAGCTAGGTTTGGCTATGTGACTCAATCATGGATAAGGAGATGTTAGTTTCTTTGGGATGTCCAGAAAGGCTACCTGATAAAGGGAGATTTCTCTATTTAGAGGAACACAAATTCTTTATTCTCATGGAACTTCTAGTTAATCGTATTGTCTCCTTTACTTATTTGGCCCTTCATGCATCCATTCACTTCTCAGGTATCTATTGAGCACTTACTATATGCAACTAAGATAAATAGCATTAGATCCTAGACCTCAGGCATTTTTCAGCCTAGTGAAAAAGAGAAATGGGAAACAGTTTCTTACATAGAGCCTGACAAGGGCCAGATGAAGAAAGATAATGCCCGAGACACAATGAGGATTAAAAGGAGAGAGTTTTTTTCTGACTGTGGTGGCCAGGGAAAATTCAGAGAGAAAGTGGAGCCTGAGTTCAACTTGCAGTCTCTAGGATATAAAATTCTAGCTGCTTTTCTGACATGCAATTTTCCTCTCTTTGATTCGACTACAAACTCTTTGCAGGCAAGAATTGTACCTAAACCTGGGAAAGTATTTAGTACAGTTATGCAGGTATTCCTAGCAGCATGAAATCTGATTTGTCTGAGCCCTAGGGCCAGAATGGATCCTCAGATACCTTTACGTATAGGACGGACATCTCTTCTCACTAGCCCAGGGGTCCTCAAAATTCAATGCCCCAACAAAGTCAGCATCACCTGGGGACTTGCCTGAAATGTAAATGATAGAGATCTATCCCAGAGCTGATGAATCAGGAAATCCAGCATTTACTCTCTGTCCTGAAAGAGATGCTCTGTGCCCAACTCCCAAAATTATTCTGGAAGTTTGACAAAAATGCATGAACTGCAAATGTGGGTTAATAATCTCATCAGACTACCCTTAGCATTCCTTTTTTCCCCATTTTCTGCTTGAGTCTGCTTTTTCTCCTTCCTGGAGTTCCATCAGAACCCTGCTAGTGTGTCCAATCTCTCCGCAGGTTCCCAGGTTTCAAGCTGCCCAGGTTTTGATCTCCATGAATGTCATTTTCTATTCGGAGACTTGCGACCTTCATAGGCAAGACTAATGAACAGGAGGTAAACCGACCAAACAAAAAACGTTTTGGCTTTGAAGAGAGATCTGCCTGTGGAGCACTATGAGAAATCAGAAATACTTCATGAAGTCTGCTAAGCAAGCAAAAAGCAAATCCTGCCCAAACATAATTAGCCAAGGCGACAAAGTAAAGGCAAAGGCAAAGGGTCTCACTGGGTGGCCAGGGCAGGGGGTGTCAACTGTGGTCCTTCCTTCCTTTAGACAAGCAGAAGGCTGTTGGCTGCAGGCAGTAAAGGAAGGGCTCAATTTGGGGGAAGATAACAGAGAGAAGAGTCAAACAACCACTAGTCACCAAGGATGTGCTTGGCCAGGCACAGAGCTCTCCTACTGCCCTTTCCTCACTGCCTGCTCTCTCACTCTTCTTTTGCTGAGGAGAGATCAGGCACAGGGAGGTCACATGTCCCATGCAAGGCCACACAGCTTCTAGGTGGCAGAGCCTGAATATAAACACATGTTTACTGGCTCCAAGCCCATCATATAGGCCGAATACCCGCAGAGATGTGGCAGGCAGAATCATGGTCCCCTCAAAACATGTCTACATCCTAATCCCTGTAACCCGAGAGTGTGTTACCTTACATAGCAAAAGAGACTTTGCAGATGTGGTTAAGGGTCAGGAGTTAGAAGATTGTCTGGGATTATGATGATGGGCCCAATATAATCACATATATCCTCAAAAGAAGAAGGCAAGAGGACCAGAGAAGAGGATGACTAAGGCAGGTGTCAGAATCAGAGATTTCAAGAACCTACACTGCTGCCCTGCTCAGTGTGGCTTATTTGGCTGGAATGTCATCTTGTACAATAAAAAGTCATGGGTTTGATTCTCAGTAAGGGCACATGCCCAGGGTTTTAATCCCTGGTCAGGACCAATATGGGAGGCAACTTACTGATGTTTCTCTCTCACACCAATGTCTCTCTCTCTCTTTCTCTCTCTACCCTTCTTCTCTCTCTAAAATCAATAAACATATTTTTAAAATTAAAAAAAAAAAGAATATACACTGCTGGCTTTGAAGATGGAGGAAGGAGCCTTGAGCCAGGTGCTTCCAGAAGCTGGAAAAGGCAGGATATGGGACCTTCTCTGAGTTTTCACAAGGAATGATGCCCTGAGGGCATCTTGATTTTATCCCAGTGAGACCCATTTTGAACTTGAGACTTCCAGATGGCAACCAAAACATATTTGTATTGTTTCAGATTACCACTAAGTTTGTGGTTATGTGTTACAGCTGCAACAGAAAATTAATACAGAAAGGGAGATCTGGGCATGTTTAGAAGCAGAATGGAGCCACTGGGAGAGGAAGTGGGGGGAACATGGGTTATGCTAAATTATCATAGTGGCCACATTGGCAAATGCTTAACACGTTCATGGACTGTTTAAAATTCTTTACAGGTATGAACTCATTTTATCTGCACAACATACCTGTGAAGTTCGTATTACAACCATCTCCCTTGATAGTTAATGGGGGTACAGAGAGACAAAGTGGCCTAAGATTGCACGGTGAGTACATGAGGTGGACAAGAACTTAAGACAAGGCATTCTGACCCCAGAACTTGCCCTCCTCACCCCCACAGGACTCTATTCAGATATTTCAAGGGATAACTTTCTGGAAGAGATTAAATAGGATTCACTAACCTATTTCAACAGCTATTCATTGAGGAATACATAATATATAGTACTATGTACTATGTACTATGATAGTATGTAGGTAAGTACATAGATATGTACATAGCCAAGTACATAGATAAGATACTCCCTGTTTTCTTAAATGTGGTTTGGGAGGGGAATCAGTAAGTGTTGGGTCATAGACTGCAAACAGGACATAGTATCACAGAGGATGGTCTTGGTAGAGGTAAAGAATGGAAGAGGTCACACTTCAGGGTCTAGGCGGATAAGTACAAGGTTCCTGGTGGAAAAGGAAGGAAGGAAGGAAGGAAGGAAGGAAGGAAGGAAGGAAGGAAGGAAGGAAGGAAGGAAGGAAGGAAAGGAAAACTGCTTAAACAGAGGGAAAGACAAATACAAAGGTAGTGTCCTGGAGGGGCCAGGCACGGTCAAGCCTGGATGTTGGTCTTGTCCTAGAGTTACAGAGAGGACCACAAGAGGCTGGAGGTGGGAGGATAAAATGTCAGATTCTGGGCAGTGCAATCAGTGCCTGGGAGAAATAACAGATATGAGCTGCAGGACTAGAGAAAAAGCAATGTTATCTTAAATGTGTTCCCCCCACCTGAAAGATATCAAAGTCCTATCCCCTAGTACCTGCAAATGTGACCTAATTGAAATACAGGGTCTTGGCAGATAATTAAGTTACAATAAGGTCATTTATATGACTAGTGTTCTTATGAAAAGGGAGAATTTGAACACAGAAACAGACATGCACACTGGAAGAACCCCACATGAAGATGAAGTCAAAGATCAGGATGATGCTTCTACAGGCCAAGGAATGTCAAAGATTGCCAGCAACCACCAGAAGCTTAGAGGGAGGCACAGAATAGATTCAGTCTGTGGTACTTTGTTATGGCAGCCTAGCAAATGGACACAGGGATGCAACAGTTCTCTCAAGGACAAATGGGTACAGTATTTCTCAACACAAAGTTCGCTGGCTACCAGGAACAGGTAAAAACTCAACCTCAGCGCTGCTGTTCCTCCCTGGCTTCCACCCAACAGACACCAGTTGCACACCCTCCTCCTCCCAATTGGTAACAACCAAAATATCTCCAGTCATTGCTAAACATCCACCAGGAAGCAAAATCATCCTTGTTTAAGAATCACTGGCATAGAGAGAGGAGATGGAGTTATTAAACTAATACTTACTTTTTAAAATGTAGTTCTACAAATATTTATGGAGCAGCAATTCTGATCTGCGCTTTACACAAGTGCCAAGAGTTCAAAAATGAAGAAAGGGCTTCCTCTGTACTTAGGAAGCTCCGAGTCTATCAGGGAGGCTTATGATTTACTGCAAACACTACTGACAGAAACATAAAGAAAAGTTTCTGAAGATTCGAGTGTGGTTATGTAAGCTAACTTGATGCTTTTATGCATATGCTATTATTTCACATTATTTCAAAATAAAGCCACACTTCCATAGGCTAGAGGCTATTTCCCCATAATTTCCTTCTAGCATTGTTTATCCTGTATATTTTATGAGTTGGGGGGTTATTACCGAGTTTTCAACAATCATTAGATTGCGCCAGTGACATAATTGAATACAATTTTGTTACCCTAGTGAACAGGCATACATTTTTAATCCTTCTGCTCCATATTTTGGGGGGCTAATAAATTGTTTTTTGGGGTTGCCCATAGGATGGATACCTTCTGCAGATTTCACTTGATTTTCCTCCGACGTGCCATTTAAGCACATCAATGCCACTCACACTTCTAAGGGGAATATTTAAAAAATGATATAAAGTGTTCCATCTAAAATGAAGTAGCAGGTGGAATTTTGCTCACTGTTCCTGATTCTGTTGGGCAGTTTGCCTGACAAGTAGAAGGCACCGGATCCCTTCATAATGCAGCCTGGCTCCTGGCAAAGCTTGTCTTGGAAACATTGGTGTCACTTCAGAGAAAGCGTATGGACACTGACTTTGCTTCTAGGGAACAGCAGAGGCCCAGGGAATAAACAGATAGCCCTCAGCTATTAATAACACGATGTAGAAACAGCATGTTTCTTAGGTAGTGGCTGGCTGGGTCTATCTGCGGAAGATATCATTTCCATCCACGGCAGTGAACTCGCCTCAGGCATTTGTAAAATTCTTACTACTATGCATGGTTAACCTGCCATCTGCCTTTTTTCCCCTTTTGCTGTTGATGGGGGCAGGGGATATTATTAAGGGGGAGAGAATTTGAATAAATAGAAAGTTCCACATAGCAGCTATATGATTTGAAAGGGTAACCAAACAACTTTTTTTTTAAAGTTACAGTCACACCAGTTAGCAAGAAAGCAATGGCTAAGAAACAGTTGCTATTTAGAAAAAAAAAAGAAAAGAGAGAACAATAGGGTTTGAACTTCCTGCCCAAATATAAAATGCTAATGTGCAAAATAGCCTTACTGGATTTTTTTTTTTTTTTTTTGCAGCACTGACTCCCAGGGATGAAAGTTACACCAAGTTTATTAAGTAATTCAATTTTGTACAACTTGAAGGAATCCTCTAACTCTTTTACCATGCTAACAAGCACGGGGCCTCTGACAGACTGGCTGCCAGGGAGGTTTCATCCCCACTGGTTTTGTTTATCCAGCAAATTGTAGTTTTGTTGTCTGAGGGAATTGGGAACAGGGGAATTTGTAGAAAAGTATAATAGAGAGAAACCTCACCGAGCACAAAACAAAACAATTCTTCTCTAACAAAATTAACCACTTTGATTTCATCCCCTTTAGGCTTCCTGCAGAGTTAGTGGCCTCCAGCGGGTGAGCTGGTCTCCCCAGCAGGTGCAAAGCAGAGGGTCTCTGCGAACAGAAATGCTGAGGAAATGGGAGAGGTGAAGGAAGATGCTTCCCCGAACAGTAGCTAGGTCTGAGGTGGATGTGTTTTCTAAGCTTTCTACTAGAGCCTTACAAAAAACAGGATTCAACAGCAGAAGTCCTGGAAATAATAGTCCAGAGCACACACCTGTATGCCTAATGCATGCAGTGTAGCAGGTTGCTGCTGAAACACACACACACACACACACACACACACACACACACAACCTTTTCATTTGGATTTTTTAAAGTATGTAAGATATGAACAAATAAAGAAAGTGGTCTATTTTATACAATGGAACACTCTTCAGCCTTAAAAAAAGAAAGCAATCCTGCCCTTTGTGATTGTATGAACCCAGGGTGCATTATGTTAAGTGGAATGAGCCAATCACAGAAAGACACATACCACATGATTCCACTTTCATGTGGAATCTGAAATAGCCAAACTCATAGGTGCAGAGACTAGGATAGATGTTGCCAGCAGTTGAGGGAAGGAGAAATGAGGACTTGTTCAGTGGATATCAGGTTTCAGTTATGCAAGATGAATAAGTTCGAGAGATCTGCAGTACAGCATTGGCCTATAGGTAACAATATGGCACTGTGCCCTTAAAATTTTGTTAAGTAGATCTCAAATTACGTATTCTTACCCCCACCCCCAAAAAAAAGCAAAAAAACAGACACAAGCAACTTTTTAGAGGTGATGAATATATCTGTTATATTGATTTTGGTGATAATATCATGGGTGAATGTGTAACAGGGTGCAGCCAAGAGGGGGGGCCCAAAAAGGGAGTTGGAATGGGGCCCAGAACTCAGGGTGTCCAGGAAATATTAGAAAGACATATAAGATGTCCTCACCCCTTCCCCCTCAGGTGTGAGTTGGGGGAAGGGACAAATGGAGCACGGCCATTGAGTTGTTTTGCATAGCAACAGTTTTGCAGATAACCTCCAG
Organism: Anoura caudifer; assembly: GCA_004027475.1. Taxonomy (NCBI): domain Eukaryota; kingdom Metazoa; phylum Chordata; class Mammalia; order Chiroptera; family Phyllostomidae; genus Anoura; species Anoura caudifer. The sequence continues at coordinate 336,691 of PVKU01000193.1, forward strand.
AATGGTCATTTAACATATCTATAACCTTTAACTGGTCTCATAGATATGTTAAACAGCTGTGGCCTGGCTCTGAGCCAGGGGGATGGAAAGAACTTCCCCCAGGATGTGACTGGAGGAGGAACCTCAAGTTAAAGAGCCTGCGTGGGAGCTTGGAGAAGATTGGCTCCAGAAAATGAGGACACACCTGCCCAGACTCATGATGGCATCCCAATAACCTTGGAAATATACGGGAATGCTGGCAGGTGTAACTGATTGTAGGAGGAGTCGGAAATGGGGCTGCAGAGGAAGATTGGCGCGGGTATTTAAACCCAGGCATGGCAGCCATTAGAGGGGGAGGTCCATGTGGTTTTACCAGAGAGCAGGACCCACACAGCCCTAATGAGGGAAAATCACCATGTGGCTTTAGCAGAGAATTGCCACTTGGCTTTGTCCGAGTGGAGACCCTCTGGCAGCTTTGCCAGAGGGAGAGATTCCACGCAGTTTCACCAGAGTGCAGACCTCAGCAGCTTTGGTGAAGAAGAGGGAGAGCCACGTGGTTTTGCCAGAGTGGGGACCCCTTCCCCACAGCTTTGATAGAAGAAGGACCATGCGGCTTTGGGGTGCTCCCTTTGGCTGCATGGCCTGGGAACAAGAAAGACTTTGCCTAGAAGAAGGGTGAAAGAACTCTTGCCAGTAGGCCATGAGAAGGTGCCACATGGCTTTGGATTAATTAGAGATCCTGCCTGAACAACGACACAGCTGACGGTGTCAAGAGCCTGGATCCCGGACGTGTGCTCCTCTTCCTTGCAATTACGGTACCCTGAATTAGGGCAGAGGGAGATATGAAGCACTGTGGGCATCTGTGGGTATCCTAAAGAACTTTGATATTTTAATGAAGATGTTAGGTCGCTACTTTAACTCTGTGTAGCATTAAATAAACATTTCCTTTCCTTTTCACAAATCTCTGGCTTTGAGAGGCATCTTTCCATAAGGCGGCGGACAATAACGGACCTTCTGTTGCTCTGTAACAAATGCATACATTAGAATGCATACTCATCAATTTGTATATGTGAAATATGTGCATTTGGGGGCATATTGAATATACCTCAATAAAGTGGTTAAAATTATCTGAGAACTGCACTTCGAGGTGAGAAAGACGCAAATAAGAACACCCCACTTTCTGCTCTGGCTAAGTCATTCAGGGTGCACTGTCCCTGGGCTGCCTCAGGTTGGGGCATACAGTAGCCCTCCCTTATCTACTGTCTCACATTCCATGGTGTCATTCACAGATGGCCAACGGCAGTCTGAAAATAGTAAAGGAAAAATTCCAGAAACAAATAAGTCCTCAGTTTTAAACTGCACTGCTCTGAGCACTGTAACGAAATGTCTTGCTGTCCTGCTCTGTCCTCCAAGGACACAAGTCGTGCCCTTGACCAAAGTGTCTATGCTGTATGAGCATGTGCCACACACCAGTTTCTCAGTTGCTATATCGGTAATTTGAATGACGGTCCCAGGATCATGTTCAAGTCATCTCTATTTTACTTAATAATGGCTCCAGAGTGCAAGAATAGTGATGCTGGCAATTTGGATGTGCAAAAAGAAGGCAGAAAGTGCTTCCTTTCAGTTAAAAGGTCTATATACATAGGAAAAAACATAGTATATATAGGGCTCAGTATAGGGTTAAGTACTATCTGCAATTTCAGGCATTGACTGGGGGTCTTGGAAAGTATCCCTGAGTATAATAGCGGACTACTGTGTACAGGCTGTGTTTTGTGAGAACAATGACAGCTTCTTGGAATGTGGACATTGGATTTGCAGGAATGTCCCTCTAAATGGTCCCAACCTTCTTAAGCAACATCTTAAGATCCTCCCTGATCTAGAAGCTCTTCATTTCCATTGTCTACGATCCTCTCCAAACAGTGAGCTCCACTAGTTTACCGCTCAACCATTGGAGATGGGACCTGACTTCTTCTCTGGCTGAGCAGCAGCAGCCACCAAAGGTACTTAGCCTTCCTCTTCCGTTCCTTTTCTCCTCCCTCCACATAGCAGCTATATGATTTGAAAGGGTAACCAAGCAACTTTTTTTTTAAAGTTACAGTCACACCAGTTAGCAAGAAAGCAATGGCTGAGAAACAGTTGCTATTTAGAAAAAAAAGAAAAGAGAGAACAATAGGGTTTGAACTTCCTGCCCAAATGTAAAAAATGCTAATGTGTAAAATAGCCTTACTGAATTTTTTTTTTCAGCACTGACTCCCAGGGATGAAAGTTACACCAAGTTTATTAAGTAATTCAATTTTGTACAACTTGAAGGAATCCTCTAACTCTTTTACCATGCTAACAAGCACGGGGCCTCTGACAGACTGGCTGCCAGGGAGGTTTCATCCCCACTGGTTTTGTTAGCTCCTGCCACACTCTTCATCCCTCATCTGTGTTTGCTCTGCTGCCTTCAAGATATTCTGAAAGGCCACCCTTGATTTGTGCCTTAAGTAAAGCCAACACTATGTGATCTAAAGGAATGTCCCAGGGACATGTATAGAAGTTTACTGAGACTTGGTAAGTCATCCTGGGTCCCTTTCTGGAACTCACATGGACTTCATGTCTCATCAAAATGGTTCCTCACATCAGAGATTATTGGCGATCATTCAGTGACCATTAGACATTAGGGAATTTCAAAGACAAAAAAGGAAATGAGGGTAGATTTAGGGCTATTTTGAAAGTTAAAGTGGGATAAGAATCTGCATCTTGGTTAGAATCTGATTAATGGTTTCCCAATGCCCTTAAAGCATAAACACCGACCTCCTTACCCCAACCTACAAGACCCAGGAGTCTTGGCCTGCAGACATTTCCAGATGCAGTCAGCCCTTCTCTCCACTGAGCTCTCCTGGCTTCCACCAAACTGCCCCCTGCATAGTTCATGAGATGCTACATGAGCCCTCTAGCACCCAGATTTTGACATAAGGCTTCCTTCCATTTGCTTGGTCTTCTCCAGTTGCTTCCTTCCTATCTGAAAGAGTCCTTATGGAGATCCTTGCTCACTCTTTTTATGACAGTCTCAGAGTCACCTCCTCTGAGAATCTCCCCTTGAAGTCCTGGTCCAGTCTCCTTCCAGACAGACTCTCACAGACCCCTGTTGTTTTCCATAGGAGCTCTCATCTCAGTTTGAAGCTATATGTTAATCATGCTGATTATTTTAAGTCTCTCTTCCCAACTCCCATGTAAGCTTTATGATGATAAGAGGTAGACAGAATCTATACCATTAAAATCTGGTGCTGTCAATCAATGTCCAAAGGAGGAAGGAGTGAATAAATGGACAACAGTGTACTATTCGGCAGGCAGTGCTAAAGCTTGTATATGTTGCACATTCTTGCTGCAGTATCTGATGGTCTGGTGGGTTCGGGTGTTATTTGGAAGTCCGGCTTGCATGAAGACCCCTTCTCTTTCCTAGGTCTTCTCATTATGCCCAGGAAACATTTCCTCTGGAAATTGCCAGAGTTCCACTTGTTTGATGAATAGAATTAATGCTGGAGTTTTACCGTGAAACCCTACAAAGAGTTTTACATTGTGGCTGTAAGGGACAAAATAGGAATAAGCAGTAACACCAATACAGAAAACCAGAGTCACATGGACCTCCACAGATTGATTTTCAACAACCAAGAAGCACATAGGGGCAGAGCGATTAATATCCCAAATACTTAAAGCGCCACCTACCAAGTTGCAACACCCTGGGCTTCGAGTTGACACCTGATTTTATGTAGACAGATATATGCCGACATTCAATATGCAACTTTACATTTCCATATGTCAGGTAAGGTACAACCTTAAGCATATTCTGAATAATTCATTCAGGCAAAGGTCTGATAAACAGATGTCTGTAAAGCAATAGTTCTGAAGGTGGCATTTTCCTGACACGGGAAAAAAAAATCCCTGCTTAAAAGCCAGATGGCAAATAAACCCCAGTTCATCACTTAGGCTCACACGGGGAACTCCAGCACATTTTTCATCAATTCCCTCTCTATATTTAACACAGTAAATAGAACAGTGAAGTATTATGTCTCTTCCTTCTCAATCCATCTCAACCATGAGTGTTAATCTCTACTGGGTTTGAAGCAGTGTTTACTCCAAATAAGCAAATGAGTTTCCATGTAACAAATCATCTGTGCAGAAACAACAGAAAATTCTGTACGCTCAACTGTTTTAGTTTATTGGAGATTGTCAGGAACAAATTTTACAAAAATGTGTATTTCTGCCCTCTGCCTCTTGCAGCTTAAGGACTTGGACATTCCATAGCATAAGCAAGAGCCTTATCTGGATTTGCTTAAGTAGATATGAACTTGCTATCATCCTGGGTCAGGGTCAGGGATTGTGGTCTCAGAGGCATTCCATGTCTGGCATCATTTGCCTCCTGGGCTCTGGCTATGGTCTTCTCCAACTGCAGTAGAGATGTCCTGTTTTGTCCATTGACTTTGGACCCTGCCCTCACTAGGTGAGACACTTCCAGGATGATGCTTCTCTTGACTCACCATGTTGCTAAAAATGCACCCAAGGTGAGAGATGGATTTAGCTACATGAGGCCAAGAAGTGATGCTACATTTAGTGAGCTGATTTGATCTCTCCTCCTTCCCTTCCTTTTTCTCTTATTTGCTTCCTCGGCACACAGTTATCGAATACCTATGTTAGACACTGTGATGGAAGAAATGAATGAGACAATCTAGTGAGAAACACTAAGTCTTTGAATAGATAACTTATAATTCAGGGTGCTGAGCTCAACTTAGAAATGAGTAGCAACCATGCTAGGAATACAACACCCAGCTCTACATGATGTTGGTAGATGGAAGGGCTGCCAAGAACTCTTCCTGGTTCTAACAAACCTTACAGGAACCTTCTGAATTGTATTTAGGCAATAGGCAAATATTTTCCTAGCACCTACCCTATGCAAGATGCTGGGGATGCAGCAGTGAACTGACACTGCCTCATGCAGCTCTCATGCTACAGAGCAAAGCAGAAATTCAACAATAGTAACACAAGTGGCTTATTATGAACTGCATAGCATGATGTGAAGGGAGAGGAGAGGGCCTTATGAGAGATTAGACAGAGGATTCCAGTTCACACAAAAGATAGAAAAGCCATCCTGGAGGAAGTGATATTGATTCTGAGACCTGAAGAACAAACAGTGTTGTAGACCAGGTAAAGCCATGAGAGGTGAGCATTCCAAGCAGAGGGAACAGCACGTGTTGTGAAGCTTAGTACATTGGTAGAATGGAAAGAAGACCAAAGTTGCTCAAAAATACAAGTAACAGAGAGCAACAGATGAGTATGCAGAGATGGATGGAGGCTAGACCATGTGAGGCCATGCAGAAAAGTTTGCTTTCGTCTTAAGAGCAACGGGAAACCAATGAATGTTTTTAAGTGAGAGGGTGGGTAGTGGAAACATGATTGAATTTGTGTTTCAAAAGATCTTTCTCTGTAATGGAAGCAGGATGCAGAGGGGTCCAGAGTGGCTACGGAAAGATCCATACATGCTGCTGTGGCAGTTCAGGTAGGAGATGATGTCACTTTGGACTAGGATATTTATTGGTGGAGGAGCTGGTGAGAAATAGACAAGTTGAGTATATATTTGATAACGAGATGTTTGAGTCTGCTTCATCAGCAAGTGCATTATTCACTATGATCCAATTCACCACACAGCCTTGTTACAATGATCAGCTACAACATCAACAATAATAACAAAATAATAACTAACTCCCATCAACCTTCTCGGTACCAGGGACTATTCTAAAAACTTTATGAGTAGTAACTGATTTAATCTTCCTAGCAACCCTGAGAAGTTGGTAACATGCATATCTCATTTTGTAAATAAGGAAATGGAAGCACAGAGAAGTTAAATAACCTCACCCAAGTTCACCCAGCCACTAAGATTAAACATGATTCAAATGCCTGGGGCCAGAACAAGAGAAAATAAACCTCTCCTATTGCTAATTTCCCATCTGGATGCTAGTCCCATTTAGTTACAAGATGTTAGTGCTTGCCTTTTGTCTCCTACTACAATGAATGGCTTTATATACTTCATGCAGATAAGTACATTGTCACATATCCATATAAAAGTTAAGGACAATAATAAGCATTTACTACCAGAGTAGCACAAAACGAAACCATCATGATTTGAACTCCCATGTGCTAGGCAATCTGTATACACCATCCATGAAATACTCGGTGATGTTCAGTATTTTTATTTTTACCACTTTACAGATTGGGAGAATGAGGTTTCCAGTCTCCATACTTGTGCCTGAGATCTCATAGCTCAGGAGGGAGAGGGAGCCAGGGTTTATAGCCATGTCTGCCTATAAACTCTTTGCTGCCAAGATGGTATAGCAAAAATCAGACTTGGTGCTCCTGACAGACGGACAAACAGCCACAGGCTGCTTATTAAAGAGGGAAAAATTGTAATGCATTCAGCCTTGGTGAGAATTCCAAACCAAGAGGAAATCAATGCCTGGGGCAAGAGAGTGTGCCTGCTGCCAACAGAATACAAGAAGACTGAAAACACACACAGGAGTGCACACATGGGCACATGCACACATGCACACATGCAGAACTGAATTATCTCAGAAATCCTTGCTGTTGTTTTTAAATAGTCTATTTCTTGTCATGTTACCCCGACTGACATGAGCACTGTGTAGCTTCGATGGCAGCACCTGTGTTCTGTTTCCATTGTCCCTGTACTTTATTTTCAGTTTGTTGCAATAAATCTTTAATATATACTGCATTATGAGTTTTAAATAATTGATAGAGCTGCCTCCAAATGCTTCCTACCACAGTCATGTAATAAGCTGAAACTTTGGGGGCTGGGGTACACTCAATGCCCTGGCATTCTCCAGCCTTCATCTCACCTCTCTCCTGACCTCACAACCATGCAGAAGCAACACTTGAGAGGGCAAGGGAAGAAGGGAGTAGATGGCAGCTTAATTAGGGTCATTGACCACATCTGGATCCAGAGCTGGATACCAGTGGGTTCTGCGTTCAAACTCCATGATGGACTGTGAACTTTCTGAATGGCATTGGCTGCAACCTCAATTACCATGTGTTATTTGGCAACAAGGTGCCAGGCATTGAGCATTGGTTAGGATATATCCATTCAACTCATTTTCCTTGAATAGTTACTAAGTATCAGGCAAGACAGAAGCATGGGGAGACAACACAGAGCAGAAGCAGACATGTTCCCTTGTTTGTGTCAAGCCTGAAGTTTAGCCAGTTACAGAAATTAATTTTTTTAATTACATCACCAACATAAAATTGTAACCATGTTAAATGCTATGAAGGGAGAATTGTGGTGCTGCAAGTACCTACAAAAGGGCATCTGACTTGGGCAGACACATGGGGTGAGAGGTTGTCAATAGAGGCCCCAAGGAATGTGGGGTGCAGACTGTGAGGGGCTGCAGATGGCAGATAAGCTCAGAATCTGTGGGGCTGAGTAAGTGGTACTCAGGACTTGGTCATTTTCTTAAATGCAATGGGAAGCCACATCATGTTTTAGTCTGTGTAAAGACTTGACCCAATCCATACACATATTTTCTACTGTAGATCAGTGAATAAGAAGTGGGCTTTTGGGAAAAGCCAACCTGGGTTTGAATTTCCATTTTACTTTCCAAAAGTTGGGTCAAGTGTGTGCAAGTTATTTTTCAGCTATAGTTTCCTTATATGTCAAATAGGGATAGCTCACACCCTTCTCTTCCTTCATCAGGTATGGTAGCCCTCAGTAAGCACACATGTGGGAAACTCAGTCCTTAGAACTTGGTAGTCCCCACAGGTGTGCTGCTGCTGCTATTGCTATGGCCATGTTACCATGGTAATTTCCCTCCAGATGAGCTGTCTGTCAGTTGTCCTCAAAGTTGTAGCACCCTTTCTTCACTTCCCTTCACTGAATGTATTTTTGAAAATGCAAACTCAATTCCCTGCCTGTTCCTCATCACTCTCTCACTGACTTCCATAGTCACCAGATCCTTCTCTAACACAATGATGTGACCACACTTAATACAGTGTCAGTGATGTCCAAGCACTGTTCTACATGCTTTTAGATACACCATCTCAAAATCACTTAGGAGAATAAAAGTCCTACTACAATTTCCATTTTATAGATGGGAATCCTGATCCCAGGGAGTTGTCCCAAATCACACAACTGGGAAGTGGCAGAGCTGCAATTTCAATCTGTCTGATGGATCTATAAGCTTGCTGTCAAAACTCTACTAGGCTGCTTCTCAGTAGAACTCCCTCTTCCCTGGAAATGCAGTCCATTGCTGTGTATTCTCAGGGGTCTCCTTTAATCATTGTTTATTTCTCTTATCAGTTCCTTCTTTGTTCACCTTTCTGCAAAACATTGGCACTGTCAGGGATCTACAATTATGCATCTTTACCATCACTGTCTTCCTCTCTTCCTCCTCCTCCTTCTTCCTCTTCCTCTTCTTCTTCTCTGAATATTCTGAGCATAGATTCTTCCCCTTATCAATCTCATATAGTTGCCTTGCAGAAGCCACTGGAGGAATGAGCACCTTGTATTATAAATCATGTTTATCCAGCAAGGAAACAGACACTTGGAAGAACTAATGGTGGAGGCAGAGGAACAGGATAGACCAGTTGATTCCTCTACTCCCTGAATCCCATTCTGTATTTACTAAACTAAGGTATTCAGAGAATGAGACTCAGTTCTGTATTTTCTTTAAATCTACCAGGGGATTCTGCAAATTAAGAACCAGTAAGACATATAATCTTGAAGGTTTTGACTTGTTCCTAGATTCCTAGAATGTCATAAAAGTGGGTGATTTTACTAACACATATCACAATCCTTGACATGGTGCTTCTCTGAACTAAATTTCTATGGATGAGAGAAAGAGGTTTGTGTTTTGTTTTGGTTTGGTTTTTTTTTTTTTTTTTAATGACATTAGACTGTTCTAGGGTTTGTTGTTATTGTTGTTTTATTTATCTACGGCCAGCATTTAAAGCTGGTGGAAAGCCTGAAGTAGAGTGACATTCTTTAAGAGATACTTTCCAGAGTCTTTGTTAGTTCTGAAAGGGTGTATGTTGCAAATTCTAAATGGAAAACATTTGGAAACACTAAGACATTTAATTTTAGCTGAGTGAGCCACATGTTACTTATGAAACGTCTATTTTGAGAACTGCAGCAAAGAATTAAACCTGACACTACTTATTCTGGTCTACTACCTTCACTGATAAACAAAATAAAATTACAAACACACAGGGAAAGTGGCTTTTAAGGATACTAAAAAACCTGAAGGGGAGTTTCATCTAAACTGATATAATCTGGTTGTAACTGCTTTCTCTTTGACAAAAAAAAAAAAATATTTAGTTAATACATAAATATTTTAGTGTTATCTAGGGTGTCAATTTAAAGTCTCATGAAATTGCATTCAGGACCCCAAATAGGGTCAATATTTAGAATCAAATTCCAGAAATGCTGCTTGTCTTAAAGTATGCTTTGGGAGTACCTCTATTTGCAAGGACCAGAGCGGTGAGAGCAGAAACATGAGCTGGACTTCTAGGATCAAGATAAGAGAAGACACAGGCATAGATTCAGGAAGGAGCTCTGAGTTGGAGAAGGAGCCACCTCCTGTGCTGGAGCAGAAGAGAGTCTCTGCTCCGCCAAGTTAGGAGGCTGACTCTCAAAGTCACCCAGAGCACAACACCACCTGGAACATCTCAAGGGGATTAGGTCTCTCTCTTTACACGAGTTACCTGGAAATATACATCAAATTTCCTCTTAGACAGAGACACGTCATAAAGTTGGGTTGAGAGGACCAATGCTAGCTGTGACAGAAAATGCAGTAATGGGGAATGGAAGGATTACTTTGGAGGAGGGAGAAAGAGGAGGAGGAGATAGAGATTATATATCTCTGTCTTTATCATGTATGTATGTATGTATGCATGTATCCATCCATGCATCCATCTATCCACCTAGTATCATCCACAAGAAAAGAAACCATAACTTAGTAGAAGTTATCTTAACTCTTGGTCAATTACCATGTTCTCTCTAAAGCCATTCCCCGGGTAAGTTCTGTCTCTCTGTGGGTAATAGCTGACCCTATCAGACTATCTGAAATGTCCCCCAGTGCCATCTGTTTCACTGGCCCTGCAGTATGAACCATACTTTCTGTCAGTGATTGTGATTTTTAGGTATCCAGAAGGAAAATTTCTCACCAGAGGTTGCACTCATTTTGTTTATTTTCGTAAATTCAAATCTCTTAATTCATTGGGAATATCACTGAAAATAAATCTTACTTTCCCTATCAATAAAGTGCAGGGCTGATCTTCTCAGGCCAGTGCTGTATTGGAAGACCAGGACTATTAAACTCTTTTTAAATCTTATGCAAAAATCTGAGAAGAGTCTAGGATTTTGTGGCCAAAACTGATTTTGGGCTTCATGGACTTGATTCAGTTCAGGGTTCTGTTCTATCATCTCAGCACAGTTCCCTGACTATGTGTATTTACAAGGGACCTTGACATCACACAGCTATAAGAGTTGAGGTTTACAGGAAAGATATTTCAATCAATCAGGTAATTTCTGAAAGGGTGAGGTAAAGGGATATGCAAAGTCTTTCTTCTTCTTTTCTTCTTTTTTATTTTTTAAAATTTATTTTAATTGTTGTTCTTGTACAGTTTTCTGCCTTTTACTCCCATCCCAGCCCACCCCCCAGCCTCCCTCCTTACCTCCCTCTCATTCCCACCCTCCCTAGTTTTTAGCCATGTGTCCCCACCTCCCTCTCATTCCCTCTCATTCCCACCTCCCCACCTCCCTCTCATTCCCACCCTCCCTAGTTTTTAGCCATGTGTCCTTTATACTTGTTCCTCTAAACCCTTCCTCTTTTCCCCTGAAATTCCCTCCCTTCTCCCCTCTGGTGACTGTCAGTCTGTTCTCAATTTCAGTGTCTTTGGTTATATTTTGCTTGTTTGTTTGTTTTGTTGATTAGGTTCCTGTTAAAGGTGAGATCATATGGTATTTGTCTTTCACTGCCTTGCTTATTTCACTTAGCATGATGCTCTCCAGTTCCATCTGTGCTGTTGCAAAGGGTAGGAGATCTTGTGCTTTAATGACTTGATAACACTTTTAGTTGACTTGTATGAATTTGACCTCTACGATACTTCTTATTCCACACTAAGCAATTTAAAACAAAAACTCAAGCTCTCACCAAGTTCTTGTGGGAGAAGCTATGTTTATTCAATAGTCCTTGCTTTCCTGTGAGCATGTCTAATTATTCTAACCCAACCCCACTGGCCACACATGCTGGAAAGGATCCTATGGCTCATTCAAAGGTATTTCATTCTGCAGAGGTGAGCTTCTGAGAATTGGAACTGGGAGATCAGCCTTTGGTGAGCTTTGAAGTGAAAGATTATAGAGTTTGGGGCCAAAGCAGGAGCCAGCCCCACACATATCAGAATGATCAAGGAACAAAGATTCTGAGAAAACAGACAGAAATGAGCAGAGAGGGGAATCACACAGGTGAGCAGGGATATGCAGACACAAAATAATAAAAAACCATGAGGAGAGACAGACAGAGGTAAACACACACACACACACACACACACAGAGAGAGAGAGAGAGAGAGAGAGAGAGAGAGAAGTCTTTGAGAGTGCACATTTCTCACATTCCCACTTTCAAGTCAAGTCCCCATTGGACTTCACTTTCAGTCTTTGGACATTCAAAATATTGTTCTTGTCTCCTAATAAGAACCTTCTTTTAATTGAGTTATATTTAGAGAGATCTTGTCCCTTACCATCAAAGAGACTCGTCTGAAATATATCCAATTATAAAATTTTATCATTAAATGCTGGAAGACTTGCAGGAGCTCTCTGACATTTTTGCTTGTCCAAAGGCCATTAATTTTGCATGAAATTGCAATGGGAGGGGTCTCCAGGAGAGCCCATAATCACCAACTGAGTACCTTAGGGACATGGATAAGATTTCATTTTATTTAAAGGAAATAAAGAAATGGGATCTCCCTCATCAACCTAACAAATTCACATAGGTATAATAGAAAATTCCAAGTACACAAAACAGAAAACTATTTCTTTCCCCAGTGTATCAGTAAGCAGGATCAAAATGCAAATGGTAATGTGACCAGCCACAGCACTGCCATTCACTGAGCGGCCATGAGGGCATCATACACTGTGCATGGGCTGGTTCAACCTCCACTCTGGGGTAGCAGGATCTTGCTGAGAAGCTAGGTTTAAGACAGATTGCACTTTCATGCAGTGCTCCCTTTCCTGTTCAGATAAATAAAAGTAAATGTTAAGTATGTTCAAGGAAAACATTGCATTAACAATTTGTTAAAACTTGCAGAGATTAAGCAAGGAAACTAACATTGCCAGCTTCAGCAATTTGGAACAATGAGGAATGCTATGCTGGAAGCAGTGAAAAAAATGAACCATCAAAGGTAAATACATAATGGACTAATAAGTAAGGTTGGATTAGGAAGGCTATAGCTAGCTGATGCCTCTCTGTCTCTCTTCTCTCTCCCTTTCATTACTGACATAACAGTACAGTACCGTAGTCCCCCCTTATCCATAGGGGATACGTTCCCCTATAGGGGACCTCCAGTGGATGCATGAAACTATGAATAGCACTGGACCCTAAATATAGTGTTTTTTCCTATGTATCCATACCTATGATAAACTTTAATTTATAGATCTGGCATAATAAGAAATTAACACCAATAACTAATAATAAAAAAGAACAATTACAAAATATACTGTAATAAAAGTTATGTAAACATGTTGTCTTTCGCCTCTTCTGATAACTGATCTGATATCCAAAAAGGTGACTCTGTGACAGACTGATGGTCAGTTTATACAGCCTGGAGACACTGGACGAAAAGGTGGTTCCCATCACGGGAGGGACAGAGTGGGACAGTGTGAGATTTCTTCACACTACTCAGAACAGCATTCAATTCAAAACTTATATGACTTGTTTATTTCTGCAATTTCTCATTTATTATGTTTTAGACCATAGTTAACTGTGGGTGAATGAAACCATTAAAAGCAAAGCCATTGAAAAGGGGCAGGCTAATGTATTAGGTAGAAGAGGCAAATGGGATTTGGGGTTTCAGAAATCCGGCAGACCTGTGTTTGGTTTGTACGTCCTGCATCAATTGGCAAGTTGATATACTACTCTAAGTTTCAATTTTTTCATCAAGAGATAATATCATCCATCTTGCTAGGTTGCTATAAGTTGGAGTTCTTACAGACAGAAAATATCTAGCAGAGCTCCTGGTTCACATTCTGTAATTTACAGCTGCTAAAAATATTGTTGTAGCCATTCTTATTAATAAAAATGGATGTATTGGCACCTATAATGGAATGCATCAGTATGCTTTAATTGAAAGTCACTAATGAATGAATAGCTAATGGAATGAGTCCTGGCTTCAACAAACAAAACATTTACTAAGTGACTGGGGAACATAATGGCAAACTAGACATAGTTGCTGTCCTCAGAAAGTTTAGACTTAGGGGTCAGAGACACAAATAACCAGGAGAGTCAGACAAATTGAAGGCATGTTTAAACATAGACACAGGCAAGCAAGAGTTTGTTGAAGGGTTATCAACTTCATAATTCCCTGACTTCAGACTTTCTATTTAAAACTCGACAGAGTCTGCTAATGGTTCTTTTCACTCACGCCAACAGTTTCAGTAACTTCTCGAATAGAACAGAAAGTGGGTGTAGAAGGTGAAAAAAAATTAAATCAGAGGGTGAATGTGAATATGTGCACTGCCCTTGTTCTCAGTTTGGAACAAGCTAATAATGTGAAAAACTACCTCAGCGAATTGGCTGAGAGGCTAAATGGAGGAAAAAGTTCCTGGATGGGAAAGAAAATCTTTGCTACAACCACCAATACTATCAACGATGACCATAATGATGATATCACATCTTTCTATCACATTACCATCCCAAAAGTCCAATCACACTTTATTTTGGCTTTCATAACATGTTTTGTGGTGTATAAGAAGGCTTATAGCAGCATTTTCTCAAACTTCACTATTTGTCATACTTTTAGTTTTTGCCACATCATTTTACCACTTACATTACTATTTACTTGATATTTTTCTATATCTCACTCTTTATACTAAACACAATTTATTTCTTAAGATCCATAAAAGCTACTACTAACATAAATAAAAAGCTATTACAAAAATATATATAAATCAGTCTTATTATATTTGAGTTATTACTGTTACTTCCTGAAGACTGTAGTTATTGTGTTTTTGTTTGTTTGGAATGTCATGAAATGTGTTAAAAAGAGAACTGAAAAGGGAATAATGTTCTCATGATGCTATCCAATGTTACATACTGCTGTGTCTGTGGATCACCTAAAATAAACTTACAGAACTCCTAAATCCTCACCCACCCTTTGGAAAATGCTTGGTTTGAGAACTGAAGTGGCTGGTCCAAGACTACCCAAAACAATTTCAATTCAGCTCATCAGGCATGTATTAAGCAGGCAGAAGGTGCAAGGCAACACAGTAGGGGATGGTGAGCTGAGGGTGAGCTTGCAGAAATGAATTAGCACTCCTCCGGTCTCCCGTCTCAGACATTACTTGGGGCTTGGACACGTGAAGGTAGTAAATACTAAGCATCATCAAGCAGGACAGATTAAACTGCACTGCACTAACAAATGGCCCCAAAACATGTCTTACAATAACTGCTCATATTCCCTCTTGCTGCATGCTCATCTCAAGTTATCATCAGTTCTGCTCCATGCCCTCTTTGGGCTCCCACACTGACAGAGCACCCCCTATCTAAGATATCACTGGTCTCGTTACTGCAAAGGGATCAGAGGCCAAAATGAGGCCCATGCAGACTCTTAAATTTTCCATTCGAAAATATAGGTACATCATTTCTGCTCACAGTTCATTGACCAAAGCAACACACATGGCCAAGGCTGGCAGGAATGCAGTGAGAAAGTAAACTTCCTGAGAGGAAAGGCATGCAGGGAGAGCATCTCAGAAGGAGCAGTGAATTCAAGTAACACAATAACCTATCAATTATTACAGTAATGGAATGGAGATTTGAACCCAGGTTTTTTGAATTTTTGCCCATTGTAACATCCCCCAAACCATCCTGCCTGTATAAGAAGAAAAATACAATAGAATTTGAGTATATACACTTCTCTGAAGAATCACTTGCAGTCTAAGTGGAAATGCTCTTATGCCTACAAGTTACTTATGGGGTTCTATGTGGCAGATATAGAAAAAAATTCAGATACTGAAATGATTTTTTAAACCAAAGAATAAGCTTATAGAATAATGCTGCCATGCATGCTGAGGATCCTCCCTTCCCTCTTAACTTTTAAAAAGAATCTTTGGATATCAGAATATAAAGGATTTCTGGGTCAAAAATAATTTAACTACTGACCTGCAAGAAAGAGCAGGATGAACCAAAAGACCTCTAAAATACACTTGCAGTCCTATGGATCCATGGTATTTTACCCAGAGGACAAATAGCAAATAAAAACCATGTGCAGATAAAATTTCTTGGGCAGACAGATAGTGTAATTGCAAGGGAATTTAATTTCCCCCTGAACCAAAAATGAAACCCAAGACAATAAGTGACTGTATAAAGAGAACATTGCTTTCTAAATGTCGACGCCAGTAAGCTCTTCCCACCCCAAGTTTGAATTTTTACAGAAAGATGAAAAAGTTCTCAATCAGCTTCAGTCCTTTGGCTTCTGTTGCCCATCAGGCAGACACCGCTGAGAGCACAGGACTCCAGCTGTCAGAGACATGAATCTACAAAGTATTGTCGTCCCTTATTTTCTTTTGATTTCTTTTCATTGGTTTTATGAAAAGTTAATTATTTCTTCATAAAGAAATAAACTGTTCACAATGTCAGAACTACTGCCTAACGTTCTTGGATTCTAAATAAAACCTGTTATCCAGGGAAATACCTCTAAAATTCAGGAGTCTCATTGAAAATTTCATAATTACTGAGAAGCATTTAACTCAAATTAAAAAATAATACAATCAAATAACCAAACTGAGTAGGTTCTGGTGATGAAAATGATGATTCTGCAGAGAGAGAGCAAAGGAAAAACAAATCCTCAAAAAACTAGTTTTACTAAAACTCATGAAGGCTGTTAGGGTGATTTGTCAGACCTATAAGGAAAAAAATGTGTACATCTGTGTATGTCTGTGTGTATAGATAGATAGACAGATAGACAGATAGGTGATCATCTACTACACATGATGAATGGCTCCAGGAACAAGAAAAAAAAAAAAAAAGCAGAAAAACTTTGCAAAGTTTATAAAATGATTGTTGTTTTTAGAGAGGCTTCTGCTGACATTACTTTATCCATTCTGCTTCTTAAAACGATGCTGAACCTGTAAAAACAGGTTCAACTTCTCAATTTAATTGACAGAGTACCATCTTATTTTCCCCATCAGAGCCCCTTTTATCATCCCACCTCCCTTGGAAACACTTTCAGTAATAAAACTGACTTCAAACTACAAGAATTAGCTACTTTGTAGCCTTTTCTCAAAGAACAGCATTTGCAAGTGGCAGAGAAGGAGATTGTGAAACAATATAAAAACAAAAGAGCCCTGGCTGGTGTAGCTCAGTGGATTGAGCGTGGGCCTGTAAACCAAGGGATCATGGTTTGATTCCCACTCAGGGCACATGCCTGGGTTGCGGGCTAGTTCCCAGCAAGGGATGCACAAAAGGCAACCATACATTGATGTTTCTCTCCCTCTCTCCTTCCCTTTCCCTCTAAAGTTAAATAAATAAAATGTTTAAAAAAACCCAAAAGAATAAGAATAGCAATATCAACAATAAAAATGGAATCAAAAACCATAAGTTTGTCATGGGGCATGATGATTTTGAAATTGCAGGAAAAATCCACCTTAGAGAACATAAGAAAGGGAGCAGATTCATTAGCATGTCAGTGGTATTCAAAGCTTGAGAGTGGAGAAAGCTATCATGAATAGGAAAAGACCGTTTCTTGGTTTTGTTTTATTTTTTTAATTTTTTTGTTTCATAAATTACTTTATTGTTGTTCAATTACAGTTGTCTGTATTTTCTCCCCTCCATTACCCCCCACCCTATCCAAACCCACCTCCCTCCCTTGCTTCCACCTTCCCCTTGGTTTTATCTATGTGTACTTTACCGTAGTTCCTGAAAACACTTCTCCCCACAGTCCCCTCCCCCATCTCCTCTGGCTATTGTTACATTGTTCTTAATTTCAATGTCTCTGGTTATATTTTGTATGCTTTTTTTTCTTTTGTTGATTAGGTTCCAGTTAAAGGTGAAATCATATGATATTTGTCCCTCACTGCCTGGCTTCCTTCCCTTAGCATAATGCTCTCCAGTTCCATCCATGCTGTTGCAAAGGGTAGGAGCTCCTTCTTTCTCTCTGGGGCATAGTGTTCTATGGTGTAAATGTACCATAGTTTCTTGGTATACTCATTTGCTGATGGGCACTTAGGTTGCTTCCAGCACTTGGCTATTGTAAATTGTGCTGCTATGAACATTGGGGTACATAGGTTCTTTTGGATTGGTGTTTCAGGGTTCTTAGGGTATAATCCCAGAAGTGGAATTGCTGGGTCAAAAGGCTAGTGCACTGTTGGTGGGAATGCAGACTGGTGCAGCCACTGTGGAAAACAGTATAGAATTTCCTCAGAAATCTTGGTTTTGTTGTAAATTGACTAGTACAGAACAAGGGATTTCTCAAAGCTGCTTTAATGTTTATTTCTTACATACCATTTTACTGATTCTAAGGTATTCACCATTTTCACATTTTAATATCTTGGAAATTGAGATGACTTTTACAATTATTGGTAGGATGTAATTTATTTAGTAGCCTTTTTTATTTCTTTTCTCCATGGTAATGCACACACACACATACTCACATAAGAAACTTAAACTGATAGTCAACTTTGATGCATAAAATCCAGTTAATAACTTCTACTTTCCTCAAATAAATGTGGTTTTTAATTCTTAACTGCAAGTGATCAAGAGAAATTTTTTTATGTTATTACTGGATTAATAATGTCAATATTTGTTCTTTGATGTTGTATTGAGTAAATAGGGCCCATTCCTTGAATTTCTTACAAATAAGGATTACAAGGTTAGATCTAATCCACCCTTCTGACCTTGCAATGAGAGCCTCAGCATAAGCATGATGAACCTCACATACCAAGAAGCAGAATGGAACTGAGGTGTTGTCACAATTTGTTTTGGAATCTCTAGGTCAGTGGTGCTCACTCTTGAGCATGCCACAAGCATCCCTCAAGGACTCACTACATAGCTTCCTGGGCTCCAGTCCTAGAGTTTCTGATTGGATTTGTCTGGAGTGGGGTTGGAGGATGCACATGCACATCATGTTCCCAGGTGATGCCAAGGCTGCTGTCTGGGAAGTGCACCTGGGGAACCATGACTCTGGTTTGCTGGGATGATGGTCTGGCTACCTGTACATCCAGAAAGGAGAGAAAGGCCAAGGTAGAGCTTTAGACATGCCTCCTCTGTTCTAGCAGTTCTAGTTTTATCTGCCTCTATATCAGAGTCTGTGTAAAATTTCATGTTGAATAAAAGTTTTGCTGTTTAAGTTTTAAAATGAAAATCATTATTGAGATTGAAAGAACCAAAGTTCAGGATAAGATAGGTCTGGGCTATAATCAGTTTCATTTCACCATTTAGTGCATAAAAATATCTGTCCTTCCATTTCTTTTTTTAATCTCTCCAAAATGAGGGTAATAAAACATACTTGAGGTTTGGAAGTAAAGTCCACACAGCATCTAGTAGATAGAATGTCTTGCACAGTGTAGTTTGTAGGCACTGAAAATACTGCTGTCTTCACCCCTTCTGAACCTGAGTGTTTACCTGCAGTGACCTAGAACAGAGCATCTGTTGTCAGCTGACTTGGGAACAGCCTGCTGGGTCCCCAGCCCTGGTTAATCAAGGCTCAGAGCAGCAGTTGGGTCACAGTGTCAGGAGTTTGGAAAGCGGGACGCACATGTACTGCCTCGCTGCCTCTGGGCCTCCCACATCAGGGAGCTCTGCTGGCTATCTGCTACCCAAGGCCCTTGCCCTGTGGGCAGAGGGAGCCTCCAACCTAGCTTCTGCCATCTGAGGCACCTCTATTCGTTGCAGTACCACATCCTCTCTTCCTCTGCAGTTCATCCAGGTGCTTGCATAATACCACCTCCGTACACTCAGCAGTGTGTGCTGAGAGGGTCTGTTTGCCTCTGGCATAAAAAAATACCCTCTCCCTGTGCATGACTCCCCAGTCTTCACTATTTCCCCATCTGCTCAGTACTTTGGAAGTCGGCAAGTGTCAATACCATTTATACCTAAGGTAAAGATGTTCCCTTCCAACGTAAGCCTAAGCTTTTATTAAAGACATTTAACATTTTGGTTACTACAAAGAACAACCCTTCTTTCCAAAAAGAAGGAAAGCAAGAAGAGAAAGGAACAAAAAAGAAAAGAAACCTGTTTGTTTAAACATGTTTTCAGCTCACAGTGTCTATAAAGGACTATAGAGAATTTTTGGACTCTATCGTTCTAAGAGACTATTTTATCTTATATTTAACAGCCTTGGTGTAGGAGGCAGAGTTTTAATGCTTACTACAAAGATGGAAATCTAGCTCTGAGTTCTCAACACAGAGAAGAGCAGCTTGAGGGTGTTATTTCAATATTTTCCCTTAAAGGTATGCTGAATAGTTACATATGGCATCTGCCTTAGGAAGATCCTTTTTACACAACAAATTATAAATAAATATTCTTGCAGATGAGTGTCTATGGGAGAGAGACTAGTGAAATCAAATAAAATTTTTCCAATGCCTATGAACACATTAATTAAACTGGTGGGTCTTTGAAATTTGTGACTTTAAAGGCTGTGATTTAGTTGATTATATGCTTCTATTAAAAATGTACCTTATTAACTCATTCAGATTCCCAGAGGCTGCAAAAGTGGAACATTAAGCAAGCAAGAAGGTCTATAGCAACTTAGAAAAAAATCCAAAATGTAGCAAAGTGAGATTTCTAACCTAAGCACTTTCTCTTGCTTGGGCTTTGAACACAAAATGTATCTTTGATATAAATGGCTTCATCCCCACCTCTGCCTTAATGACCTGCTTGATGTATACCATAGCCATTTATATTAATTACATCATTAATAATGATTTCTTAGAGAAGCCATCTATGAATACAGGGATGTAGGGAGACGTATGGGTAGTCTAGAATATCTGCAGATCAGCCTGAAGGAAACAGACCTTCACCTTTAGAAATAGGCCATTTATTGATGAATGAATAAAACAATAGGGAAGTCTGCTTAAGACCCCCAAGTTCAACTCCTGGTGGGGTCTCAGAGAGAGTAGAAAGAAAGAGGGTGTTTTGTTACAGCTGAGGATGGGCCTGACATCTGAAATAGAGCAAGAAAGAGAGAATGAGTACCCCCAAGAATGCCACTGGCATCTTGACCTTGTGATTCCACCTGACTGGGAGACTTGCCTATGTGGCTGCTCATTGTTACTTTGAACACTAAATATCCCAAACTGAATGGTTACTATGGGTATAGCTGACAGGAAACTACCACCTGCTAGACACTGGACTGAGCCCTCTACATGTGTTACCTCATTTTACCTGCACAGATATTCCTGTGGTTGTAGGGAAGAGTATCACTTCTACTTTATTCTGCCAGTTGGGCAGATAGAGAATCAGAGAGATTAAGTAATTTAACTGCAGTTGCACCACTGGTAAGATTACCCAAGAGTAAAATGACAAGGATGAGATTTGGTGTTTTTGTGGTTCTTCCCTGAGTTCTGCCACACCTGCCAAACCCATTCTCCTTTCCCCTTCCTACAGTGGAGACTGCAAATTGTTTAGTTTCGCTGGACCAAATAGGCCAGGAGAGAGTAGTAGCTAGGGACAGAATAAATGAGGCATCTTGGATCATGAGCAGCTTTGATTTTCCTGCTAAATAATTCAGGTCTTATCCTGCAGGGAATAAGGAGCCACTGAAATATTAAGCAGGAGGACTGACATCACCATTTTTCCAGCAACCCAGTCCAGAGATGTTGGTGATTCTGTTTTTCTCATATCCTTGAACTCCAATACATCCCTTATTTTTATGATATGCCAAGGAACCAGTCAGGAGCCTGGGTCTGGCTTTTGGTTCCACTAGCAACCCTGGTTATGTGACTTTGCATATATTTCTTTGAGCCTCCATTTCTTGTTCTGTAAAATGGGGATGATAAAACACCCACCACATAGGTTGCTTATTTTTTCCATTGCTTTCTCTCTCTAGGTCCAGTCTTGAGAACATTATATCAAATTAAAGTGCAGCTCCTGCTGTCCTGAGCTCAGAAGAGCAAATGGGTTTCATTTTACAAGCCAGTGCAGCTCATCTACAGTCTGCCTGAAGCAATGCATTCAGAAGGATGGTCAGGCTAGTCCAGAACGGGTGGGTGCAAGTGCCCTGATGATTAGCAATGTCTGCCACAGGCACGGACATTGAGGGGAAAGGGTATGTGCTATGTATTTTTCAAACCTGTTCTAAGCTCTCACTGGTGTATTCATGTTGAAAAACCATTTTGAAAAACCAGATTGAGCCTCCTAATGTAGCACTTACATTTTTTTTCAACACTATGCTGAAGAGCTTGAAGCAGCTTATTTCTGCCAACCACATGAAATATATACACTTTGGTCTCCAACAACTCTAAAAATATTTAGGCATTGACTCATTCATTCATTCATTACAAGAAAAAAATAACAGACTTTGACATAATAATAAAGATATCACATAGCCCAGCATCCTCTCTTTCGTCTATTATAGTTTTTACCATTGCTATTCTTATTAGGCTTCATTTCTTTCCTTTTCCTGCCTTTTCCAGTGTATGTTTCAGAAACATATTTCTATAACCTCTAGAAAGGAAATAAACATAAACTCTAGATAGAAAAACAGAATCTGGAATCTGCCAGTTCACATTTCTGAAGTTGTCTAACCTAACTAGAAAGGTTTCATATCCCTTCCACTTTCCATTTTAAAATCCCCAGGAAAGCAGCCTACCTGGCCAGCTTGGGTCACATGCCATCTTGGACCAATCACCAGTGCATAAGAAGAGCAAACCCTGATTGGCTGGGCTTATTAAGTCACATGTTCATCCCTGCAGCCAGAGCAGTGGGTAATGGTGATCAGAGAGAAGAGAAATTCTGTTGCAAATCAAGGCAGTGGTAAAAACACTAGAGGTTCTCTCTGCCTTCCTGAACTTCCCAGCCAACTTTATGTCCTACTTGCTCCAGATTCCCTTTATCACTTGTTTTCCCCTCATCTTTGCTGCCATGTTGCTATCCCAAGGAGGGAAATTTGATCTCTTTTATCCCTAAGGGGTCAGGCAAATTTAGCATTCTATGACCAGATAGCTGTGAATTTACCACTGACTGCTGGTGGTAAAAATAATAATAATTTGATAGTTTAGGGAACTACCATGACAATCCTTTTGGAGGAAGAAGTTGGACCCGGTAGAAAATTTAGTTGAGTGAATGAAGGAAAAAAAGGGCCCTTCAAGTTGGCAAGTAGGAGATAAAGTTGGAAAGATCTGGAATATTTTAGAGGATTAACAGATAAGTAAGTGGAAAGATCTAAAACCAGGATTGGCCAGATAAAAGGACTGCTTCAATGGAACTTTGAATAATCTTTCAGGAACTAGTCAGATATGAGTATGAGGTAAGAATGCACACTTACATACAATTCACAATGCCTCAAGCCCCTTTGTAAATTTAACACTGAATAGAACAAAGAGGGCAAATAAGCTTCCCCTCCAAGTCCACTCTGGGATATTGGTAGTGGCTGCCAGCAGCACTGTGGGAAGAAGGACCAGAAGTTGTGTTTGCTTGCACAGATTGAGCAGACATATGTGACATGGATAAATGGAATAATACAGGGGAGGCTTACTTTATCCTAAAACATCTCTTAATAAATTGTTGTTTTGCAGATATTACTGGCTTTAAAAAACTATGATAAATCTACCTGTAAAGCGAATAATCTAATTAACCTATCCCTAAGTATGTGAGTATAGAAAGTGCAATTTAAGTAAAAATGGGGCCCATCTAAAAATGAAAAGCACAAAGATAGAAGAATAGTTTTCAAAACTAAAGGGAAACCTCAAGTGATTAAGTATGATATTATCCAAAGAATACACCTGTGTAGAGAGGAATTTGAGGATGTTTTTGCTTGAGTAGAGCAAGAAGAGAGATGAGGATAGGGTGGTTAGGAAATAGGGACTGTGAAGTTAGTTATCATGGCAGATAAAATTAAGGGCCTATTGTGTTGGGCTGCCCTTCAGCAAACAGGCTGATATGCTGATACACTAAATGCACTAGAAGACAAGTCAACAAAAACCAGCTCATTAAATGATACAATTATCTTCCCTTACCTGTGGGGCATATATTCTAAGACCCCTGTATGTTTGAAATCATAGAGAGTACCAAATCTTATATACTATGTGTGTGTGTATGTATGTATATATGTATATGTATGTATATGTATGTATGTGTGTATGTGTGTGTATAAAATAGATAAATACCTGTGATAAAGTTTAAGCTACTTTTGTTCTTTGGGGCCATTGTTGAGTAAACAAATGTTACCTGAACACTGGCACTGTGATACTGTGACAGTTGACCTGATAATCTAGATGGCTAATAAGTAACTAACAGATGGGCAGCATGTATAGCAAGGAGACAATGGACAAAGCAATGATTCATGTCCCAGGTGTGACAGAGCAGGACTGTGAGAGATTTCGTCATGCTACTCTGAACAACATGTGATTTAAAACTTATGAATTGATTACTTCTGAAATTTTCCATTTAATATTGTCAGACTGCAGTTGACCATAGGTAGCTATATTCATGGAGAGTAAAACCACAGATAAGGGAGACTACTGTAATAAAAATTTCATATTATGGGAAAACTCATTAAAGTCAGTCCAACTCAGATGAAGGCCAACTTGTGATACATTCATGTTTCAGACACTTAGCATTTCAACATACTCAATGATTTATACATGAAATTATGCAGAAGGTGGGGGTAAGGGAGAGAGAGTGGGAGAGTGGGGGAGAGAGAGAGCTTGTGTAATAGGCTATTAGTTCATTGGCTTTCTGAGGATTTCTTAACAGAATAGATTGGAAGAACACTAAACTGATGATCAAAGAACTTAGTGATCTGGGCTCTGTTTATTAGTAATTTCATGAAATTATACAAGTCATTTTATTTGCCTGAATTTCTAATTTCCTCCTCTGTAATACAGGGGAAAGAATTTTCAGAAATAGCTTCTTATGTCTTTCTGTCCCTTAAACCCAGAATACATTTGTCAAGACACTCGTTCTATAGTCTGTGAAAAGTCCAAATCTTAAGATTTCTGCAGATTGCCAGGGCCTTGCAACACTCTCATGGGCACTTCGGGCTTCTGTTTTCTGCTCACATTGTGCTTTTGTTCTTTTCTATGTCTCATGCTGTTATTGATTCACATTAGAATTAAAATTGCCCTATCATGAAATACAAGCAATGTGTTCCTGTAGTTCATTGTGTGTACGACAGACAGTATCAGTCAGGGTAAAACAAGTATATATATATATATATATATATAAATGCTGCAGTAACAAATGACTCCAATACTTCAAAAGTTTAGAGATAAAAAAAGCTTATTTCTCACTCATATGACACATCCATCATGGATTTGGTGGGACAGAGGGTTGGAGGCTAACTTCTCAAAGTCTCTCAGGGACCTAGGAAGAACCATCATCTTGTATTTCTAGTCACCACGATGCCAGAGGGGAATAAAGACATCTACAAAGTCTTGTATCAACAATGAAAATTTCCAGCACTTGTCACTTTCATTTTTAGCTCAGTGGCCAAAACTAGTCACATGGCTCCACACAAACCACAAGAAGTGCTCAGCAGGGAGGGGAAGCAGAGTATTTGGTGATGAGCTCTAATCATGACCAAACGCTATATTATATGAACGGGTAGAAGAGTTTCCATTCCAAGACCAAAAACACCCCAAACTTTAGGCATTGCCACTCTTAGAATTACATTCATGCACACACTGCCATGTTGCTCAACTGTTTCCTTTCTTCTTACCCTGATGTGACTTGTATCCCTCTCTATCCCCCTTCCAAGCAAAAGTATTCTCAAATTCCTCTTCTATGCTTGTGAAAAGCAGCTCAGCTCTCTGCAACCCTTACCCTCTATCTCAGCTCAAGACTGCTCTTTGCTAAGCCAAAGCTCTTTGTTAAGTTTTGAAATTACCATTTGCAAAGGTCTATTTAAGTTTTTAGCCAACCTGTTTAAGTTTGGATCCAACTTTCTCCCTGTGTTCTCTGAGCGGAGATTTTGGGCAACTGGAAGAAGATTGTTAGGTGGATCATTATCCCAGTTAGACGACCAACTGCAATTGTATATGTGAAAGCAATTTATATTGTTTAAAGTCCTATAGAAATAATGCTTACCATTTGGGTAACTTTTTTGAACCTCCTTTTTCTCATTGCAGAAAGAAAATAGGAATCCCTGCTCTGATGATCTCACTGTGACCTTTTACAAGAAAATGTTTTGTAAACTGCAAAGCAGGATGCAAGTGCAAACATGAATATAATCGCAGGCAATCAAGACTTCGTTGCAGTGAATTCAGAAATTGTCCCAAATTCCAGGCACTGAGTACTGTTGCTCTCAATTCCATCTGGTTACAGTAAGTAGGCATTTTATGGTCTGATATCAAGTGGAAGTCAAGCTTCCCTACTACTCTGGTTTTGTCTGTCTCTGTGATTTAATAATGCAGTCCATATTGGAGGATGATGTGGTTATGTCAGTTATTAGAGAATTACATTTTTGTGTTCTGCTAAAGGGAAGTAAAGATTAGCTCTGCCAGCTGCACACATAAAACCAGATAGAGGCATACCTCCAAGTCAACCCATCCATCTTCCTCTAGGACATGTCAACATGTGGAATCTATGAAAGATGGCCTGTATTAAAATGTTAAATGCACTTTCTAAATGTAACCAGTGCAGAAACACAATCCCCTTTCTTCATTTGTTTGTTTTTGCTTATTGTTGGCTGGCATTATTTTTCCTCAACTGGAAACATGATCCCTTTTCTTCATTTGTTTGTTTTTGCTTATTGTTGGTTGGCATTATTTTTCCTCAACTGGACTGTGCTTGTTAAAGCATTATCAGTAAATGGCCAGTTATGAAGCAAACACAAAATATGCATATAAATATTTAATAAGAAATGATAACAGAAATATAGTGTGCATTTGTTGCTCCATTGGAAAGCTATATTCATTATTCTACAAATTATTCTCCCATAAATATTTCAGAAACTTGAAAAAAGGGTTAGAATAGTGTACCCAGTGCTTGGTGGGTTGAAAGCACTTTTCCATTTGCACTATGATGAATTCCAGACCTGCTTTCATTGCTGAGGTCTGAAATCCATCTTTTGGTCAGTTTTAGGAGGCAGAGTTATTTCATATTTTGTCATAAAGGACACATAAATAAGAAAATCACCTATTAGTATGCAGAGACTATGGGTTCTTTCTTGATCAGATGGCAGACCAATGGCCTTGGTACTAGCAAAGATTAAGAAACAAAACTCTTACTATAAAAGGTAGTCAAAGAAAGAGAAAGAGAGGGAGAGGGAATGGGAGAGGGAAGTGGGGGAGGGAGGGAGAGAGAGAGAGAAGGAAAGAAAGAGAGAAAGGCTTTTTATCCTGGAAGAATTCATCATAAAATCCAGTCTCACCCTGGCTGGTGTAGCTCAGTGGATTGAGTATGGGCTACAAACCAAAGGGTCACTGGTTCAATTCTCAGTCAGGGCACATGTCTGGGTTGCAGGCCAGGTCTGCAGTGGGGGCCACGTGAGAGGCAACCATACATTGACATTTCCCTCCCTCTCTTCCTCCCTCCCTTCTCCTCTCTCTAAAAATAAATAAATAAAATATTTTGAAAAATCCAATCTCTTACTCTATGAATTTTGATTAGGAGTGATTTATTTTTAGCCAGCAAATATTTATTAAGTGCCTACTAAGTGCCACGCTATGTGCTGAAGAGAAAACTGATACCAAGATTATAGTTATTTTTGGTATCAGTGAATTTATAGAGTGATTTTATTTCAGTTGATTAACTTTGCACAGAATACAGACTCACTTGAGGGGTTAGATGGTGTTAAAACTACAGATTTCCCTTTGATGGAGGGAGAACCAATAAGTCATCCATTGACCATTTTTTATGGTAACCAGGAAGTAGCTAGATGATTCCAGAAGCATTCCCAAGGAAAACCAGGGTCTAAGATTGATTATGTTAGTGATTCTTTTAGGAGGAGGGTAGCTTATGATCATCAACAAATAGAATTTCTCCATTTAAATTATTTTTAATCCAGATGTGGACTGATTCAAATCTTTTTCTAAAGAGCAGCAAGATGTTAACAAGGCTGTTTTCTTTGATCACAGTTTGCTTTGGCCATAGACATAATTCTGTCTCTTGATGGAGCACAAAGTTGGTGGATGCTGCTGTTAATGGTAACTCAAGGTATTCTGAGACTTGTCGTTTTTGTGAGTCCTGTGGAGTGTCTGCACAGACAGCTAGCACTTCAAAGACCACAAGAGACATGCATTTAATTGGACAAAAGAGGGCAAAGTCCTATCAAAGTATAAAAATTTCTCTAAGGAACTTTTCCTCCACACTGAGCTATGTCACTTAGACAACTGAAAAGTGGTCAGAGATTATGAGAGTTCCTGATTAACAATAATGATAATATCATCATTATCACCATCAATAGCAACACTAATAATGACGAAGAAGTTTATTATGTGCAAGCATTGTAGATATTATATGAGTATTTATAAGTAACTTGCCAGGGTCATAATATTAATTGGTAATAAGATTATGACCTAGGTTTTGAGTCCATACTGTTCTGTTCTTTCAAATCATTGACTACATCTTGTACTTCTTCATTACATGGCCACCTTGGAATTGTGATTATGATTAATAGTATGCAGTGTGAAGTCAGTCTTCTTGATTTCCCATCTTAGATAATGCACTTCTATCTACATGACTTAATGCAAATTACTTAATTTTTCAAAGCCTCAGTTTTTTCAAAGCCCCATCTTCCAGGTGAGGATAGTAAAAATCACAGAGTTATTGTAAAGATAAAACAAAATAATGCTTTCATCCTATTTTCATGGTGAAATGTCAGTGAGTATAGTGATAATGACAGTGATGATTCCATAATACCCAAGATGTTTTCTACCCAAACCTGTCTTAAGAGCATCTTAAGTTGGTGTGAAGTCTCACGGAATCACAATAAAAGCTAGATGTTGAATGTGTTTAACTCAATAGTTTATGCAGCAAAGTTTTTTTTTTAATTTTTTAACTGAAAATAATTATAAGAACATAGCTATAATTCACTGTCATAGCCTTGAGGAAGCCTCATGCAATTAAAGAAGATACACATAAAACTGTGATAAATTGAAAGCCTATTTGAAATATGTAGTCATACTGAGCACTTCTTGTTTAATTGCATTCTGCTTACATAACTAAAAGACCTAAATTAAAACATAATCATGTTTCTAATGATTCTGCACTCTTTTCCCCCTTCCAACATAAGGAAGCTCAAGGTGTTAAAATAGTTATGCTTTGGGACTGAGATAACTAATGTATAAATTAAACATACATTTCAGACATTTATTTACATAAATGAAAAAGGAGGCAAAAATTCCCACTACTCATAGTTTATTCCTTCTTCATGCTTCAAGAGGAAGTCTTACTATGGATTTTTTTCCAATGCATAGAAACTAAAAGTTTCTGCCCTGGCTGGTGTGGCTCAGTGGATTGAGTGCCAGCCTGCAAACCAAAGGGTTGCTGGTTTGGTTCCTAGTCAGGGCACATGCCTGGGTTGTGAGCCAGGTCCCCAGTGGGACGTGCTTGAGAAGCAACCACACATTGATGTATCTCTCCCTCCCTATCTCCTTCTATTTCCCTCTCTAAAAATAAATAAATGAAATCTTAAAAAAAAGAAACTTAAAGTTTCTCAAGGATGCAATAACAGGTACATATTTCAGAAGTTTGGGTGGCTTTGAATAGCCTCTGAAAGGCTGAGAATATAGAACACACTACAGTATATCTAATTATCTTTATGAAATCTCTCAAAATCAATGGCATTATACTCAAAAGCAGCTGAGGCTGGGGAAGTCAAACAGAGCGGGCTGTCACTGAGGTTACTGAGAAGCATGGCTTTCTTCTTAATAGCACTGTTTTTATGGAATGTGGAGTTTTTTAATCATCATATTCTGTCAACTCTTTAAAGATCCAAAGAGAATTTAGCTATTTTGGTTGAACAAATCAATTCAACTCTATCTCAATTTTGGGGAGCACTTGTAAATCTTTAAAGACAAATGGTTTTTAGACACAACTCTAGATCTACTACCCAGTGGATAAACTTACTAGTAGTGATTATTGCTATCTACCATAAATAACCATTGCTGTTTGTAGGAATATTCCAAGATCTTAATTACTAATTGGGTCTTTTCTGGTTCTTAAAAATGTGCCTTTCTCTTCCTGAAGAATATTTTGAATATAAATAAGAACTAGCTCTCTAAACAAGAAGATTATCAAGAATTCATAGAATCTAGAATCCTGAAGAAAATGAAATATTTCATTTTCTAAACTGAGTTTCATAAATTGTTAAAAGTTAATAGGTTAAGAAGCTATCTATGGTCACAGTAAATGTATTATCTCAGAGACAGAAAATAAAACAAAAAGAAAGGAGAGAGAGAAGAAGAAGAAGAAGAAGAAGAAAGAATGAACTGCAGAGAAGCAAAACCACCCCAAGAAGAAGAAGAAAGAACGAACTGCAGAGAAGCAAAACCACCCCAAGCTATTCATCTGGAAAGGAGTGATTTATTCATTTGTCTAACAATTAGACAGTGCCTACTGTGTGCTAGTCACCATGCTATGTGCTAAACATGAAGTGGTCCTGCATTTCAGAGCTTGCCATCTGGTTTGGAGAATTAGAAAATAATATTAAGACAAAATAAGTGCTATGAAAAGGCAATCCAATGGGCCTGTGAAGGTACAAGGACATGTATTTACAAGGCCTCCCAGAAAAAGTGACACCTACAATCTTAAGGAGCAATGAGATTAACTGTACAAAGTTGTTGTAGAGACACCCATGCTTCAGAAACACACACACATTCACACATTAAAAAGTGATATGTGGTGGGGATATAGGGCAGGAGAAACTAAGCAGGGACTGTACCTTGAGGAATAATGATAGAATTTTTAGACTTGATACTAACATCAGTGAAAGCTGTGGTAGGAATTTCAGCAGGAGTAGCTGTAATCACCTTCCATTTTAGATTGGTGACAAGTTCTAAAACTTGTCACTCTGGCTGGTATATGGGGAAGAGATTGATGTGGGCAAGGCTGGAAGAAGGAGGGCCAGTTAGGAGGTGATTATAGCATTCCAGGTACAAGGTCAGAAGAAGAAAAGAAGAATAGAGTGAAAAGATTCAAGAACTTCAGGAGGGGTAAATCTTTACATATAGGAAATGAGAGGGAGGAAAGAGTCAGAGTAACTTTCAAACACATAGAATAAAACCTTGATTGGTTCATTTAAAAAAAAATGCTTCCTCAAAGGCTCAGTAGAAACAATGTGGAGAGAAAAATAAAGTCAACTGGTCTACTCATAAGACTCTGCATATATGCATGATGCATGTGTGCATTCATTCATTTATTTTTCCAACATTTAATGAATACTTTTAGGCAGATGATACTGGGCTTGTACACACTTTCATCTAAGTCTACATGAATATGGACCTCTCCATCCTATTCTAGATAGAGGTATAAGTAGAAAAATTATCCTGAATTTTTACTGTCTTTATAATGAGTTTTAATTCATGCCTCTCAAAGTTAGGGCCTTTTATTAGTGACTATAAATCTCAGAGAAACAAGAAATCATGAGATTCTGAAATTGCCTTATAAATTAGCTGCTGGTAGTGAAACGGTTGTTTAGTTTGTTGAGGGGCTGTGGTGGGGAGGGGTTTTTGGTGTTGAAACAATTATTGAACATTGCTGAACCAAATAATTACACTGTGCTGTAAAATTACAGTTATGGTAATATTCCTATCATCATTTGTTTTGTTTCTCCTAATCTAAATTATGATTTTTTATTGCTTTGCAAAGCTACAATATAACAGTCAAACCTGAAATTAAAACCAGTCTGCAAAAGTTATACAAGGTGATCCAATATGCTCCAATTGCAATTATTCATGGCAAATACTCCCACAAAGCTCTTAAATCCTCATTGTAAAGCTAGCTGGACGTGCATCAACTAAAACCCTAGATATTTAAAGGTATCAGAAGTGAGGTATGACCAGCCGGAACAATCAAAATGCAAAGGAGCTATCTGAAAATCTAAGGGGAGTGTCTTGGACTATTGGAATATCAGATTTCTGTCTCCTAACAGTGCTACATCTCAGTAGTGCCAACAGGGCAGAAGGCACTGATCTGTTCAACCAAAGGGAATGCCAGACTCTCTCCTCCACTGTCTCCCAGGCTGCTAACTGCTTTGTCTGTAAAATTCTGTACAGAACAATATATTTCAGCCAGAATGAACTCATTTCTTAGGACCCTATGAGAGCAGAGAACTGGATGCTTCAACAGCCCTATCATCATCATCATCATCATCATCATCATCATCCAAAAAGAAAGGACATTAGTAAACTATAAGGTTAACTAACTTACAATGATATGTCCGAATCCCACAGCCTCAAAATGTTTTACTTTGTCCCTTATTATGTGAACCTTAACATTAGGGGCAGGAGCCCAGTTAGTGAGATGATAGAAGTAACTCATGGGTGAATGTTTGCTTTGGATTGTTTTTAGCGGGTAGGGAAGCTTCCACATTCAGAATTGATTCACTCCTATTCCTCTGATTTCTATGGACCAGTTGGCTTATGTAACCTCAAAACCTACCAGAATTAAGTACCACATAGCTGGTACTGTTTAGAACTTTATCCATTTCTAATTACTCAAAGTGGGACCCTAAAGGTTCATATGTTTTTGAAAATCTGATTAAAGTGTGTTCTAGAGTTTGCTTTGAGAATTGTGAAGCCCAAGGTGGGTAGGGAAGGGGTTGGATAGAGGTTGGCAAAGGGGTGGAAAATGGGGGATATGTGTAATAGTGTCAATAAATTTAAAAAAACCCTAATCATAAGGAACAGAATTAAGATAAAAAATTCCAATAATAGGTTTCCTTTTCTCCTTTTCTCTATTCCCCAGTTCCCTGTGCACAAAACTCCACATTGATCACATTTTCTTATACGGACCAATACAGGGCAGCAAGTTTGGTCCCTAGAAAGCCATCTTTTTGGCTTGTGAACAGCTTCCTCATGCTGTGTCCTCCTCACATGGCCGAGAGAAAGAGTTCTGGTCTCTCTTCGTCTTCCAATAATAGCACTAATCCCCTCATGGGTCACCACCTTCATGATCTCATCTAAATCTAAGTACTAAGTCCCAAAGGCCCACTTCCAAAACAATCATGTTAGAAGTTTCAACATAAGGATTGGGGGACACAAATATTTGGTCTATAACTGAAGGGCACTGGAGGTATTTCATCAATGGCCCTAATGACAGCCACACAAGCCAAGGCGAACATGCACTTCTGCTCCACTTGCCGATGTAACTTCAGTTTCCAAAGACCAAACCTTATTTGATTTAAAAGAAATAACAATCAGAAATCTTGAAGTAAGAGTCTTACTCTCCTATTTTGCCTTGGCACACTTGCCTATTTGAACACTAACAAGCAACAAGGCTTACAGAAGTATTCCTGGACCTTCATGGACCCTATACCTGTATCATACTAATCCCTTCTGTCATATCATTCTCTTAGGTGGATAAACTAGTTCTAGGGTCCACTTCTGCTGAATGGCCAGAAGCTCCTTCTGTTTCTGTGATTAAAGGTGTTACCAGGGGACCACCAGAATTATCAGGGGGATTACTTTGTAAGTTATATGAATGTCTAACCACTAGTTTATGATGTATACCTGAAACTAATATAATATTGAATGTCAACTGCAATTGAAAAAATAGTGCTAGAGGCTGAAACATAGCAATGCCAAATTTTAATGGGAAAACATATATTAATATTTGCTAATGTGAGATGAGTACTTGCTTTTTAACAGATGCTTTGATAAGAATTTCACGCATATTATCTTATTTTTCTCAATGCCCATATGGGGAAAATATTATTATTCCTATTTTTCAGGTAAGTTAATTGAGATATATAGTAGTGTTCACTTGCAAAACTTCTCAGAACAAGCAGGTTGGGGGATCAAAATTCAATTGCAAATTTGACTGACCCAAGGTTAATCTTTATATTGTATTGCTCTCTTGTTTAAAAGAGATATTTAGAGCAACCATATAATTTACTTTCCACACTGAAACATGAGTGAAAGGGGGCAAGTTAATGATTACACCAGGATAGAGGTATCGGTAGGGCCTATCCTGAGCATATCTACAGATAATGATACCTTGGGTAATTGACACATAGTGATTGATAAATGCATATTGGAAGTCTTTCCCTTTATCTCCTTCCTTCTTTTAACTCTCATTAATTTCTCATAAATGAGAAACTTCCCAGCTAGCAAAAAGTCCTGGATTATGAGGATCACTACAGCGAATAACTGCCTCAAGAGAATGATTCCTTGTACAAAAACCACAATCAGGAGCCCATGACATCCAATCAGAACCCTTTCCACACCCTTGCCCATCAGAGGGCAGAGGCTCACTTAGCCTGACGTAGCTCCCTGCCTTTCTTTATTTGCAAGACTGAGATGGGAATTCACAAAACATCTGCATTTGGTACATCTCCAAACTGAAACCTGATTGCTTTGTGGGACATTCCCTTTGGAATTGTTCCTGCTGGTTAGTATGCAATCGTTAAATACAAGCTCATGGTAAAAGCGAGTGATTAAATTATTTTTTTAAAGACCAGATAATACAGACTTTGACTAAAGAGTTTCTTTTCTAAGTTTAAAACAGTGTGACCTTTTAGATGTTTTCATGAAGCTAATGAGCCTTACGGGCCTGCTTTCTTATCTTAGTGCTTTGTATGCCAAGCATTATGCACACAAAAGTCACAAACTTAGAAATCCCTAGCCTTTTAACAAAGTCCTTCATAAAAGATAGCTTTTGCAGCATATATTTTCTGTTTAACCCAAAGATGCAAATGAAAGATACAAGTAGACATGGAGATGATGGGCAGGGTTTGAATACTTTTTCCTCCTTCTTAGATGCAGCAATAACTTCCCATTATTATTAAACAACAATTGATAACAAGTATTTTACTGTTGCTTCATTATATCTTAAAACTTCAAGTCTATCACCCACATTATCCACAAGATGAAAATTGGTAGAAGCTGGTTTACATTTCATGAAACATTAAAAAGTAATGAGAAAAGATTGAAGTCATAGAGAACCACTAGGAATTAGTAGAGCAAAGCCATTTTGTAATATAAATAAAAATGCATAGTATGTAGAAAAAGTTGTGGGAAGGAAAAGGAGAGATGGGTTATTTTACACAAAAATATTACCTTCTATCTTCCATTTCTATCTTTCTATTTCCATATTTACCCCCAAATATTATGCTACCCAAAACCATTCCTCTTTTTTTTTCTGTTTTTTTTTTAAATTTATTATTTGCTTGATTTAGACATTACTGTAGGAGAGCAAAATGGGTTAGCTTTTTCATGTAATGTGTTAACACTAAGTCACTTAGAAGGCAAGATAATTGTCAGAAATAAATAGGATTGCACACAAGAGAGAGCTTAATTGTACCTGGAAATTTTTAGCATACAATTGTGATCTACACTGCTAACCAATAAAATAAAACAAACCCATTTGTGAAAAGTGATAAAATGGTAAATATGACACAAGATTCAAAACATTAAAATGATCTTATTA
Source organism: Anoura caudifer (assembly GCA_004027475.1). Taxonomy (NCBI): domain Eukaryota; kingdom Metazoa; phylum Chordata; class Mammalia; order Chiroptera; family Phyllostomidae; genus Anoura; species Anoura caudifer. The sequence goes on from PVKU01000193.1 coordinate 371,672, forward strand.
AAGAGATTAGGCAATACTCTGTTTTCATCACACATCATGAGGAAGAACAATAAATCTGGTAGTCCATAATATCTTGTTAAAGAAATTGTGGAGCACAAAATATTCTCTACAGAACAATATAAATTATATCTCTAGCACCTAACACAATTTCTAAAATATAGTAACATATCACTAAGCAAGTATGAAATGAAAATGTTAAAAAATATGTGTGTGTTAGGCTGTATGTGGCTACAAAGAAAAGATAAAAATGATGTACACTAAATATACATAGTGATAAAATTGGAATTGACTTTTCTTATGTTTTTCTGTATTTTTATATTCCCTACAATGAACACATATTATTTAAGTAATTATTGTAAATATTTGTAAAATGCATCCCAAACATCAATACTAGAATTGAAGAAGGTTAGACTTTGACTTTAAAATTTTTAATTTATTATCAAAAATAAAAACCCAAAATTGAGTATTTTATTTATATAACATCATAAAAAATTGGCTCCAAGCAAAAGCTTGGAGTTGTAACTGCTTCCTTTTACTGGTTTTGTAACAGGGTGCAGCCAAGAGGGGGGCCCCAAAAAGGGAGTTGGAATGGGGCCCAGAACTCAGGGTGTCCAGGAAATATTAGAAAAACATATAAGATGTTCTCACCCCTTCCCCCTCAGGTGTGAGTTGGGGGAAGGGACAAATGGAGCAGGGCCATTGAGTTGTTTTGCATAGCAACAGTTTTGCAGATAACCTCCAGAATGGTCATTTAACATATCTATAACCTTTAACTGGTCTCATAGATATGTTAAATAGCTGTGGCCCTGCTCTGAGCCAGGGGGATGGAAAGGACTCCCCCCAAGATGTGACTGGGGGAGGAGCCCCAGGTTACAGTGCCTGTGTGGGACCTTGGAGAAGATTGGCTCCAGAAAATGGGGACACACCTGCCCAGACTCATGATGGCATCCCAATAACCTTGGAAATATACAGGAATGCGGGCAGGTGTAACTGATTGTAGGAGGAGTCGGAGGTGGAGCTGCGGAGGAGGATTGGTGCGGGGATTTAAACCCAGGCATGGCAGCCATTAGAGAGAGATTCATGGGGTTTTACTTGAGTGCAGGACCCACAGCTCTATGAGGGAAAATCACCATGTGGCTTTAGCAGAGAGTTGCCACTCGGCTTTGCCTGAGTGGAGACCCTCTCCCAGCTTTGTCAGAGGGAGAGATTCCACATGGTTTCACCAGAGTGCAGACCCCCTGCAGCTTTGGTGAAGAGGGAGAGCCACGAGGCTTTGCCAGAGTGGGGACCCCTTACCCACAGCTTTGGTAGAAAAAGGACCATTCGGCTTTGGTGTGCTCCCTTTGGCTGCGTGGCCTGAGAGTAGGAGAGATTTTGCCTGGAAGAAGGGGGAAAGGACTCTTGCCAGTAGGCCATGAGAAAGTGCCACATGACTTTGGATTAATTAGAGATCCTGCCTGGACTACAACACAGCTGAAGGTGTCAAGAGCCTGGATCCCAGATGTGTGCTTCTCTTCCTGAATTATGGATTACGGTACCCTGAATTAGGGCAGAGGGAGAGAGGAAGCGCTGTGGGCATCTGTGGGTATCCTAAAGGTCTTTGTTATTTTTTAATGGAGGCGGTAGGTTGCTACTTTAACTCTGTATAGCATTAAATAAACATTTCCTTTCCTTTTCACAAATCTCTGGCTTTGAGAGACATCTTTCCATAAGGCGGCGGACAATAATGGACCTTCTGTTGCTCTGTAACAGTTTCAAATCCACCTTTCAGGAAAAATAAATTTTAAAAACCTGGGTTGAACATAGGCAAAGTTTCTAGGAAGCAATCTTTTCTTCAGGGTTTCCTATACGATCTAATGGTTTTAAAAGCCACCTTGGAATTTTCTGTCTTAAACGAAATGAAATTATTTAGATCATTGATTCCCAAATACCCTACTTTGATCCATAAAAACTTGTGGTGATGTATTAATATATTTTAATTCCATGATAAAAAGAGAATAGGGTATTTTAAAACTAAATCTTAATTTTTAATTGTTTTCTTTTATTCTGAAATTATATCCTTCCTACTCTTTTGGGCATGACAATGTCATTTCTTTTCTGAAATGTTGATCTGAACCTCCTAAAATAAAGCCACTAGTCACCCTATATTGGACCATGTTTGCATTTATGATTACTAAATTGTTATTTACTGAAATGTCTTCTTATCTTGAAATCATTGGATGACTTAAGAATGAAGTGTCATATCTACTTTCTTATTTTTGAACAGGTCTCAAACAGGAAGAGTTATGTTTTTGGAGAAAATGTTAGGAATCTGGTTATTTGAAAACAAAAATTATGAATTTTTTATGTGATGGTACTAGAATTATTAAAATAATTTCCCTGAAATGCCCCCTCCTTCAGCCTGCTGAAGAGACTTCTCACCTTTCTGTCTTTTTTTTTTTTTTTCCACCCTCCCTGCCCTTCTAACACAGCTTCAGCCTTTGCTAGGGTGATTGCTTAATGGTTTTGCAAGTTATGAACCTGGACAAAAGGAGGGAGCACAGAGAGAGAAGAATCCATGAGGATTCTGTAAGAGATAAAAATGAAGTATAGGGTGTGAAAGAAACAAATAAGAATGGATAACTTTTTAATAAATACTGAAAATACCAGTAAAGACCTTGGTGTTTCATTTTGGTTCCTTTCATCACACATTGTCCCAAGACTAGAGCATCTGGTTCATTACTTCCTTAGGGTTATAATGAGTTTAGGTAAAGAGGGGAGCTAACTTCCCATTTGTGACTAGGGTCATTTTTAAAAACCAAAATGTTGGTATTTTGATGTCCTTTTCTCTGCCTCCTTCTTTGTCTTCATCTGACAAAGAAAATAAACGAGGTATCCAGAAACAAGCTACATCTTTAATAACATTTACACTTGTCTACTCAACCAAGAAGTAAAAGCTATACCTACTTCAACACAATCCCTGCTGAGTTATACTTGTACAAACTACATAATGGATGAAGAGGTGGTAGAAGGCAAACCTTACATAGGTTTTTCCTTTGAGGGTCTTTTCCAATTTCAGTAATGAACTTTGAAGTTTTAATCATGTATTTTTCACAACCAGTGAGTCTTTACTTTCTTGGTTGAACAGGTATGTCTCCATAAATCCATCTTACCATTTGATCTTGACTATTTTCTCTTATCTACATCTAGAAGATGTTTTGTCTCCAACCTGGAGGGTCTTCTCTTCAGGTTGGAAGGCTTTGTGCCATGTCCTTCAATACTCCCACAACAAACTCAGGCAGACCCTCCTCATTTATCCCTTGGAGATTGGGTCCTCTGCTAACTGGCCTCCCTTCATCTACTCTCCCACAAATAATCTTTTCAAAACTCCATTGTCCCCCACACCATTAAAGGATAATGTGCCAGACACCTTAGAAGGACTTGACAAACCTTTTCAAACACCATTTGCAGCCTATTTTTCAACATTGTGATCACTCCCTTTATACCTTCAGCTTTGTTCATGCTAAACTGTCCCCTAATTCTCAAATGTATCCTGCGTATTTTTCACACTTTTTCATCTTCTGGAACGCTAACTCTTCTGACTGGGAAGCTCTTCATTCTTCAAAGTGCAGGTCAAGTATCACCTCCTACCTGCAGGTTGCCTGTGCAAGACAGAACTGTTTGTTCCCTCTCCTGTGTTTCAGCAAGAGTACTAATAACTCTGCTGCTTTATCTCCCCATAGCATTGAAGGAAAGAGTGCTTTGCTTTGTTTTTGTTTTTTGTCTCTCCGCATTTCATCAAAACCCACTCCGGGGCCTTGCTGGTCAAGATATGTTTCCATGAACTAGAATAATTAGCATCACCTGTGACTTGCTAAAAAGAAAAACTCAAGACTCACTCTAGATTTACTGAATTATGATCCCTGGGGGGTGGCCCAGGAATCTTGTCTTCCTAAGATTTCCAGTTTTATGTTCCCAAGCACAGCACACTCAGCAAGCCCTTGGTAAAGCTGAAAGTAAAATTAAAAACTACCTTTTTTTCTTTTTGGTTGAGCGCATCCTATCTGAGCCTCCCCTGCAGTTCACTGTTGTGAACTGTCCTGCCTGGTTTCAGAGCTGTAACCCCTCCATGGCTAAGGCTAAATGAGCGACCTTCGGACTGTAAGCCACTAGGAGACAAGGATTCCTCTGGCAGGAGCACTGCTTCTGCTCCTTTTACTTCATCCATAACTGGCCCCCAGTGCTTGATTGGTTAGCCAGTGATGGGTAAGATTCCCCAAGCGGGGAATGACCTAAACCAGGCACAATCACGTGGAGGCCCCAAGGAAGGACTTGGGGGGCTACAGAAAAAGGGGGGTGATGGACCCTCAGGTATGACATAGCCTGAGTCCTCATTCTATCTGTATGAAGTCTCCTAATCTGTTGGCTGCCTTGCTTACCCTGCCTGACTTAAGCCTGAGACAATGCCTTAAGCCTGAAACAATGCTGGTGTTGGGTGTAGCCCTATGCTGGAAAGGGCAGGTTCCCTAGAGCAATCAGGCCTAAGATAGAATATGCAAAATACTGCGAAACCTGCTTTGTTTAGAATGCTCTCGATTAAATAAGGGTCCAAGCAAGAAGTGAGTTTGTTCCTCAAAGTTTTATTGCTCTTTAGCTATCTGACCTTGACTCAAAATAGGCCCTCAGAGTTCTTTGTATGTTATCTATTGTTTGATCCTTACTGCCTGACAATGATTAATGAGCCTGTATTCCTCTGCAAAGTGAACCCATTACAAGCCCATTGAGGAAGAGGCTCTTGGCCCTTCTCCTTTGAGACTGGCTACCTTTCCTCCCCAAACAGATCATGTCTTGGTAGACTTATTTTCATCCCTGGTGACTGGGGGTGGGGGCCCTGTGGATGGAGCCCCACCCACAGTTCATGGACATGTTCTCATCAAAATTAGTTTTGCCTGCTTTTTCCTGTCAGTATTGACTGGAACTTGAGTTTGCCTGATACATTCCATGATCTTCACCACAGTTTTCATCTGACTTGTCTTCTTATTGCACATTTTAAGCCTGCTCCCTCTGCAGAGCCCCTGCTGGTGCCAAAGATAATGCTTGTTAATGCTAATGACATTTCTGGGCAGGAAGAAAGGGCAGACTAGACAAAAAAAGGGCACTGGGGGTAGGGGTGGAGGGGAGCCTTGGCAGAAGAGAGGGAGAGTGCATGCATATGAAAACACTTTCACCAAATATTTATAATCAGTGTTGTTTTCAAATAGCAGTAGATCTGGAATACACTGGGCATCCCAAAATACATTTGACTTCATCTCACACACCAAAAAATAGAGGAGGGTGCAGACCAAGTTGGTAATACTGTCACAGAAGGGCTGTTAAGTGGAACAACTTGGTAGTTTAATCTGAAATGAGAGCCTTAGATGCTAACATTGGACCTCCCCAGTTAAAGGGATATGGAGAGTTGAAGCAATTATTCCAGTAATTGAGTGGAGGAGAAAATCATTCCTTTTGGAAAAAAGAGTTGTGCCTTTCAATTAGCAGTTTACATTGATCAAAGACACTAGGGAACTGCTTCACTTGCCAAGCTTTTGTCTTGTAGACCAAGAATACCATATTTTTCAGACTATAAGATGCACCCCAAAATTTGGGAGGAAAATGGGGGTGCATCTTACAGTCTGAATGTAGCTTACCTGGCTCGCTGTGGGGGGGCAGTGATGGAGTGGGGTCACAGGTTATTAAATATTTTACCACATTTTTTGCTTCAAAATTTGTTTTCCTATTTTCCTCCTCTAAAACCTAGGTGTGTCTTATGGTCTGGTGCATCTTACAACCCTAAAAATATGGTACCTCATCCCTTTGGTTGCCTGCCCCAGACAATCTTGCTGAAATATTGCACTTAAAATGGGCATTACTTTTATAGAAAATCTTGTGCAATCCTAAGAATGATTAGAGTATGGAGATCTAAATAAAAGGTAGTCTGAACGTCCAGATACAGCACATATATAGCTTCTCAGATTTACCCTTTGTTTCTTATGGACTTTATCAGTCATATAAAAATATAGAAAATGCTATAGCAAATGCTATATGTATGCTCTGCAGCTTGCAACATCAATATGACAAATATAATTGACTCTCTCTCAGTTGCTTTCCCTGGATGCAATTCTTTCCCCTACTCCCCAAAAGAGGTGGCCACACTGAAGTATTTATCATTCCCACAAATACCTCTCTTGTTTTGCCATATGCACATATCCTAAGAAAATATATAGTATATTTTATGCTCAAAAACTGTACACAAATGACATCAAACTGCATGTCTCCTTCAGATTACTTTTTGTGGTTGTTTAACACTATAGTTTTGAGATTTATCCAGGTTGACACATAGAAATCCAATGTATTAATTGTCACTATAGCACGCTATGCCAAAATTCATTTTGCTACAATTTATTTTTTATTTCCCTATTGCTGGGAAATTAATGCTCATTGGGTCAATTATTCTTTTCCCAACTTTTTGCTCCTCAGCTATAAAATCAATACTTTTATATGTGTCTCTTAAGGATGAAATGGCTGAGTCAAAGGTACCTGCATCCTGAACTTGCCATAATGTTGTTGAGTTGATCTCTAAAACAGTTGCATTAATATATATGGCACATTAGAGTGCTCACTGATGCCACATCTCTGTCAACACAGGTTATTGTCTAACTCTTCATATTTTCCAGGTTGGAGATTTTGAAATAAATGGTTGTCTAGAGATGAATATTTAGCACCCCAGCAACACACACACACAAACACACACACTTGGCTCTATCAGAATTAAGAATATTCAGTAATCAGACATATCAAGTAATATCTTTCTCCCAATAGCATTAAGTGCCTAAGGTTGGGTCTGAAATATAGCAGACATTCAATACATATTAGCTAAATGAATTAATATGGGCTAATTGCAGATGACTCAGGAAATAAGGCAAAGAAAGTATATGCAAGGAACTCAGTGGGCAGCCAGCATATAACTATTCTTTGGAAAAGAAAAGAAATATGCAACTCCAAACATTCTTTCTTCACTTATCTCAGTAACATAGCTTGTTCTGTCGGGTACCCTTGTGGTTTTAACTCATAGACTTGATAGTCAATGAGCAAAGACCAATTCCACTCCTCAAATTCTGCTCACTCACTATTCAGCTGTCTCAATTCATTAATTTGCTTAATCAGCCCTCATCAATAACACTTCTCTCCATTGCATTTCTCTAACTAAAAGGAAAAGCAAGCTCTGAATACCCAAAAGTGTGGATTTATTTTTTAAAAAAGAAGAAGAATAGCAGGGAAAAAATACTTGTACAATGCCTTTTGGGGAATGAAAATAACTTCATATTAACACATGTGCTATTATCAGAGGTCAAGGCTGGAAGACATTTTCTCATTTTGATGATATTGTAGTTGCTTTAGAAAATTGAATTAGATGATTACAACATTTAGTTTCTAGCAAATGACAGCTCTCTGGAGGTTAGGTATCAACATAAAAACCTTTCCCCACATTGGAAGACATCTGAAACATAGCCAACAAATTGTGGCTCGTCTCAATTCAAATTTTACAAGCAGCATAAAAGAGTTACATCTGGGAAATTTGCAGGTCCATCGGCATTATTAGTTCCATACACTTGAACAAGAGTGAGCAGCCTTTCTTAGAACTATTAAATTTTCAGGTGAACAGATGGCCAACAAAGAAAAGAAATTATGATCTTAGGGTCAGTGTTACCCTGAGTATGGGCTGAAGAATCATAAAATACATTCCTTTATTTGAGGAGTGAAGTAGAGAATTGTGTATAGAGTCTTTGACCCTTTATTATAAAAAGATAACAGGTAACAGATCAATGAATGAGATAAGAACAAATTATACTCAGAAGATGGCATTTTTATGAAGATGAAATGTCATGTTCTCACCAGACAGAGGAATGAATTTATATCTCTACCATATTTTTAAAGAATGAACGAACAGCATTGGTGGTATTAAGCAAACAGTCTATTTCATCCTCCCAACCTCATTGCTGAGCCCTATACATCAATGGGTACACATCACTATTGCTTGGTTAATTGAACCACACTATGTGAATGTGTCTTTACCTACTTTTGATTAATAGAAAAAATCTTGCATTTGGAACAGCAGGAGTTATCAATCACATGATACTGCAGTCATAGCTATGCTTCAGAAATAGCTATGAGTCTGAATTTTACATGTTGAATTAAGGATTTTATTTCTATCCCCAGAGAAGAATGCCACTGCTCTAACTTCTGGGTTCCCAGACCTTTCAACTCTGAATAGAATAATCAGAGGGGAGGAGGGACAAAGATAATAGGGGATAATGGGGGGGCATCAAGGAACATGTATGAAGGACACATGAACAAAGCCAAAGAGGGTGGTTTCAAGGGTGGGAGGTGGGGATGGGTGGGGAGGGGAGTGTGGTGTGATGAAAACAGAGACAATTGTACTTGAACAACAACAAAAAATAAATAAATAAAAATAAAACCCTTTCAACAAAATAGAATAAATGCTTTGTTTTTTTAAACATATATCATTCCACACAATTATTGTTCCTCTTTTCATAGGGACAACTGATGTGTTCTCAAGCTCATATGAAGTCAATGAAATTATCCTTGGGAAACATTGAATTGAACCCATACAACCTAAGGAAAATAAGAACACAAAACATACAAAAGCAGCTTCATGGAACAGGTCTATGACCTCTGCCCTGAAAGCAAATTTCTATGTTTAAATTCTTCCTGTATAGAAATTACAGAACTACTACAAATCCACCAATAAAGAAATAAAGAACAAAAATGTAACAACAAAAAGAATGCATCCTGAATCCACTCTAGTTTCTCGAAGTTGAGATAAAAATCCCAATCCAGATATATTTCCTACCATCTTGACAAAGACACTTACGAGTGAGCTGTTTCTTCCTTCAAGCTTTAAATCATAATTACAATAACAACTGGGATATTTCTGTCATGTATTAGACAAAAGCCAGTGAAAAGCTCTGAGCAGGTCCATTCTTGGCACGAACATGTTTGAATTGAGGAGAAAAGTCTTTTCTTTCCCATAAACTGGTGTAGAATCTCCCTCTTAATGTTATCTGACCTAAGGAAAACCAGTATCATCTTGATGCTTAAAAATAAAATAAAATAAATGCTTCAAATTCTATGGGATAGGCTCATTAACTGGGGTACTTGACAGGTTGCTAAATGGTAACTCAGAAAGAAGAGCTACAAACACACTATAATTAATTACCAAAACAGCCACTGCCTGGGCTAACAGTGGGGCAAGAAAGTGCTGACAGAACAAAATTCGCATTCCACTGCTCTCCCTGCCTCTCCCAATTTACAGGAGAATGGGAAATCATGAACAATTGATACACTCCGTTAGCTGCTATCACAGAGAGTAACTTTCCATGTAGCCTTAGGGGTCTCTTACACAGTTTAACACTGAAAATAAAAGGTAATGTTCTTGGCAAAGAGCTAGGGGGATTAAATTTGGGAGGCTTGAAGCAGCCTTGAATTGTAGTCAATAAAAAAGGAACCAAATAGTAATTTTGTAATTTAACTGTGCTGGTTATGCCCAATGAGCTAGACACTTGTGAAATAAACCATGTAAATAGAAAAATGGCTTAACTCTTTCGGTCGGCACACATTTGCTTTCTCCCATGCTTCCTGGGAGTAGGTTCTCTGATTAAATAAAGATAATTTGATTATTTAGATGCTGCCAATACATCTTTTCAAATTGTTCTCCAGTATTCTTTGGGATTCTCCCCAATAAGATGAGAATATATTCAGACAGGATCATCAATGTGGCGGAACATTGCTCTAGATATGAACATACAGCAGTCAGAGTCCCAAGTCAACAAGAACTAGAAGCTCTTTTTAAAATCATAGAATTCTTGACCACACACAGACACGCCCCCCAACACACACACACACACACACACACACACACACACACACACACACACATCACTCTACAGAGATTTGTGTCAGGGTTTTTGCAGCAACCACCTCACAAGCAAAATAAATAAGGAAACCAACTAACAAAGAAATGCAACTAACCGTGATTTGAATGAACTATTCAAAAACTAACTCCAGCAGATACTTAAGTTCTATCCTATTTCCTCTCTCCATCCCTCCCTCCCTTTCTGCTTCTTTCTTTCTTCTTTGAGGGCCATTTTGCAGCTGAATTAATATTATCCAAATTGACAAATTTAGATGTTGGTCAATTAATGGACTGAGAATCAAGATGTTCACAAGGCAAACAGTTATAGATATTTCTTTTATGCTGTGAGTGGTGTTTGTGACAAATGAATAATTATGAATGCTTCATGGCAGTACATTATTGAGATAATCACTTTTCTTCTTAAAGGGAATTTATGACCATGCCCAGCCTTTTGAAGAGTCAGGGGCATATAAATAGTCCTATCCTCCAGACCTAAAACACTCTTTGAAGAATCTACATAGGGAGGGTTTTCCTGTTGTACCCACTTGATATTTCTATGGGGCAATCAGGACCTTTATATCCTGGGTACAAAAGGCAATGACTTCTGATGATGCTGTGATCTCCTCAACAGGATAAGGAGTTCACACCCAGACCCTAACCTCAAACAGTGGGCCCAAGGGGCATGATCCATAATCACCAGTGTTATGAAGAATTCAGAGATGATTTCAAAATAACATTAATTGGGAATATAGCTCTTATGTCATCAAACAGCAATAAAAGAGCTACTAAAAAGATCTGGGCAGGAGGGGTCTGTCTTGATCATTCAGATGTTCCTAGTGGTCCGCACAGTAGCTGGTTCTCAACAAGTATTTGTGGAAGGAAGGAGTGAGAGAGTTTGAGAATTTATTGATAACTTAATATCCCCTAAAGGCAGAGGAGAGAATTCCCTGAAGCTAGTCAATCAAAGGACTCCAAGCAATCTAGGATGTGTAAGCTGTGTCTCCATCACTGAGATATCTCTCCTGATTTAAAGTTGTTTTATTCTTATTTCTGTTTTCTGTGATCACCTACTAAAAATCTTCCTTACTTTGGGCTGGCTATCTTAGACCCATATACTAGAATTTTAACCTCCTTCCCTGTCCCTGCCTCCCTCCTACACCTGTGCACACTGTGCTTATTACTGTGCCGGGTCTGTGCTGGGTACTGGAAATCATATGTCAAACAAGACAGGTGTAGTTACCACCCACATGAATCTTATAATATTGCAGTGGAATCTGCTGTTTGTGCTAAACAGTATCCTTCCCTTCTCTTAGGATCATTCCTCTCTCCTCCCAAGAGCTGCTCCTCCCCTTTCCACCACAGCGGAACCCTGTTCTTGATCTCTGCAGGTTAGTACAGGTGTTGGTACTGAATTCCAGTCTCTGTAATTACAGTTAGTTCTTCCTGGTGGCAGGGAGGTAAGATGTGTGGTTCAGGAGATACTGGTGGTCAGGTAAAAGAGGTAAGCTGAGTCAGAAAAAAAGTAAACAGAAGTCTTAAATTCACTAAATTTTAAATTTCTTGTAAACTCAGAAGTCTAGATATATAATAAGTCTTTTAGTAATTAAACCCCTTGTTCTGGCTGGGTGGCTCAGTTGTTGGAGCATTTTCCTGTACACCAAAAGGTTGTGGATTCAATCCCTGGTCAGGGCACATACCTAGGTTTCAAGTTTGATTCTTAAGTGGAGTGTACTGGAGGCAACTAATCAATGTCTCTCTCTTGGCTCTCTCTCTTGCTCTCTCTCTCCTTCCCCTCTCTCTAAAAGCAATGAGAAAATGTCCTCAGGTGAGAATAAGAAAGGATTATTAAACCCATTTCCTCTACACAGGTACTATCATTTGTACCCATAGATTTCTGCCTAATAGAAACATACTGATTCTCCATCTTTCCTTACATTCTCTAACTAGGAAATGGTGTTCATGCTATATGTCCCTCTTTCTGTTAGTGGAACACAGTGATGATGAATAAGATGAATAACATGAATAGAATGAAATGTATGTTCTGTCTAAGCCCCAGAAACCATTATTGAAACAAATAAAAGTCAGACCCTCATATTTTCAGTTGCTTTTACAGTACCGAGCAATGGAGTTTTATAAAATGAAACATTATCACATTTGACTTCAAATAAATGAGGATTTCTAGGAGGAACAAAGACTTAACTGCCTGAAGTCTTTCCTTCTTTCTCCCTTCCCTTCTTTTTGGCCTGCAGACTAATAGCTCATTACAGAGATCACTGTCTGAAAAAATAAAAGTTACCTAGACATGTAGGCCATAACCCAAGAACAGCTAATTGTTTGCATAAATCATATGGATGCCGGCCCTAGCTATATTAACCACTTGCCATACTGATCATTTGTTACCACATTGTAATGCCAGTCATCCTTTGGGGAGGAAATTACCCCATGGTGGTTTCTTCAAGTAAGGAAGGTCAAGGTGCAGTTCCTCTCTGTGCACAGCAAGACACATCATCCCAAAGATGTGTCTCCTGGTAAACAAATCCAACCAAGGCAATAAAATTGCTACAGGTTTACAAATTAGCCTCTGTGAGACTGAGAACATTTGCCACTGCCCATGAAAATTAATTTCATCAAACTGCTTCATACAGTGCTAGGAGACAGGAAACCATTTGCTAACACCTCTCAACCATTCTTAACCCAAATTTTGAGAGTATCCACCACCTTTAGATTCTCAAGCAAGTTTGGACTGACCTCAAGTACCATATTGTAGGTAATATCCTCCATCAGAACTAGTTGCCTTTTATTTTTATTTTATAAATTATTTTATTGTTGTTCAATTATAGTTGTCTGCATTTACCCCCCCCCACCACTCACCCCATATCCCAACCATCCTCACCTCTCTCCCCTGTTTCCACCCCTGCATGGTTTTGTCCATGTGTCCTTTATAGTTAGAACTAGTTACCTTTTGAAGCAGGAAGCCCAATGTTTAGGGAAGGGAAATAGAACTTACATCAATTAACTACACCCTCTCTGGACTAAAATTCAATTTGACGCAATTAATTCTTTTTTTAAGAAATAGATTTTATTTATTTATTTCTAGAGAGAGGTGAGGGGAGGGAGAATGGGAAGGAGAGAAACATTGATCAGTTGTCTCTTGTCCATGCCCCAACCAGAGACCAAACCTGCAACCCAGGCAAGTGCTCTGATGAGTAATCAAACTGGTGACCTTTTCACTTTGCAGAAAGACACCCAACCAACTGAGGTACACCAGTCAGGTCAATGCAGTAAATTCTTAAGGTAAGTCTACAATATATGTAATTACATCACCACCACCACCACCACCACCACCACCACCACCATCATTGTTAAAAAATAATCAACAATAATATAACAAGTGCAATCAATATTTATTTGGTATGTACTATTTGCTAGCTGCAGTGGTAAGAATTATATATGTGATCACTAATGATCACAAAAGCCCTGCAAGTTGTATACTGGTACTATTCTCTTTTGCAAAAGAGAAGAACCTGAGGCCCAGAGAAGATAAGTAATTTGTCCAAACTCATATGCTCATTAAGTGATGGAGGTGGGGATGGGGCAGAGCTGTTGGAGGGATGATACCAGTGGCTTTCTGTGTTGCCTGGCCACAAGCCAGCTGGGACCAGTGGTTTCCCTTCCTTTAGTGAGAGAGAGTAAACATGATGTCAACTTTTCAAGTAGTGTTCTGATGTCATTCATTGACATAGTTCCCAGCATGCATCTTGCCTGGATAATTGGTTCCCAGCATGTAACTCACCTGGACAGCTACTTCCCAAGACACAAGGATTCATTCCCTACCTGTAAGACTGTCCTCACACTTACAGAAGCAGGCTGAATAATGGCCACACAAAGATATTGGGTCCTAATTCTTGGACCCTGCAAATGATATTTTATGGAAAAAAAAAAAAAGGTTCTTTGCAGATGTGACTAAGTTAAGGATCTTGAGATAGAAGATTATTCTGGATTATGTGGATGACCCTACATCCATCCTTAAGTGTCCTAATAAGAGAAGCAGAGACACACACAGAAGAGGAGAGGATGGTGTGACCCTGGACACAGAAGGTGGGGACACGTGGTAGCCATTCAAGGATTGCCAGCAATCACCAGAAGCTAGAAAAGGCAAGGGACACCTTCCCCACAGATTCTCCAGAGGAAGCACATACCTGCCAACACCTTGATTTGAGTCCCATGACATTGATTTTAGACTTTTGGCTACCAAATTGTGACAAAAAGATGTCTGTTGTTTTAAGCCACCGAGTTTGTGGTAATTAGTTATAGCAGCAATAGGAAACCAATACATTTATCCTGCCATCCCCCCCTCTAAAAATATGGAGAGCAAAAGAGAAATGTGGTCCCTCTTCTGGAGCACAAGCACATAGTACATCCCTGCGTGTCTGGTCCAGAATCCTTCTTCACAGAAAGCCAAGACAACAGGGTCTAGGGCTGAGATGGTAGTGGGTGGTGGGGATCGGGGGTTGGGCATCTCCACATGCTGGACCTTTGGCCTGTGAGTTTCCAGTTTTGACAAAATCGTGCTCTGGGCTTGTACCACCCATGTCCTGACATTGGATCTGGGACCTGCCTATGTTTAACTGACCTCAGAGCTTTCTTCTTATCAGGACAACAGGAGGACTGTTGAGAGGAGGTATGCAAAGAGAATTAAGACCAAATCTCTGGAGTCAAAGTTCTCACCATCTGGCAGAGGGGACTGACAATTAAATTTATAAATTTAATATACTAATGTATTCTAATTTCTAAAAGCTCAATTGTTACACAATGGAGCTTTAAATTTCAACTTCCTATTTTAAGATAATTGAAGATTTACATGTAATTGAATGAAAGAATACAGAAATATCATGTACCCCTAAACTTATTGCCCCAGTAATTACATATTGCAAAACTGTTGGACAATATAACAGCCAGGAGAGTGACCTTGACACTGTCAAGCACAGAGTAGTCCATCAACTCAAGGATCCCTTGTGTTGTCTTTTTAAACCACACCCTACCCCTACTTTACACCCCTCATTCCTGACTCCTGGTAATCACTCATCTGTTCTCAATTTCCATAATTTTATCATTTCAAGATTGTTCTATAAACAGAATCATATATGTTACCTTTTGGGATCAGCTTGTTTTCTTTCAGCATAATTCCTTGAGTTTCCACCAGATTATTGCATGTATCAGAGGTTTGTTCCATTTTGTTGCTGAGTAGTGGTCCATGGTGCTAATGGACCACAGCCTGTTTAACTGGTCATCCACCGAAGGATCACTGGGCTGTTTCCAGTTTTTTGTTGTTCACAAATAAAGCTGCTATGAACATTTATGGATGGGTTTTAATGTAGACATGTTTTCAATTTTGTGGAATAAATGCCCAAGAGTGCAATTGCTCAAATGTATGGTAGTTACATGATTAGTTTTACAAGAAAATGAAAAAGTATTTTCCAGAATGTCTGTACCATTTTGAATTCCTACCAGCAATATATGAGTAATCCTTGCCAGCATTTGGTGTTGTCACTATTTTTTTTAATTTTAGCCAACAGAGGAATTTTATCTGTGCATAGCTAGAAATAATGCCAGTCAGAATGAGGGGAGGCAGAAATAATGCAAAATAATGACATCAGGGATAAATTCATGGAAAGCAGGGTATGAAGGCTTGCAGAAGCTGGTAAGGATGTTTCAACAAAGGATAGTGTGGCCACATGGATGGTGATCTGGTCCTGCTTGCTCTTTCAACTACCTCTCTCACCTCTTCTCTCTCATGCATTATATCTGGTTTCCTTTAAGGTTCTCTACTCAGCCAGGTCTTCTCCTTAGGGAATTGCCATGTACAGTTCCCTTTGTAGGTGGTTCTCCTACCCCTTTTTTCACAAAATGCTTTCCTATCATTCTTTTTCTCTTAGCTTACCCATCACCTCCTCAGAGAAATCCTGCAGGACCACCCCATCTAAGCAGATTTCTCTTTCACACAGTCCATCTTTATTTTCTTTTGTGGGGTACCCTATTTCATTCTTTCACCATTTGTAAGTATATAATAATATAATAATTTCTTTGTATACTTTTTTAGAGCTTCACAGTAGCCCTTATGCCCAAGATAGGAATTAGTTCTACTTCCTTCATAGGATATTGTCAGGCTCCAACTCAGTCCTAATACAACCTCAACAACCATTAAATGAATGATTGAATGATGAGGGAAAGGGCACCCCAAGATAAGGGGACTTAGAATTTCACTTTAAACCCAAGAAGCTAAATGTTCAAGGGTATACCAAGAAGGTATATATGTATGGGAAGGTAAAGGGTGAATTTTTCTAGCCATTTGAGAAAAATTTGTCACTTGTCACTCTTGTTCATCTACTAAAATCAATAGTGTGTTCAAGGTTTAATGATAAAGTCCCAGGTTACTAACCTAAATCAACTTCTCATTCTATGGGGGAGAAAAACACACACACACACACACACACACACACACACACACACACACACACACACAGACAAATTATAGTACAAGGCAGAGAGAAGAGACAGAATAGGGATAAAAACAAGGAACCATGAGCAGAGAGATGAGGGAGAGAAGGCTTCAGTGGGAAAAACTGGGTGGCTTCACAGAGAAGATGGCATCCGAACTAGGTTTTAAGAACTCATGAGGTTTACACATTTAATCATGGTGGAGAGGCATCTCAGTTCTATATAAAGCATGAGGACATGGCTTTTTCCTCTTTTGTTGGAATCTGTTTCTCTTAAAAATGAACCTAATTCCTACCAATGAGCAGAGTATTGCTGAAGCTAACTGTTAGGTACCATAGAAAATAATTCAGTACCAAAGCTCAGCACTATCAATTGTCAACATACATCTCTGATACTTGGACTTTTTTTTAGTTCCTTTTTTTATCCTCTGGGATGATTATGTCTAAAGCAGAAGAAGAATCTGGGGAAGGTCTCATGGCAGCCAAGTTGCCTAAAACGTGTGCACGAGCAGGTGGAATTAGCCAAGGTAAAACATTCTTTGGCTTTTCTTTGCTGTCCTTTCGTTTACTGTTCCCTTCCATAGACAAGAAAGTGAAATCAGTGAATTTGGGTCATGATCACACAGACATCTGACCCTCTCTTTTTCTGAGTCTAGAACTTTATTTTCAAACGTTGGCTATGAGGTTCTTCTACTTTGCAATGTTACTTTGCTTATCACATGCTACTCCACAACAGGTTTTTTTTTTTTTTTCCCCTCCCTCCCTCCATCCTGTCTGTCTATCTGTCTATCTATCTGTCTGTCTATCTATCATCATCTACCATCAGCTATCTAACTAGATTTGACTGGTGAGTGTTGACAATAGCAAACGCTGCCTTCAGCTGGCAATCTGGTGCCTGCTGGCTGTGACTGGTCAACATAAGAGTTTGGAGGGTTCCTTTTGTTTTGTTTTTTGGCACGGTAAATGTTTTTATGAAATTTTGTCTTGGTGGCCAAAATGAAAAAACTGGACATTTTACATATGAAAAATACAGATGCCAGACTTCTCTGGGAAAATTAAAAGGTCTGGCCACAGGAGACCCACTTTCCACATGACCACAGACAGCTGCAGTTGTGGGGTCCCTCCACCTGCACGGTCATGGGTGTCCCAGCTTGGTTCGCCTTGGAGAAGCCTCTCGCTCTGTGTGTCACTCCTCTTGGAGGCTACGGACCGCTGTTTGGCATTAGCAAGACTTGGGGGGAATAACTTGTTCTCTTCACTCTTTTTCTGATACAGTTGTATCATTAGGCTTTGTTTAATTACTCCAACAACACATGATTGTTTTAAAACAAAGAATACGGACGCATAAGCATTCACAGTTTGCTGAGTGCTCTAATGGTGGCAATCCTGCTACTAACCGAGTCAGCCCCCTGTGGTGTGGCTGTGTAGCCAACTTTTCACCCCACTCGTGTTCTTGCCCCTCGCCAGGCAACTTGGCAGCACCCAAACTGGGGAAGGCCTGCTCTCCCCTGTGCAGGAAGTCCTTGCTGAGCATCATCCACAGGTTCTTGGAAACAAAGTTTACCATAGACTAATTGATATAAATAAGAGTTGAGTTCCTACGGCAGATTTCTAGTCACAAAAACATCACCAAACTTCGAGGCCTTGGCCTGGTAGCTCAGTTAGAGCATCATCCCAGTACACCAAGATTGCAGGTTTAGTCCCCAGTCAGGGCACGTCAGGGCACATACAAGAATCAACCAATGAATGTATAAATAAGTAGAACAAAAATATCAATGTTTCTCGCTCTCTGTCTCTCAAATCATAAATCAAAATTTTTAAAAACACCAAACTTCTAAATAAAGACCCAAACAAGTCTGATATTAAACATTGAAATAAACATGAGCTATACATGAAAGCAAACAAGACAATTATTTCCTAACCTGCTTATTCCAGTTCAGCATCACAGGTGGCTGGAACCTGTCCTGGTAGCTCAGAGCACAAGGCAGGCACCCACTCACTGCAGGATGGGCTTCCATCGCAGGGCCACTCACAAATAAATGCACAGTCACTCAGAATGGGACAATTGAGACACAAAAAATCACATCATGTGCACATCTTTGGGGTGTGGGAGGAAACCAGAGTCCCGGCAGAAAATCCATGGGGAGAACTTGCAAACACCACACACACTGTGGCTCCCACCAGGAATTGATTTTTTTTCCTTCAGCATTTTAACAAACAGCAATGCATGAAATAACATCATTGGAGGACTTGCTGTATCTTGACTTTGGCATGGACCATGTATCTTGTTTTAGTGGACAAAATATGGGCCAAGCTCACCCTATTGTGTTTCCCATCGCCATGGAGATGATGATGGAGCAGGAATCAGCACCTGCAGATGTCTGCTTCCCCGGTCTGGGCTCCAGAATGAGCATAGGTCTAGCAGACTTCAGCCAACCCCTCAAAGTGAGGTGCCAGGTTGGAAATGACCCACAGCATGAAGTAGAGCCACTCAGAGGAACCCAGTCTAAGTAAGCCAACTCCCAGCCAGCCCAGAGAGGGATGAAAAATACATGTTAATTGTATGTCATGACATGCCATTGTTATGCAGTCATAGGCAACTGATATTATGATTCCTGGAGTGAAGGCTTGAGGCATCATGGTCACCAACTGCAAGACAGATGTGGGTGAGCCCTCTGTGAGGGGGGCTGATGAAGGAAAAATAAAGTTCCGGACTCAGGGAAAAAGAGCACTTCATTTACCAAGAGAGGCAAAAATGAACATATTTTACAGCTGCGTGATTTGAGAACTTCTCCTTTCCTGCTACAAATCCACAAAACAATTGCCTTCTTCCACAAACATGGTAGAAGTGCAACTCCTGAAAGTGTCAGCCATCACCCCTGTCTTCTGGAGATAATTTAGAGGCAGCCTTTCCTTCCATAATTTCTTTCCAGTCTTTACAAGAACTTATGGGCACACTGTCCAAGATCCTGCAGGCTTATTAAAGCAGTTCCTTACAAATTAATAAATAAAGGATAAGAAAGTGGCCATCTCCCATCAAAGACAAATGACCTAATTTTGTTAGTGGACCATGTTGTAAGGTCAGCTGTATTCTCCTGGATCCTGGCAAGCATTACCATTCATGAATTTTATTGGTTATTTGACATCTGTAGATGTACAACTCCTTCCCCCAATACATGATTCATCGGGGCAAAGGTCTTTGAGTATTTCCACATCATAGCTCCAATTTTACATTGCAGCAGCTCTTAGAACTTCTCCCTTGGTTCTTCTCCCACCTGCTGTGTCACACATTTTATATACCATTTGCTGGGGGCTTACTTTTTTCTGTCTGATTGTGACCCAGCTCTCTTCTCATTGAACATAATGCAGCCCCCTGTTTCCCACTGTCCATGGACATGAGTAAAAAAGCTTTGTTTTAAGGCAACATAGCTTGCTGTTTCAGGGGCCAGTCTTTGTTGGCTAAGTGAGCCCAGACATGTGAGGTATCCATCTTTGCTTGTAATACAGAATTGGGGATCATTGAAACTATTCATTTAATAGAATGTAAAACTGCCATAGAATCTCAAAAATATATACGTGTCCCATTCCTTCTCTTCATTCTTTAAGTCAGCAAATGTTTATTGAGGGCTCACTCTATAAGAGGTACTGGGCTAGGCAATGAGTATATTATAGGCATGAAAAATGTGGACATTAACTTCATGGATGTTGCATTTTAGTGGGAGATTTCAACAGCAAACATGGAAGGGCACAGATTGCAATCTGTGATGTGACTAATGTAAGCCACAAACACAGCCTGGCACCAATGATATCTGAAGAATGAGCATTGATGGTTGATGGGAGGAATTAAGTTAGCCTAATTTGAGAAGATGACATTTAAGGTGATATACAAAGACCAAGATGAAGCATTCAAGAGCAACACGGGCTCAGGTCATACCAACAGGGGTAGTAAACATGTTCAAAGACATGCTTAGTGTTTCGACTGAAACACTAAAGAATTTCCTTATTTGAAGACTTGATAGAAGGCCAGTGTGAAGAGACAATAGGGGCAAGAGGGAAAGTGCAGGGGGTCCTTTTGGAGAAGCAGGAGCTGGGAAGTTTAAGTGAGATCTCTGAAATATTCACTCGTATTCCCCAGGTAGAATGAGAATCCACTAGAGGTTTGTCATCCAAATAGTGACCTGATGAAATAAGGGATTTAATAACATTCCTCCAGAAGCCATGAGGAGAATGGGTCACAGGAACAAGGGTGGTGTTAGGGAGGGAAGTTAAGATCCCACTGCAGTCATCTAGGAGCAAAGTGATGGTAACTTGGACAAGGGAGAAAGGGAGGTGGGCTTGAAGGAGAGAGAGGATGAGGAGGAGAGAGACAGAGAGATGTGGAAAGAGAGAAAGAGACCAGTAAGCAGTAGACAGATTATTAGAAAACAGCTCAGACAAAAAGTGGTACATATTTTGTTAATGCTGAATCCTAGCCATCATCACCCAAGCAAGTCTTGCAATTTGAATGAGACAGATGAGAACTTGGGTGATTTTTCACCTTATTCTCATACATTGCAGACAAATCTAGGGTGTGTGACAGTATTGAGGGAATAACCAGTCCAGAAGAGCTTTAACCTCAGATTCAATCCTGCTTCAGTTACTTATTTGGCATAGACCAGAATAATTAAGGATACATTCCCAAATCCACTATTTTAATTTATCTCTATGCAAAGAGAGGGCACCAGGAAAGTTTTACCATTTGAAAGCAATAGTAGGTCTCTCCAAAATTATGGATTATTTCTTTTCCTTTCTGGGACATGTGTTTTCCTAACCACTGCTTGCTCCATGAGACCACTCACAACCACTCTGTATGAGCCTCTTCCCTGGCAAACTGGATTCTTCTGTCAAACTTAGCAAAAGGCTCACAAAGGTAAGGAGAAGCATTTTCCCTTGTTTAAATTGTTTAAATTCAGAAGGCATCCAATCTGTGAAACTTTTACTCAGAAAATAATTTCCTTAGAATGTGTTTAAAAAAAGAAAACAAATAGAAGCAACCTGAATGCCCATAAGAAGAGGACTAGTTAAACACATTATGGTATGGACATACAATGAAATATTGCAGAGCCATTGAAAAGAAGATGTATTCATATGCGCGACTAAGGAAGATGCCTATAATATTTGTCAAGTTAAAAGGGCAGATTAGAAATGTATGATCTAATTTTTCCCAAACACACACACACAGAATAAGATCAGCAAAACGGTCCTAAGCAGTGAACAATCTCCAAGTTGTTGGAATAAGTGAGGAGAACATAGCTTCTCTACATATGCAAGAAGTATTTGTCTTTGCAAATATGCACGTGTTGTTTTTGTTTAGAAAAATAAACAATTTTTTTTATTTGTGTAAAGGAAAAATTTGCTACTAGAATTTTTCTCCATGTCTTCCATATTTCCTTACTGAAACTATTCAAAGAGCTAACATTCAGATGTAATTTTTATGCTAAAAAATTGTACTTGAAGAATATTCAAATGAAGACAGTAAAGTTCATTGGCTTGAAACAGAAACACTGAAGCTGCATCTTTTCAGGCAGGGGCAGGTGGGATGCCATCCCCTTCCTGGAAGGTTCAGGTGCCCTCCATCATTACCCCCAGAGTGCTACGGCGCACCTTACTACTCTGGAGTCAGCAGTAACCTAAAGCATTTGTGAGAGTTCTCAGAGTAAAATTAGCTCTGGAACTGTAGGTGGACAGCTCGCAGGAAAGGAGGCCTGTGGTAAGACTTGCCTCATTAGCCTGAGGTTAGACAGCTCAGAGAATCATCAAGAGCTATGGAATGACTGACTCCACAATTCCAAGCATACTCCAAGACAGTTTTACCTGTAAGCAAACAAAAGGGGAAAAAACCTAGAAAATACGATGTCAATTCAAAAGCCTTGCAGTTGCCTTTTGGCCTTTTCAGTGTGAACCAGCGAATTTCAAGTGGATCCCTAAAACTCTTGAAGGAAATGTATTTTTGCTTTCTCAAATCATTAGAATGTAAACTAAACCTCCATGTCCTCCTTTAATCTCACAAGGAATTCTCTAAGGAACCTCAGTATTATGGTGAGGATGGGATAATTGTAATGTTATAATTAAACATTAGAATAATGATAATGTTAATTATATGACAGGGAAGGCTGTGATTATGTTCAATAGTTAGTGAAGAAATGGAGGAACGAACTCAGGAATCCCTGAATGCAGGTATGAATGAATGGATGAATCAATCAATCAATGTCACAGACAGATAGCAGCATAGCTCCTTCCACCCTAAGGTTCCCTTTTTATTTTTAGGAATAACTTCTAGTGCATCCCACATGACTAGTAGATTGGCAATGCTTTATTTTAAAGAAAGGCTTCTTTTTATAATAGTATTTCCAACAATTTATGGTGCTTTTACGCACTTTGACAAAATCGTACTTGACTATTTTCATGAAAAATAAACTCACTGAGGAGCAAACAAGTTATTTCAAAGGTCTTAACAAATGTTTTCATTTTAAGTTGGGTGGTAGGTTCACAGGTTTTTGCTTTACCACATGTCCTAATGGTCACACATGTTACAGATATTCTTTAGTTTATACCAGATATTACATAATTTTAAAAAGAAAAACAAGAAAGCAGGGTTACCATGTTTTAAAACAAATGTATATTATAATAGAATTTAAAGGCCCAAAAACCTAGAGACTGGGATGTGGAGAGAGACACTGAGAATATCCAGTAAAAATAGTACTATGACTACATTGATTGAAATAGCCATGTACTTTCTAAAACCAAATGTTTCAACTGCTTAATTTTCTCTTTGGTAGTTTTCATATTGCAAGAGGAATTGTGTGCCTTCTAATATCCTGGTGAAGAGTAGCTTAATTAAAAAGAGGAGAGTCTGCAAAAACATAGGCTGTGTGTCTCACAGCTAATTGAAATAGCTACAAAGGCCCCAAAAAGACAAGTTCAATATCATGGAAATACCAGCAGGGCTGGCATTTCAGTGTTCTCAGATACCCTCCTTGTCTGTCTGATTAAAATTTCACTTGGCCTTTCTGTCCATAATAAAAGAATCCTATTTGTGCCCAGAGCTGTTCTGCAGACAGCAGACGCGTGTTAAATTTCAGGGTGTTTACAGAGTCTGTTGACGTTTCTGCAGCATGGTAGCTGAGAACACCTCATCAGCCTTTCTGTGGGGACGGAGTCAATGGGGTTAAGGATGGCGCATGCCTCCATCACTTCCAGACTGAGGCAGCTGAATTGAAAATGATGGATACACTCCACCCCCTTTTTTTCTGGGGGAAAAAAAAGGATGCACTATCTTGCATGGTTGCTTAATAATGAACACTTTATGGACAGGAGGATTCTCCGTGCAATTTTCACAGCTTGATTGCTGCACCAGAAATTGATAGTGGAATCTTTCAGTTTGCCCTTTCAGGGTATGTACATGTGTATGTCTAATTGAGAGCACCTGAGGATGTGAAGCAGATTTATGATAACTACTATTAATAATGATGATAATAGGATTGTGATCATGACAATTAAGTATTAGCAAACATTTAAAGATATTTAGTGAGCATGCATAATGCACAGGTTCATTGAGCCACACATTATTTAACTAGAACTATTATTATTCTCAATTTTCAATGAGGCAAGCGAGGCTTAGAGGGTTGGAGTGATTTGCCCAAGGTTACACAAGTGATTTCAAGGAAAGGCTCAGAGGCCAGCAGTCTGAGTCTACTGCTCAATTTCTGCACCTGATGAATATCTCCTGCATGAGGGATGGTTATTTTGGCAGATATTACTAGCATTCATCCATAACTAGTATTCCTATCATTCTTGGTCACTCAAAAGGCTCTTGCAGCTGGTGAAGCCAAATGACTTGGGCTGACTGCCACTTTGAATGGAAACCACTTCCATCACAGGAAGCCCAGAAGCAGCTTTCTCTTCCCTGTGGACTCAGCTGGGTTGTATAGCTACAACATGGACAAAGCCTGGATCCTGAGATGCCTCATGGGAGAGGGTGGCAGCACATTTATATGATACACTTGAAAGTGTTAGAAAATTGAGATGAATCATTTGTATATTACCTAGTACAGTGTAGGCAATGTGATTTTACCATTATTTACATTCATAAAAGCAACTTTACTGAAAAATTTCAAATTGAATTTACAAACTACAGAATTCTAACCTCAGCATTATTTTGGTGGTGGCTAACTGATGCTTATCATATAAGACTCACCCTCACCTTAGCCTGGGACCACTCTACAAAGAGCATAAGTAGGAGTGTTCATCTTTGGATAGCTAGTCATATTTCCATCCTTCTATTGTTATTATGGAGGGTCTCATATTTGGCAGGCTCAACAATGGGGATTCAACAACAAGGGTGAGAGAGAGACACAGTCCCTGTTTTCAACATGCTTTCAATCTAATAACAGAGAGATTATGATGCAGGAATGTGTGCTGTGCATGGTGGAATTGCATGATTTTCACAGGTTGGCCTTAAAAAAAATAACTTCTCAATGCTCTGAAACAAACTAGACTGTTATACTAGAGTATAACACAAAAGTGTTATATTTTTAATAAGAAAACAAAGGCGAAGAACTGCCTAACAGTAGAAGATGAGTTATCTTAGAAGGCTACACAGGGTAAGTTAGAGATAAAAGAAGAAACAATCTGTGGTACCTGGAAGACAGTAAGAAAGTCTGAAAGAGCTTCATGGAAGGGATATCCCAGGCACAAAAACTGCCTGTTTTGAGGTGTCATCTGGTCACACCTCAAGAGCAGCACAATAGAAAGAAGGTTTGAAGTGATATAGAAGTTAGGATACCTCTGAAGTAAACTAAGCAGAATCCTCAAACAAATCAGGAGTTCATTGGGAAATGTAGCAAAACGGAGTTAAAACCCCACGAGGTTCTGGTTGCTTTGTTACTGTGTTTTAGTTCCTGACTTCAAAGGCTGCTTTCTTTCTGTATCTTAATTCAACCGAAGAGCTGAAATCCTTAACTATTCCATTGTTTATAAAACAGATTCTAAGGAGTGAATGGGAAGGTAGAACTGTGGTACAACTACTTGGTTTCCAGAATTTGTAAGTAATGTTTTACCAAGTAGTGTAGTTCAGCCATTAAATATTGTAAATTGTAAAAAGGGAATCCATGGTTACCTCAAATATCTATGGAGGGTCTTCTGGGGCAGAATTTGCCTACCTGTCCATCAGCATGTTTCTTAATTTTCACTAGGGGCACAGACTGCATTTCCCAGCTTCCCTTGAAGCTGGACATGACCATGTGACTGCTTTTGGTTAATGGCATGTGAGTGGAGGTGCTAATCTCTATCATGTTAGGCTTGGCTCACATGATCCTCCCTATCCTTCGTGACCATGATGGCAGAGCCACAGATGGAAGGAACCTGGCTCTGTATATCACTATATGGAGGGGAGATGCCCATTTTTCAGGAATACCCATTTTGAACTATCAGGTAAGAAGGCATAAACTTGAAATGTGTTCGCCACTGAGATTTGAGAGTTTGTTACTGAAGCTTGCATCAATTTAACTAATACTAGCTCTACTTATTTCCCGGTTCTGATTATGCAGAATAAAATACAGAAGAGTCTATGTATACATCAGGTTTTCTTTGGACATTGAAACTCAGAAATAGAAAGAAAAGGATACACTACAGCAGACTGTACTTGTGGAGGTTGGTTGATGGAACCATCTTTACATGAGAGGTTGGGCTTTTGAAGCCAAATGACCAAAATAAAATTTGGCTTCTTGATGTACAAAACCAGAGAGACCATTAAAACAAAACAAAACAAAACAAAACAAAACATAATGACTCTGGGAGTCAGGGATACCTACATGATATGCAACTCTGCCTTGCTAATGGCTGCAGGTCAAGGAAAGAGGATGCCCAAGTTTACTCATAGATGTTGTTCAGAGTTATGGGAGACAACATTCTCCCTTGAATTATCACCTCAAAGTACTTCAAGTTTTTGCAAGGATTCTTTTAAGAATAAATTGCCTCCTACTGCTCTCCCCTGGTCATTAATTCATTCATACAGATTGTTACTGTCATTATGTAACAGCTAGTAACTGGGCACTTGCTCTGTGCCTGGCAATGCTCCAGGCATCCTTTTACTCTTACTCTCCCAAACAAGTCTGCTCACAATACTCAAGAGATCTTTGTACATATTTATAGGGTCATGTCATTCCAATCCTTTCAATTCCTCCAATGGTTTCCCAAACTCTCCTGCAGCCTCCAAGGCTGACTTCTCCAGCCCCTTTGCACCTTGTTTTCTCCCCCACTCTTTGGGCTTCAGATGGCCTCATCTGTCAACTTATTGAACTTGTCAACCTCCTTTCCTTCTCAGACTGTTCCTGTGTAGTTGCCTCTGTCTGCACCACTCTTTCTACCTCTATCCTCCTGGTTATTCCTGCATACCCACCAACCGCAATATCAATTCTTTACAGAGGTCTGCCCTGCACCCCCCAAATAAATTAAGTCTTCCTGTTGTAATTTCCGTAGCATCTGTTGTTTTCCTTCCATTGCACTTATCATGGCTGACAGCTGCGTCCATCAACAATGAAGGTTTATTTGAGCAACCACTCAATTCTAGGTGCTGATGATAAAACACAAGAAATACTTGTCCTTATGATACACATCTTCTAGAGCAGGGCTGTCTGACCTTTTGGCATCTCTGGGCCATACTGGAAGAAGAGGTGCCTTGGGCCATACATTAAATCCATTGTTACACATAATCACAAAAACAAATCACAGTGTTTTAAGTAAATTTATTATTTTGTGTTGGGCCACATTCATAGCCATCCTGGGATGCATGTGGCCCACAGGCCACAGGTTGGATGCCCCTGTTAAAGGGAGAGTGGCAACACATGTGTAAATAAGCATGACACTGATAGACTTATAGGGTTAGTGATGGATGTGATCAGACTGATGGGGAGCAATTGGGATGGGTAGCATTCCAGACTGGGTAGGCAAGGATGGTGACTATTACAGTAAGTCTTGAAGAATGAGTAGAAGACAGAAGTGAGGGCCAAGGCCCTAAGATGGAAAATGGCTTAGACTATTTAAATAAGAAAAAGGAGGTTGGTATGCCTGGAGCATAGTGAGCGGTGTAAGTGATGCCTTAAAAGATGTATGTAGGAATTACATAGAGATGAATGTGACTCTATATTTAATATCTGTCTCCCCAGAAGATTGAAAGCCCTGAGGGTGCAAAGACACAAGTTTGCTGATCACCCCACCATCAGGGTCTAGTACAGGCCATAGCACTTAGTTGGGATTCTAACTATTTAGTTAATAAATGGATGAACACAGCAGCTGGCTGCCTGCTTCGTATGGGAAGCTTGACAGCTCAAGACAGGTAAGAAGGGTTATGGAAAGCTGTGGAGGTAGATAGTTTCTGGTAATGGAAAAGGGCAAATGAAGAAACATATTTTTACTTGAAGTAATTATTGCAGTGTGCAAACAGAGCAGCAAGGAAGCAGGAAGAAACAAAGAGGTAAATAATGTGGAAGTCTCATTTCTGTCTGCAGCTCTTGCAAGTACCCCAACCTCTGAGACCCCGGGACATTTCTACTAAGCAAGAGGCAGAAAATTAGGCAGCATCTCAAGATAATACCCAATAGGCCTTACATTTCATTTCAGTCAACCACTGCTGGGTTTTGGCACTATTTTCATTGCAAATATGAGTAATGCAGACCCCTTAGTCACTATTAAGTGGCAATCTGGGGAAATCATCCACTCCCAATAATCAATTTCTCTCATTTAGAACACTCTGAAACCACATAATGAATAATACTGTCGCCAACTCTCCAGTAATGACATATGACATGTGTCTGCAATTGCTCTTTTCAAGATAAATCCCACTGTGTTGTTCCCCTCAGAAACTTCAGCTTATTTATTCATGTGGGTCCTTCACACACACATACAGTATATTCATTGCTGAGATAAATTTAGAAACCAAGTTGAGTCCCTGGCTTTCAAATATCAGGAAAAAGTTTTACCCTCACATAATAAATTGCATTGTTTTGTATGCAAATGGTTGATTACTATGCAATTATAGTCTTAAGTGCAGGCTGTCAATTAATTCCAAAGTGCCTAATTTAATTAGTGACACCGTTCAGTATATTCCCATTAGCTATATTTTCCCATTTTTACAACAGCAATTTTATTCCACCCCCTTTTAGAGAGCATTAGGTTCCCTTTTAGAAGTAAGACTTTGCCCTTCCTGGTCTCCTCACTGAGTAAATGATGCTCCCATGGCATTCACAGCCAGGATGATTATAAAAATCCCCCATGATCTGGTCTTTTTCTTCCCACTGTCCCTTCTTCCCAAAGACATGGAAATGGAAGAAAAATACTGTCCAAAGAACTAGCTCTTTTCTAACTCCAAGAATAACTCCAAGAAGGAGACAGAACTTAGGAAAAATAGAATTGAAGTGTTAAGTGATCATCTTTGTATTAAAAATACTAGTCAAATAACATGTATAAATGACCCATGGACATGGAAAACAGGGTGGGGTTGACTGTTGAAGCAGGGGTTGGGCTGAGTGGAAGAGAGCAAAGGGGAAACATTGGGACAGGCTGTAATAGAATAAAAATAAAAAAATTGAAAAAATATACTTAATGTTCTTCCATTTGAAGACTCTCCACAACCTTGACTCTGGCTGAAAAATAATTTCCCCAAGTTACTCAGATAATTATATTAAACACATCACATTCTGGTTACTCATAATTAATAGGGAAATTTTATTAGGCTGAGTAAAGAGTATTTGGCTAGAGGGTTTGTATAGGTATAATTATGCAGTCAAATAGGTTTCAGGGCACTTCTATTTTATGCTTAGGTGATAGAGCTGAGATACATTGAGTCAGTAACACCTGGACAGTATGTATCACTCAGCAAGGCACTGGGAGGATCTACTGAGTCCAAGGGAATGAAGTTTCTAAATGTTCACATCTTGGACTACACTACTTGGGTGAGATTAGGCTACAAATAGATTTTGATGACACCAGGCCAAGGTTTAAGGTAAGACAAACCATGCCAGCTCCTCTTTCATCCCAGACTCCCAATGATGCTAATGAAATTATGTTCAGATGACAGGCAAATTAAGTGAACCTTAATGAGAATGGAGTGGTATGGATCTGTTCTCAAACCCACCTTCAAGGTGATAAATTTCACCAGAGGAAAAAGAGTGAGATGAACTGGGGAAATTTTTATATAAATCAAAGGTTTATTTGGCATCCACCTTTGGAGAATTTCTTAGATACTAAAATTAAATAAAATAGCTCTGGATCCACAACATGCTGCCTTACAGGTTCTACCTGGCTGCCACCCTCCTGATGGCTTTGGGGAACAGCCTGGGTGCTCTGCAGTGCTGGCATTTTTTTTTTTTTTTTTTAACTTCTGTAACTCTCATTGCTCCTTGCCTTCAGGACAGAGGAATTCATTCTCTAAGAATTTCCAGACTGGGAAGGGCAGAGAGGCAGCAGAGAACAGGGTTTCTCGTCCTCTGTGCCATTGACACTGTGGCCTGGATCATGCCTTGTTATGAGAACTGTGCTACATATTGTAGAATGTTGAGCAGCATCCCTGGTCCCTACCCATTAGATGCCAGTAGTGCCGGTACCCGCCCCACAATGTGGCAAACCAAAAAGCCTCTAGACATTCCCCAAGGTCCCAAAGAGAACCTTCTGTCCCCCAAGGGTACAAAATCATCACAGAAAACTATTGGCATAGAGTATGATTTTGTGTTTCTCGTGTTTCTAAGGTCTTCCTCCTAGTGTTTCTGTGACATTTTCTTCATTGATCTATTATTACTTCTTTGTTAGTTATTATAATTCATAGATGGGGGAAAAGAGACAGATTTTCCTATCAACCTTAATTTCATAAACTAACCAGAAACTAACTAGGAGTACCAACTAACCAGCTGGTAAGGTTTTAGGCTTTTCCTTTCGTAGACCTTACAGTACACATGTGTCTTTTCCTAGACATTCACATCTACACACACTTAATAAAACCTACATATACTATGCATATGGTCATGCAAATATCTGCTTTCATTTAATAAATAGTACCAACACTTTTCCATACTAGTACCTACAAATTAATCTCACTCTTTTTAATGGTTGAGTGGTGTTTCATGGTGTGGAGGGACCAAAATGTACCAGGCAATCTATTGATAGATTTTTTTACCTCATTCTTCATGTATATACTTTTTTTACATGTACACACACAAAAACTACATTGAATTTACTTCTTTAGACATTATTGCTTGTTCTCTTGTGTATATAGTTATATAGATTAAATTTCTTCACATGAAACTTCTCTGCTTTTTCTTTCTTTAATGTAATTTTTTCTGAGTACATTTCAATAACTCCCTTTTAAATGCTTTCCCCTTTTAAGTCTGATGGCATATCTAGCATCTCTTTAGTTTCCTGGGATTTATTATCTTTCATTAATTAGGCAATTATAAAAAGGGACTCGACTAGGAGCAAGGGACAGTGCTAGCATCCCACCCTGAGTCATTGCCCTTCCTCCTTAAGCCAAATTACTCCCTGGCTGCTGTCCCATGCTCCATGCACCTTTTCATATTTTCTTCTGGGTCTTTAGATCTGCTGAGCTTAGAGCCCCTTATTCATTTTCTCAAGGGCGTGTGATGTGCCACTATTGAGCTAAGTGCTGGGGAGGAATCAACGAGGGAAAAGAAGGCAGGATTTGTCTCCTGCAGAGCATATAGTATAGTGGTAAAAAAGGCATTAATCAAAACTGCTTATAAATACATGTAAACTTACAACTGGAATTATGGCCATAGAGAAAGGAGCCCAATGCTCTTCAGGGGATAACAGTCTGAGGTTTTGGGGTGCATGTTCCTGAAGAAACAGAAGGTTATATGGGATCCAAAGACTAGGGAAGCATTAACCAGGTGAGGATGATGGAGGTAGCAGAGATCTAGGTGGGGGTTTGACATATGCAAAGACTCTCTGGTGGGAGGGGAGATAGCTCTTGGAGATCAGAAGGGATCCGAATACAGGTGGAGGATAAGGAGAGAGGTGGTGTATAGTGGAGGAGGAGGCTGGGAATAGGCTGCTCTGAACCTTGTAGGCTGAGAAATGGTTTTAGCTTTATTTCGAAAGTGCTGGTGAGTAGGCGTGTGACACGGTCACATTCAGACTTTGATATGATCAACCTGTTGAAGCGTGATGAATAACACTCAAGAAGTCACCAGCTGTCATCATACAGAGGCATCCATGAACTGAGAAAAACTTCTCTGCCTTCTCTGTAAGTACTTCTCATCCAGTGATAACTCTAGGTCTCATAAGGGAATTAACACATTTTTCCATCTCTTCTTTAATGGGTTGACTTTCTTCATCTGTGAGCACTTTGATTTGGCCTGCTCTGGAGAAGAGTATCGGAAGCCCTTTGGAGAGCATATTGAAGGGAAGAGTTTTCAGAGAAAATGGTATTAAAGCAGATGCTAGTTTTTTTCTTTAATTAACTGCTAACAAGGGAATTGATTAATGAAAAATGTAAAAATGAGTGTTCTCTTTACAAATACATTTTATGTTATAGTAATGTGTTAAATTGGAGGTAACTAAGAGACTGAATAAACATGTATGCAGAAATATTCACATTTTATATACTTAGCTCTGCCCCAGACTGCATTCTCCCCAAACTAAAAAGTTAGTTTTTAGCATGGCTAATCTATTGCAGTGCAATCATATTTTAACCTTATCAAATATCCCCACATATTTCTTCCACATGATCAAAAATGAAACATCAGAGATTTAGATTTTATGTGGAAAATTCCTTATTCATCATAAGGAAACACATTCAATTGTATTCAAGGAATTCAATTTAAAACTAATTTATCTTACATTAATGTTTAATTTCATAAGATTCTGCATAAAGTCATTCTTGTAGTATAATAAATTCAGAGTCAATATGATAATTATTAAAACAGAAATGAGCATGAGAAAAATAAATCACATGGTCTTAGGGTTAGTACCCTCTTGAGTGAGCTTTGAAGCTTCTAACAAAGAGAGAGACAGAAGATAGGGAAAAAAAAGAAAGAGGGAGAGGGATGGAAAGGGAAGAAGAAGAGAGAGAGACTACCACTTACCAAAAGCTTACAGTATGCCAAGCAGACTTCTAGGGTCTCTCACATCCCTAAGCCTCAGAGAAACCAAAGGGAATTACTAGAGCGATAACAATACTAGCTAATAATTAGTAAGCCAGGCAGTGTTGTAAATTCTTTACATGCATTGACTGGCTCTATCTTTACAGTCTGATGTGGTGAGATGACTCTTGTTCTCCCCAGGTAAGAGAAATGAGATAGGAAGACATTAAATGGCAAAATTCAGTTGAAATAGATTGCAAGTGGAAAATGTGAGCAATGAGCCCAAGATGTGATGTGTGTACCAAAATGTAAGAAAGGTACGGTATCTTTGCAGATGCAGCAACTCAGATCCCCCCAAAATTAAACATCCCATGGTACAGCTGGGATTTGAATTCAGATTTGCCAGAATCCTAAGATCTTGCTGTACCTGCATCAGAGAACTCCCCAAAAATCTAAATGCCCCTTCTGCACTGAAGACCAAAGTTCCTGAGTAGGATCAGAGTGACAGCCTCCCCCATCTGGGATCCCACCCCCCACCACCTTCATTAATAGCTAGTGTCTTCAAGATCATTGCATTCTCAGTGTAGGGAACATCTTACTTCTCTCCCTTCCTCTGCATCTCCAGCTGGTTTCTTTCTTTCTGTTATTGATCACGGACTCATGCTTTCTGCAGTGACACAGAGAATAACATTAACTAGGAAATTAAATTGCAGTTTTAGAAAGATGAAAATGGAACTCAAAAATGCTTCATTTATGTTGGTATTTGGACCTCCACTATCAAAATAGAATAAAAAATATTATCCCTTTCATGTTCTCAACTTGCTTGTTGTAGGCATCTAACTCTCTTCTGATAATTACATCTTCTTTCCCTTTCCAAAATACCCTCCAAAGCCCAGGCAATTTCTGACATTTCCATTGATTCTTGCTTTTAAATATCCTACAGTACACATAATGGCCCCACAACAAAGGATCATCTGACCCAAAATGTTAACAGTGCAGAAGTGAGGTTGAGAACCCCTGCTGTAGGATATACTTGTAGCTGTTGACAATGTCTGCCTCCAGAGGAGGCTATGACACAAGGGGCCAATATAACCTTTTAATTCTTTCACTTCTGAACAGTTAATAGTTTTTCTTTACAATCCACGTGCATTATTTTTTGGAAGGTTACTACAAAAGTAAAAGAAATATATATGGATCTTAATAGATTTTAAATGTTCTTTTCAGAAAAAGGCAAAAATAATGTTCAAGTGAACTTTTTAAAGGAAGGCAAAACAAAGAGTATCATATTGTGCTGTGTATAGTGTACACTTATATTTTTCTGCACATTATACCCATTATGCCTATGGTATGTGATCATTATATACATGTATAATGTGTATCCTTATTTCTCCCTGAAAATGTTGGGCAAAATTTTGCATTATACATGACAAAATATGGTAAATGCAACAAAGGTTATTTTCAAGGTAGTGGATGATGAATACAAAAAGGAAGTTCCTTTGAGAGGGAACCAATTGATTTTCTCTTCTCAGTACTATGCTGACAAAACAGGATGACTTCCACTTATAGAGTTTTATTATGTATTATGATTATTAAGAAAAATAGAGGAGATCTGCTTAGCATGTTAACTTAAAAAAATGAAATCCAGAATTTACTATAAATCAGCATTCTGGGTTTAAAGCAAAGTGGTATCTCGAGTTGTTGCCTTGTTGGTCAGACAACTATTTACATTATTCAGCATTCTCTTAACTATTCCATTATTTTAAAATATGAAATGTAGACTAAGATTTGGAAGTCCAGATGAAAAAGAACTCTACATGTCATCCATACTTTTATGTACATGGTTGGTTCCTTATCCTTGAAGATCCAGACCAGATGCCACCTCTTCCAGGATGTCGCTCCTTGCCCTGCTCTGCTGGGTGCACCTTCAGGGTGCTCCTTCCCGTAGCATACTGCCATCTTGTCATCTCCAGCCCATAGCACAGAGCCCTAGATTTCTCTCATTCATTCTAGATCCTCTAAGGCAGGAATCTCCTATTATTTATCTATATCTGCAGCAACTAGCACAGTGCTTGATACTTAATAGTTATTCAAAACATTCATTGAATGGTAAACAGTTGAACAAATGAATGAGTGAAAGAATGAACAGACACATGAATAAAAAAGGAACAAGAGTGGCTTCTACTGATCCTAAGAAATGGAGAATAGAAAAACTCAAAAGCAAGGGACATGGGGGAGCCCTTATGCATCCTAGGAAGGAGGGAGGTAACATACTCCTGTATGTCTAATTTGAAGTGGGTAGACAGAGAATATGGAGGAGGGTTTAAGAAAGTACATAGCTCCTGACTGTCCCTGGGCTGAATGCTGATCTTATCTTTCACCAGCTTAAACGGCTCTTACCCTCTGATACTCAGTTCCCATCTGCAAAATGGAAATCATAGTAGTAGTGAATTCATATGATGACTATGAACATGAAATCAGACTAATACATGAAAAGTACTGAGCAGAGGGTCTACAAGTTGAGTGGCTATTGGAGATCATTAGTTTTTGGCTATGAATTTTAATGGTTATCAGAATAATCCAGAGTAGCAGCAGCACACTCATTTATACTATGCAGTCCCTTTATGTGGCTGATTCTAGCAGGCATTTTAAGACACAAAGAGATCTATGATTTACCCATGGTTTTCAAAAGGCTTAACCTAGTTGTAGAGACAGACCCTACTCACTCCTGTTCCATGGGGTCTTTTTAACCCCTCTTCCTTCAAGCTTAAGTTGTCAAAGAAGGTAGCACTTGGGCCTTTAAAAACACACCACAATGTGTAAGTGTGAATTAGCATGGGGTTGTTTAACCTCATACCTTATGAGCAGCTTCATCTGCCATAACTTAGATTGTGATGGGAAATAAAATGCAAGCACAGTGAAGAGCTCACTGTGCACGGCAAGACATGTTTTATCTCTAGCCACGATGTAGAATTGCATTCCTGTTGCGAAACCCAGATTGATGCATGTGTTTTATTTATAACTCTTGCTCTCAAAGTTTGTCCAAGTTACAAGTTAGCAATGAAAGTTTGCATTGGCTTTTAAAAGACCTGCTGGCATCTTCCCTGACAGC
The DNA here is from genome assembly GCA_004027475.1 of Anoura caudifer. Classification (NCBI taxonomy): domain Eukaryota; kingdom Metazoa; phylum Chordata; class Mammalia; order Chiroptera; family Phyllostomidae; genus Anoura; species Anoura caudifer. Next base: position 407,360 of record PVKU01000193.1, read on the forward strand.
CAAATTCTTGCAAGTGACAGTAACAAACCCAGGCATTGAAGAAGGTGTGTGTCCAAGAAAGAATAATGGGGATGGAATGGGAAAGGCAGAGGGTATAACTACTGAGTATGGATCCTCAGACTAAGCCCACCGTACCAGCATTTCAAACTGACTGTCATCCAGCCATAGGTCCTTCTCCCCTCTAACATCACCTAGACTCTGGGCATGACAAGAGCCCCCCTTTATACTGCCATGCATCCCTTCCCAGCCTTTTTCCTCAATTGGCTTGAGAAAAAACACACCAAATCATTCATGTATCAGTGCTCTCAGTTTGGTAACCATTTCTCATTTCTACACATCCATGCTGCTCTATTTGATCATATAAAAGGCATGTTAGCCAAGAGTCATGAAAACCCAAATAGTAGAGACAACCAAATCAAAGACTAGAGCTATGGAAAATGGTCCACCACTTCTTCAAAAAATTAAACATAGTATTACCACGGGACTCAACAATTCCATTCCTAGGGATATACCCCAAATAACTGAAACGGGTGTCAAACAAGTACATGCACAGACAAGTTCATAGCAGCTGCCCTTTTTACAATAGCCAAACATAGACAACCCAAATGGCCATCAATGCATGAAGGAAAAATTAAATTTTGGTCTATCCATATTATTAATGGATATTATTCAGCCATAAAAAGGGAAGATGCACTGACACCTGCTACAACATGGATAAACCTCAAAAACATTATGCTCAATGAAAGATGCCAGGCAGAGGAAGTCATATTATAGCACTACATTTATGTAAAATATCCAAAAGAGGCAAACCCATACAGACAGAAAGTAGGTGATAGTGTCCACCTCATAGGATCATTGGGACTGTGTTGTTGCCAGGGACTATGAGAAGGGGAAATGTAGGGTGTCTGCTTAATGAGTATGGGGTTTTATTTGGGTGATATAAATGTTTTGGAATTAGATGATCATGGTAGTTGCATAATATTATGAATGTACTATGTGCCACTAAATTGTTCAGTTAAACATAGTTAATTTTATGCTATGTGAAATTCATCTCAATAAAAGTTTTAAATAACAAAAAATCATCAAAGACTAAATAGTTTTCCAATTTTGGGATAAAATTGGTCAGATACCAAAACTCCATAACAAAGAAAAGAAGAATAAAACCAGAGACCGAATTCATGGCCATGGTTAGATATCAAGAGACTCTGAGTTTACGATAGGTGTAAGAGTAGAGTCCATGTGCATGGCCTTATAGTAAAGGGATCATCAACACAGGCAGGTGGACCTGGCATTGAATCTCAGTGCTACTATTTTCTAACTGTGTAGTGCTAGGTACTCAGCATTTCTGAGCCTTGTTGTCCTTACTGGAAATAGATCAAAAAAAAATTTTGTTGGGTTACTTTAAGAATCAAATGAGAATGATCGAAAAACTCTGTGTATGTCACTGTGTAGAACACATAAGTATTCAATAAATAGTAGCTTTCATTATCATTTAATCATTATGTATGGGATGTGTGATCAAACCTGACAAAAATGACAAAAAGTAAACCTATGTGTCTCTTCCTGAGGCTAGTGAACTACCTAGAGATCATTATCTTAATGAATAAAACATATGAGGGTGAACCCAACTGTACAAGCACTTCTAAAGCCTCTGCTTACATCATGTCTGCTAACATTCTATTGGTCAAATTAAGTCACATGACCAAGTCACAAGCAAAATGGAACAGACAATGAATGCCCAGTGCTCTATTGAGAGGAACATGGCAAAGGACACAAACGGAGGGATGACAATTTTGAACTGGTAATACAAATATACCATGACAGCTAAGATATTTTTATTCCCATTTTAGAGACAGGGAAACAGACACAAGAGACTTAACAACTGTCACAAGCTTGAAAATGGCAGAGCTGGGTTTAAAACCAGATCATCTAATTCTAAAACATAATAAAGGGGTACAGTGTGATTCACTGTGGGGTCATGCAGGAATGGGGTATGAGACAAACCTGCCTGGAGGGCATGGCCCCTGTTGTCTGAGGTGAGTCACATTCAATGAGTGTTTTATGAACGCTCAAGTTATTGTCAGTAACAGGATTTCTGTAGCCAGGAAAGGACTTAGAAAAAAAAAGACCTCATACAATAGAAATGTGCTTAAAGCACCCAACTTCAGTGGGGTTTGCTCCAAAGTAAGTTTTAAAACTGAATTATTAAGATGGAGGCATAGGTGGACACACTGTGCCTCCTCTCACAACAAAGATTAAGGACAACAAAAATATAGAACAAAAAAAACAGAACAGATAGAAAATTGAATTGCACGGAAGTCTGACAACGATTCACCCACACAGGTAAAAGGGGCAGAGTCAGCTGCTGATGGAGAGGGGTCACAGAAGGAAAAAGCAGTGGCTTGTGGTCCCAGGTGGACAGGCAGTGGTTGGCACACCCCAGGCACACAGGCGGTGGTTACCAAGCACGGGGAGGCAACAAGAAGACCAAGTGAGGTGTACAAGGCGGCTGACCATGGTCACACATTCGAGTGCAGATAAACTAGGCAAAAACAGGCAGCAAGACAGACTGCGCAATGCAGGGCACCAGAGCTGGGAAATAAAGCCTAAAAGCACCGATTGAAAACACCTGTGTGGGTTGAGGTGCCAGGAGAGAATCCCAGCCTCATGGGAGAGTTCGTTGGAGAGAACCACAGGGTCCTAGAACATACACAAGCCCACCCACATAGAAATCAGCACCAGAGGGCCCAATTTGCTTGTTTGAATCAGCAGAAGGGACTAGAATCTGAGAGAGAGGCAAGCGCCATTGTTCCCTCTCGGGCCTGAACACCTAAGGGTGTTCACCTAAGACTCCACCCCTCATATGTAACAGCCATGACCAGACCAAACAAACAAACAAACAAACAAAAAAACAAAAATGTCTCAAATGGGAGAACAGATCAAAGCCCCAGAGCTAATTCATCTAACCAACCAAGAGATAGTTAACCTATCAGATGCACAGTTCAAAGCACTGGTGATTAGGAAGCTTACAGAATTGGTTGATTTTGGTCGCAAATTAGATGAACAAATGAAAGCTACAATAAGTGAAATGAAGGAAAAAGCACAAGGAACCAATAGTGATGGGAGGAAAACTGGGACTCAAATCAATGGAATGGACCAGAAGGAAGAAAGAAACAACCAAACAGAAAAGAAGGAAGAAACAAGAATTCAAAAAATGAGGAGAGGCTTAGGAACCTCCAGGTCATCTTATAATGTCCCAATATTCGAATTATAGGGGTACCAGAAGGAGAAGTAGAAAAGCAACAAGTGGAAAACTTATTTGAACAAATAATAAAGGAGAACTTTCCCAACCTGGCAAAGGAAATAGACTTCCAGGAAGTCCAGGAAGCTCAGAGAGTCCCAAAGAAGTTGGACCCAAGGAGGAACACACCAAGGCACATCAGAATTCCATTAGCCAAGATTAAAATGAAGGAGAAAGTTCTAGAAGCAGCAAGGGATAAGGGCACAGTCACCTACAAAGGAGTTCTCATCATACTGTCAGCTGATTTCTCAAGAGAACTTCTAGGCAAGAAGGGGCTGGAAAGAAGTATTCCAAGTCATGAAAGTCAAGGACCTACATCCAAGATTGCTCTATCCAGCAAAGCTGTCATTTAGAATGGAAGGGAAGATAAAGTGCTTCTCAGATAAGGTCAAGTTAAAGGAGTTCATTATCACCAAGCCCTTATTATATGAAATGTTAAAGGGACTTATCTAAGAAAAAGGAGATAAAAAATAGGACAGTAAAAAGACAGCAAACTCACAGATATTAACAACCACACCTAAAGCAAAAGCAAACTAAACAAACACCTAGAACAGGAGCAGAAACACAGAAATGGAGATCACATGGAGGGTTAGCAACAGGGGAGTGGGGGGAGGAGAGAGGGGGAAAAGATACAGAGAATAAGTGGCATAGATGATGGGTAGAAAATAGACAGGGGGAGGGCAAGAATAGTGTGGGAAATGTAGAAGCTAAAGGACTTATGACACATGGACATGAACTAAAGGAGGGAATGTGGGTGGGTGGGGGTGTAGAGTGTAGAGGGAAATGATGGGGGAGAAATGGGACAACTGTAATAGCATAATCAATAAAATATAATTTAAGAAAAAGAAAAAAAATCCTGAATTATTTCCATTAGGAGACACCAAAAAAAGGTGACCTTGCAGGTGACAGTTAACCAGTATCCTACTTGAGAGAGGTGGTCAGAAATGCATTACACTCAGATGTCTGCTTTCACTTCCCAATCTCCAGGCACACTGGAGTTCCTTGGCTCCACTCATGTGGACAGTATGATATATTATGGGTCCAGGTAAGGGCTAGCCCTTGCTCAGAACCCCTACTCAGCAATACGCATGCTGACACATCAGAGTTTTGTTCTTGAGGGCCAGGGCTTCCCTTCCACAGCCAGAGCCACCTCAATTTGAAGTCCAGCTGATTGATGTACAAAAATTATGTGAAGGTAGACTGGGACCAGTCTTGCTACAGTGAAACCCACGACTGGGTTTCATCTAGAAGGCTTTTTCAACAGGCAGAGATGCCACAATTCTGTTAAAATGGTACAATATCCAATAAGGAAATTTCCCCCCTAAGTATTTTTCCATCTTAATATTGCTAAGATTGTGGATCTCAAGGTTTTCAAGCATTTTACTTCTAAAGTCTCAGCATTGCCCTTGGCAGCAATGGAGTGAAATTATTTTTCTAATTATGCCCACTAGCATAGACAGTGTTGACAAATTTGGTGAGAATTGAATTTTTTTCTTCTAAAGTAATTATTAGGAGTAGAATATTAGGTAATTAGAATTAGAATGAGGTTTTGCTGCAAACAATAAAAGAGGTTTTGCTTAGCACTAGGCAACAGAGAGTAATGGTTGAGAGTGAGTACTCTGGAGTCCAGTAGACCTGGGTTTGAATAGTGGCTCTGGCAAGTCACTGTGGGCAGCCTTGGGCAAGTCGTTTAATGTCACCAATATTTAGCTTACTCATTTGTAGAAGGATTCAATGATATGGATAGAGACTGAACAATGTTTTGCACAGAGAATGCTGGATCAGTGGTCTAAAAATGCAAAGAAATCACAGGACTCATACTCAACATCTTTCAATGGATTCCCTGATAATGGGACACAATCCAAGACCCTTGATGTGGCCCCTGCAATGCCCAGCTGTTTCACTCTCCAACTTCACCCTCAGCCCTATCTCTCCTCCCACATTGCATCCTTTAGGACATTTTATTTCACTTCCTCAGGTTTCCAAGACCTGCCAGGTGCCTCTTTCTCAACTTGGAAGTCTCCTCCCACGTTAGCCTAGTGAACCTCTACTCATTCCTCAGACATCTTCTCAGATGACACCTCCTCGAGGAAATGTCTCTGGATTTGTATCCATCATCTTGGTTTTCTCCTCTCCTGGCCCTAATGTAACGTCCCTCCACACCACTTAGGGAAGATTATAATGATTGATTTATTTGTCTAATGCCTGTCTCCCCATCCCCACTAGACTCTAAACTCCATGAAGCTAGACACTCCTTGTGACTTACTCCCTGTGACTTGCTCCCTGTGACATGCTCCCTGGACTGTTCCACCCACCAGCATCAGGCCTGACACATGGTGGGTATTCAATAGTTAGTTTAGAAAGAGAGAAAGAGAGAAGGAGAGAGAGGGGGGGGGGAGAGAGAGAGAGAGAGAGGAGAGAGAGAGAAAAAGAGAAAACAGACATCACAGAAAAGAAGTAAAAACATTCAGGACATGACCACAAGCTCTGTTTTTCTAGCTTTCAGTCTTAAGAGCACACAAGAACATTTTCAACTCTCTTTCAGATCCCCTTTTATTTTTCCTTTTTTTACATCACAGAAAATATTAATTATTATTATTACAATGATGATTCAATGGGATCATCTCAAAATATTGTCTGGTTTGGTATGTTGCTATTCTGTAGTTTTAAGTAAGCTCCCTATGCGGGCTATTAAATAAAGTAGGGACAAATGAGAGACATTATGCATCTGCTTTCCACTGCAGGACAAGTCATTATGTTTGTCTGAATCTAATTTCCCTTTGTATAGATCGCTGAGCCGAATCTCACATATTGCCAGTGCCAAGATGAGAGTATTAGTAGTGAGTCCTGGCTAATAATTTGCTGGGTAACTTCAGGGAGGAAATCCAACCAGTCTGGGCTGTTATTTCTCTTCGTTTACATACCAGAGGGTTTGGCTGAGCTGAAAAGAAGCAGTGAGTATGCAAACAGGTCCTTACTCTGCCCTTTCCTACACTCACTCCCAACTGATCTTTCACACAAGCAGCATGTACCCAGGAGGTTTTAATTTACAACTAGAGAAGGAGAGACAAGACTTTGATAGGAGGAGGGAGTTTGGGGCTTGAAAAGATGATGAGAAAATTCAAAATAGAATGGAATTATATGTGCCCCCTCCCAACTTGATTCCTCAGGTTGCTTTTGAGCCACCTGGGAATGGAGGGGTTTAGAGGCACAAAATGAAATAGAGACTTAGTGTCAACACAAGGTAAGCTTCTTTGAAAACCAGGTGACAAATGATGGCATAGAGCTGGGAATAGGGTCATCTGTCTATCTCTGAAGAAAACCTAAGGATGGCCTGGGTTCCCAAAATTAGAGCTATGGGAGGACCCAGAGATAACATCTGGGAGTGGACAACAGTTCTCAAGATAATAAGTAGCCATGGTGAGACTCTGGAAGCAGTTGCATCAGTGTGGTCAACTGGAAGCTGGAAGATTTGTGATGCTTGGAATATGGGCATAAGCAAGTACCCTTGGAAAACTTCCAGGAAGAAATTGAATGCTTCATAGGGTATGGTACAAGTCTGATTTTTAGGAACAAGCCAGTGATTTTTCCTATAATCATAATTTTGCTATAAAAATAATTGTAACCTGATTTTTAGCCATAAAATGGTGAGGCCTGGAGAGATAGGTTGCATTAAAAAAAAAGAGTGAAAAAAACTTCATTTTTTTTTCTATATATCTCAGCATTATTTGGCTGACATGATAGTGTACCATTTTTATGAAATACAAGTATAATTTTATTAAAAAATCTAACAACAACAACAAAGAACAGAAAGAAGGGGCCTTTTAAATTCCTTCCTTCCACCCTAGCTGTTGTGGCTCAGAGGATTGAGTGCTGGCCTGAGAACCCAAGGATCACCGGTTTGATTCCAAGTCAGGACATATGCCTGGCTTGGAGAGCAGGTCCCCAGTAGGGGGTGCACAGGAGGCAACCACAAATTGATGTTTCTCTCCTTCTCTTTCTCCCTCCTTTTCCCTCTCTAAAAAAATAAATAAAATCTTTAAATTCCTTCCTTCCTTCCCTACTTTTCCAGGCTCAAAAGAAAGACAGCAATGACTTCTAGAAACATCTTAACTCTGACATGACTGGCCAAGGACTCAGGAACATTCAAACATAGTGTCATGCTCTCACTTCCATGATGTTGAATGGGAAAACTTATGTGGTTAGGTAAGTAGATCCACAGGGAAAATGCCAGTCACATGCACAAATGAGGGACCAGCCCCTCAATTTCCAGGGTGCCCATGGCCACACTTACTCCTATAATATGCAGACAAAAGTTGGACATTAAATGCTGAACCAAAACATTGCAGTTCAAATTAGCACTTCACTTTCCATGTTGTCATTTCTTAGATCTAATTAATAGAATACCCTTGCTTGGTCTGCTGGGAGAAACATCTATTTTGAATGGATTTCCAAACAAAATAGGAAGTGTGAGGAAGTTGTTGATATTCACAGGCATTCATTTGAATGAGAGGGAACATAATTTATCCCTCAGGACCTTACTTTTAAAAGTCATCAATTAATTAATTTTAAATGACTGCATTGACAGTAAGTTCCTCATAAAGGCTATATCACACAGAGACTGATGAAACAAAGCTTATATATTCATACAAAAAACAAACCAACAAACTTGTATTCTGCTATGTGTGTGGAGAAATGGCCTGGCTCTCTCCATTCATGTTGAAAAGAACTAATACATAAGAGAAGTTCTGGTCTACAACCAGTTTCAATATGCCCCCCATGTCTTGAAAATGTTAGCATCCAGGTTGTAAATATTCCCCAAGCCAGAGATGGCCTTGCTACTTTTGGACTCATATGAGGACTAGCTATGTAATCACTTAAATACCCTTCACTCTTAAACTGAACGAGCAGAGATTCTATAATAGTAATGAAGATAAAAAACATTTTATAATATTTACCTAAAGGTAAAAATATTCAATGTTACCTAGCTAAAACCTAATCATATTAAAAGAGGTGATATTATCCAATAAGATTTATCATCTTATCCAATATCATCAGATTCAATTCTATTATTAGAGAGCTGAATGATAATTCTACACCTCATTTTTTTTTTCTTTTACTCACTTTAGAGACATCTCAGGCTTTCCCTGCCTTAAATCAATTCCTGCAAAGGCAGGCCTGTACAATTCTTTTCCAAACCCTGCTATCATTTCTCTCAGAATTGTGAGGCCTTAGAAGCCATTCAGTAAAATTATGTTTTCCATATTGGCACCTCAGCCATGCCATCCCAGACAGAAGTACTCCGGGTGTTTTTGTGTCATTTTGTCACCTTAGATTTTCTGTGTATATTTTATAATCATTTCCTGAACTTGTGTAAATCTATTTTGGAATATGACTTAGTGACTTATCTGGTACTTCTATGGTTGCAAGCAACAGAACCTATAACTGCCTAACTTAAAATAAGAAGGTATTTCACCCTGGCTGAATGTCGTCCCATAGACAGAAAGGTTGTGGGTTTGATCTCTGGTCAGGGCTCGTACAAGAAGCAGCCAATTGCTGTTTCTTTCTCACATCAAGATTTCTCTCTGTCTCTCTCTCCCCCTTCCTCTCTAAAAAGCAATGAAAAATTGCCCTCGAGTATGAATTAAAAAAGAATATGGGACTTGCCAGGAAGTTATGGGAGAATCACAAAACTGAGACCTATAGCAGGGCACCATTAATGCAAAAATAAATACCATTGCTTCATCATTATATTAGTCATTCTAAAGAATCATGGTCCTGAGAGAGAGAGGACAACTGGCCAGGCTTAACACATGTGCCCAGCTCATCACCACACTTGGTGAAGGAGGAGAAGGAACACACTGAGATGTCTGTATGGCCCTTAGGGGACCTGTTACTATTTAGGTTATCTTCACTGACAGGCCCATTTGGATCACAGTGTGACAGAAAGGTAATTTCTCCAAAAAAAATTATTTTTGGATGATTAAAAAGAAAAAACAAAACCAAAATCTACTCCAAGTTGCATGGACAAACACATGTAAGCTAATGAGCATGATTGATTCATAATCCCTAATTATGTTCATAAAAGGTACATTTGCTGTTAACTGCTATCACTGTTAAGGAAGATAGAAAACCTATTTCCTGGGATTTCCTCATCACTGACATTATTCGATTATTAAAAGAAAAACAGAAAGCTGGGAAAGAGAGAGAGACAGAGATCTCAGAGACCACCAGGGGAAGAAGCTCTAGATGTCTGATCACATCAGGCTCAACTCAGGACAAGCCCGTCAAACTCATCTTGGTTGTGTTTATTCATTTGGACAAAAGCAACTCTCTCCAATTTCACAACTTCCAGAAAGGCAGTGGGCTGGTGAATTACACTTGGTACAACAGCACTCTTCCAGAGAATTGGAATGAGATTTTTGGCAGCTAAAGTGTTTTTTAAAAGCCACTGCTTTCTATGATTGCCCCCATCTCGTAAATGACTCTGTCGCTGAGAATGACCAATTCAGAGACAATGCAAAACTCCTTTCCTACAGCTCCACAAATTCCATCTAAACGTCTCAGATTTCAGTTTGTTCGCCACTGTGTTCCAAAGGACTTCTGAGGGGGTGGCAATTCTGCACCCAGGGGCATGTCACTTTTGTTTTAAGGCTTTATATACAACAGAATAAAGTCTTTAATGCAGAGAAGTATACTGAACTCTGCCTTCTGGGATAAAATGCAGGTCTCCAGTGTAGATGGGGAAGGCAATGGGTATTGGAGTGAGGCAGACATGGGTTACCATGTTACTTTTTCTACTTCCTCACTGTGACCTCAACCTGTGAGCCTCAGTTTCCTCTTTTAAAAAAATATCTATTGTGCCAAATTAAATGAACGATCACATAGAAAGTGGCTGACATATTTTTTGATGTTTGGAAGAAATAGACATTAGTTTCTTTCTTCCATCGGTTTGGGATTATCTGACATTTTTCCCTACTGAAGGTATTACAGTAAGTATTCATCTTACATATTGTAAGGGATGATGATAGTCTTTATTTTGTAAGTTCTCTATATGATGTCTTCAAGCAGATATAGAGACAGAATTAAGAGTGTTAATCTTGCCCTGGCTGGTGTGGCCCAGTGCAGTGAATACTGGCATGCGAACCAAAGGGTCACTGGTTCAATTCCCAGTCAGGGCACATGCCTGGGTTGTGGGCCAGGTTCCCCAGCACAGGACATGCAAGAGGCAACCACACATTGATGTTTCTTTTCCCCTCTGTCTCCCTCCCTTCCCCTATGTCTAAAAATAAATAAATAAAATCTTTATAAAAAAAGAGTGTTAATCTCTAGAAAGAGACATAAGAATACTTGGGGCAGGGGTGAAGGAAGAATTGATCTCCATTTATACTTTGTGAAATTATATCCATAAGAATGTATCAGCTATGAAAATTTTAAATTAAATTAAAATATCAGCAATCACCACAGGTGCCAAAACAGGATGATGAACTTGGCAGTCATTCTCCATCAGGCAATATTTATTGAGTATTCACAAAAGTCACTCCTAAGACTCTCAGAGAAGAACAATACTGTTGTCATTGTCCTCTGATAGATACTCAGTGGAGAAGTAGGGGGTAAGCTCATCAGGGTACAGTTTATTCACTGGGAGAGAAGAGACTATTTCGATCACTTTTATTTTGTTTAAACATTTTTAAAAGATTTTATTTATTTATTTTTGGAGAGAAGGGAAGGGAGGAAGAAAAAGAGAGATGGAAATGTCAGAGTGTATTGCCTGTTGCATGCTCCCACCTGGGGACTTGGCCTGCAACCCAGGCACGTATCCTGACTGAGATTCGAACCAGTGACATTTTGTTCACAGGCCCACAGTCCGGTGCTCAGTGCGCTGAGCCACACCAGTTCAGGGATCTATTTCTATAGCTTTTAGAAAGCATTTCTGCAAGAGGAGAACTAAAAGGCTGCTTTCATAATATGAAGGAAATCAGGGCTAGGGTTGTAGTAGCAGGGAGGAAGAGAAAAAATTATAAGGTGATTCCAAAAGTCTGAGACATCAGGAAAATAGAGAGACTACCTACTAGAAGCTACTAGACACACAGTATAATTAGATACATATAGGATTATAATATGCATCTTGATATCATATGCCAAGCCAGTTCACAACAGTTAATAAGCATATGAACCCATAATCCCAACCTTTACTTAACCCTGACATTCTTCAAGTATTTCCTATCTCGGTGAATGGCACCACTATTCACTCAAACAAACCAGAACACCAGAAGTAACTTTTTATTCATATTTCTCCCAAAATCCTTATTACAAATCAATCAACAAATTTTCTTGATTTTATGCATTAGATCACTTGAATCTGTGAGTCCATTCAGGTCTCTCCACCTCCCCCAACACCTGACTCCAAGATGGCATGACTTCCTGTCTGAGCCATTGTAACAGACTCTAACTGGTCTCTTTGTCTACTCTTTAAACAACTTTTCACATTGTAACAAGTGCTTCACTAAATATATATATATATATATATATATATATATATATATATATATATAATCTTATTAACTTAAAAAGATATGCTTTTGGTAATACAAACAATATTATCTCAATATAAACTTTACCATTTAAGCATATACAATCTAAATTCAGTACTATATATGAGTAAAGGATATGTCAAAAATAATCATGATAATGTTTGCAGAGAGCAAGCCTGAGTTCCTTAAAAACATTTATTTTCAAAAACTATACAAATGGTTTTGTTTACTCATCAGAACAGGCCCAGCAAAGAGATTCTTTCTGAAATTAGTTAACATTTATTAGCTCAAGTTAGTATATGAATTTGAAAATAATGCAAATGCATTTTTAGAACATTATAACCATTTTGGGTTTTCCTGATTGTGGGATACTTTCCATTCTATCTTTCAAAACATTGTTTTCCTGGATGATATTAAACCAAAAATTCAATATCATCAGGCTAATATAAAGCCTTATAATGACTTCAGGAAAGGAAAGTACTCATAAAAATCTTTAAAACAAATACTGCTATAGAACAGCATCCAATTAATTAATTTGCCAATTATTCTCTTATACTATGACCTGTGGCAATACTCTGGCAATTCCTATTCTAATTAATTTTATTCTAAATCACCTAAATATTCTAACTGGTTCTTGGATGGGTAATCTTTGTGGACCATATACTTCTCCAAGGTGCAGAGGATATCTTATATAGCTGCAGAAAATATTATTACGTGAATATTCACAGCTCTTCTCCTCATCCACCACAGATAACTCCTTCTTGACCAGCTTGGTTTCTGGATTTTTTATTGCTCAGAACTAGTGCAGTGAGTCGAAAAGATAGAACTGAAGAGAAAAAGATTAAGGACTCATGTTGTAATAGCCAAGTTTTACCATCAAGAGAAAGCAGTAAGGGTAGAAGAGAAAATGAGGACAATAGGGCAGAAAAGGATGGAAATGAGCTTTTTGTGGATTGAAGACTTGGAAACCAACAGTGAAGGAAAACATCCTTCTGAGAGGAGCAGAGGACATGGTATGAGGGATGCAAAATGTGAACAAGATGGGTAAAGAGATTTTAAAGATTTTTTAGCAAGCATTAATAATCTATGTCCCCCTTTGTAAACATCCTTCAAGAGATACCAAGGATAGTTCAAGTTTTTCTCAATATCTGATAGTCTGTAATTCTATGAACATGACCATATCTGAGGCAAGAAGTTGTTGGGCCTGGCTTTTGTTCTCTGTTTGAAACAAAGTCTCACTGTTTGGAATATATGCACTTTTGAAGGGATGACATGGACTATGAGGGACATGATTCCAGTTCCCACACTTTACCTAGGAGAAGTCAGAGTGGCAAGCACATGTACTCAGCAACAGGGAAGGGAGCAGATGTCAAGTTCCTGTCTCCATTCTAGGGCTCTCCAGAATAAGCACTACCGTGTCTACTGCCAGCCCTCTGCACTGTCAAAACTATTACCCCTTAGGAAGCTAGCTCTTCTAATAAATAGGTCATTCTCATTGCTGACATGCTAATGAAAGAATGCATTGTGAAGTCTGATATTTTTCACTCAATTACTACCTCTCAACTTCTAAAGTAGCCACATACAATATGTAGAGTCCAGTCTCAAGTTCTTTATCTGTAGCAGGGAAATTGTTTACATGTCTAGAGCTATTGACCTTGCTGGTCCTGTTGGAAAGCATGGATTATCCAGTCAATTTTCAATCAACAAATAGTGATTGTTTACCCACAATGTATCTGGTCTAGATGAGGTGCTAGGGATCCAGTTAGAATTTAACCTCCATGAAGAGGTTATCTCCAAGAAGAGACAATGCTTGTCTCTTTTGTCCCCTGTGATATGCTCAGTATCTAAAATAGTAGGGATATTGGATAAGGCAGGCATTTTGACACTTACAGCTCCCAAATCCCTTGGGATTTCCTGAGCAGTAAGAGCAATGGGAGCATCTTTTGCCAAAATATATGGTCTCTGTATTCACAGAGCTTCTAGATTGATGAATCTGTAGGGATTTGGGGGAGTGTGGAAGCTCTGCATCTTTCCCCGTACCTTCCTCTAAGCATCTTTTCCATGGGCCTGTTCCTAAATTATATCCTTTCATAATAAACTTGTAATCTAGTAAGCAAAATGTTTCCCTGAGTTCCCTGAGTTGCTCCAGCAAATTTCTTGAGGTAGGGGGTCATTGGAACCTCCAAACTATTGCTGCAGAGATGACAAATGGGACTTGCCATTAGCATCTGAAGTGGAAACAGTCTTATGAGACAGAGATGGTAACCTGTGGGATCTGATGCTGTCTCCAGGGAGATGATGTCAGAATTGAGTTGAATTTTAGGACACCCAACTGGTGTCAAGAATTGCTTGTTGAATATGTGGGGAGCAACGCTTCCCTCTACATACACACTTGGAATGTGTATGGGTGATTGGAATCCCTTTTAGAACTTCAAATACTTGTGCAGCCCCACCTCTTTAGTTCCTCAAAAGAAAGGTCACTAAGATAGTTCATAAAATTCTTTATAGCTGAGTCTCTGAAAATGTCTCAAGTCAACCTTCTTCAATAGCTTGATACCATTTAATGAGCAGACCCTTGCAACAAGAGGAAGGAAATAACTTATATAATCTAATTTAAAAGTAAAACTATCAAATAAGTGTTAAAAATAGACATCAAATAAGAACCATGTGATCAAATTCCGCAGAGGAGCACAAGTGGACTCTTCCCAGCTCAGTTGGCTGGCCCAGCTGGGACATGCGTGTGTGTCCCAGGGCCCTCTCCCTAGCCTCCACCCCAATTATGAGTTTACCTTTGTTTTGCCCTCAGCTTAAAGGGGAACCAATTTTCACCTATATTTCACATGTGTATGTTCTGAATGTCACAGTTACCATCACACTGCCTAGTGATTTAATGGTATGGTGAAATATTGTACATATGGATATAGAGATTTAAGTGTGTCTTGCAAGTTTAATCCAGATTCTTGCTTCTCAAAGTGCTGTCCATGATATTGGAATTGCCCAGATGGATGTTAAAAGTGCCTAGTGTCAGGTCAGTCCCTGGATCAACTAAAATCAGAATCTATACTTTTGATAAAATCTTCATTTGATTCCTCTACAAGTTAAAGTTTGAGAAGTGCTGCTCAGATGAACCTCCCACTTTTTCATTTATTTAACAAATGCATTTCAGTCATCCACACTGTTGTCAGGTACTACTGTTCAGAGACACTCAAACAGGGGCAGACTGATAGCAAACTGTTTTCAAGATTTCCACTTGAAGAAGTGAAATAACATCCAGCTTCATGGCAAAAGAAGCAGAAGAAAATGAAAAATCTCTGTATTGGTATTTCATTTATATAGAATCACTCACTTGAAATTTTATTTTAAAAAGCTATTTTGTCATCCACTAGTTTCTGGAGATCCTAACTTAGTATTTTATCCAAAAGGTAAAGAGAACCTTTTTAGTTAAAACTAGATGGTCCATGGGCCAACTCTGGTGCTTATTTAAAAGGCAAAATTCTAGAGAGAGAAAGGAAAAGAACTGGGAAGAATTAGAATGAGCAGGTGTCCTGACTTTGCTCTTGCTCTTTAACAAGCCTACCAAGTTATTACCATTCCCTCTAGAAGCTTGTTATTTAAAGGGCAGTGCATGGGTGGGCAGGTTTTGTAGC
The DNA here is from genome assembly GCA_004027475.1 of Anoura caudifer. NCBI lineage: Eukaryota > Metazoa > Chordata > Mammalia > Chiroptera > Phyllostomidae > Anoura > Anoura caudifer. Next base: position 422,842 of record PVKU01000193.1, read on the forward strand.
ACCTAGAAACTTGTCACAAATGCAAAATCTTAGGGTTCCACCCAGACCTATTGAGTCAGAATTTGCACTGAACAAAATCCCTAGGTGATAATTGTGCACGTTAAAATTTGAGGATCACTATATTAGAGTATAAGAACCACTTCCTTTAGCTATTGCATAAAGAACAGGCTGACAGTGACCAGAGGGGAGAGGGGAGGGAATTTCAGGGGAGAAGGGTGAAGGGTTTGCAGGAATAATTATAAAGGACACATGGACAATAACAAGGCTGGGGGGGAGGAGTGGAAACAGGGGAGGGAGGTGGGGAGGGGAGGGCTGGGGTGTTGGGCTGGGGCTGGGGAAAAGGCAGAAAACTGTACTTCAACAACAACAACAAACAACAACAACAACAACAAAAGAAAAAAATGCCTCCTGGATTATCCCAGGACAAAGGTGTTTTCAGGACAACCAGTTTTAAGCACTGGGTGCTAAAACAGGAACAATCCCAGGCAAACAGGGATGGTTAGCCCCATGCTAGATCATGTGCTCCCAAGTGCCCCCAGCCTGTTTCTCTGTCCCCTCCCAGGATGAAATCAAAACAAGCTCATTCTTCCTTATCCTAAGTAAAAAATCCTCTCTCACTCCCAGGTTTAACAAATGTCCATTAAAGAGAAATGAGATATTGAGAACAAGAATTCCACACCACCAACCCTCCTGAAAACATTTACAGAAAACAGGAGTCATCAGCTCAAACTGCAGATTGAATTACAGTCCCCAAAGCATCCTGGGGACCACAATCTAATCACAGATGCTTCATAAACAATGGTGCCTGCAAATCTACTTGCTTTTACTCCATTTGTTCTATATATCATGGATTATTTTTAGTATCTTGGCATATAAATATTTTAGCTCCCATATACAATTTAATTAGTTAAAAATACAAAATTAAAGCCACAATTTCACATTTGTTCTGGCCACAGAAATAAAAGGCACTAGTCAACCAAGCACAGATATATGTGTATTTGAATGGGGACAGATGTTGTCTTGGTTAACACAGCTGCAGTCAGAACTGGGGCTGTTATCTGGGCTTCCTATTTAAACATCAGGGGTCTGGAGTTGCTGCTGCTTCAGAACTGGGTAATGCTGCAGCTCCCTGCCATTCTGAATTAAAGACTCTAGCGGCTCTCCATTCTCTCCCTCTCTATTAAGCAGGACCACCTGGTGATCGCCTCCACTCCTTTGTCTGTGGATGTTTTTCACCTTTCCCCAAGTTCCTTGATTCTCAAGCTTTAACTTTTGAGAGAGTTCATCAAAAGTTCGAATCCCTAGGTACAGTCCACAGAGACTCAGGGAGTGTGGAGTAGGATCCAGGAACTTTTCTCAGGAATAAGCACCCTTGGTGATTCTTTGGCCCCATGAACACTTAGTAAAGCCAAGTTTTGATAGGTACCGCTGATCACAATGAGAGACATTTATTAAGTGATGACTATAGGTCAAGCACTGTTTGAGGGAATGGCATTTCTTTATAATCTTCCTAACATCCCTATGAGCTGGGGTCATCATCATCATTTCAATTTTATAGAAGAGGAAGCAGTGGTGCCAAAAGCCTAATCACCTTTCCCAAGGTCAGCCGACCACCCATTGGTAGAAATGGGACAGAGTGGGCTGGTGCTCATGGTTACAGACATTAAGCTATGTTACTTCTCACCAAACAATGCTGAGTATTCACACCGCCTAAAGCCAGGTGTGATGGACACAAGCATCAACACAGTTCAGAAACACCAGGCTTTCACTGCGTATAGATGGAATGGTCCGAGTAAATTGGACCATTCCATCTATACGCAGAACCAAGGAGTGGTTACAGTGACTAGTCCACTTGTTGATTTTGCTGCTGCTCCTGTTTTAGCTTTTATCTCATGAAAACACTTCTGTTAGCCCACTGCAATATATCATGTGCAATAACTACATCAGGCCAGAGAACTCTGAAATCAGGAATGCATCATCAATCATGTGCTGGGACATAGTATGTGTTATATAAATGTGACTGTTCCTCCTCCCCACCATTGTGCATTAAACTGTATTAAATCTCCCTTTCACTCTCTTAAACAGGACCACCTGGTAATTACCTTCACTCCCGGTCTCAGAATGTTTTTCACCTTCGCCCACATTCACTGCTCTCAAACTTTAACTTCTTAGAGAGTTCTTTGTTTGAGACTTACCAGGATCCCAACCATGGGGTCTGGACTAATAACAGTATTCATTAAAGGCACTCCAAAGCTGGACAGAGATTCTGTGGCAGATACAGGTGGTTCAGGTTCCTCCTTGCTAGTGCTGCCAATGTTGCTGCTAATCTGCAGCGCGGTGACACGTTGGGCAGCAGAGCCTTCTATGTTTGGGAGAATCGATGCGTGACTTTATTTATTTGCTTCACTGGAGCATCCCAGAGAATGGAAACCTTTTAGACTAGCAGTCCGAATCCTGATGGCAGGTTGTGCACAGCATCTCCTGGCTGCCTCTTATGCGAGGCCCTGTTTCTCTGCTCTTACCCCTCAAAGCTTTCCAACTTGAGAGGTTAAATAAAGGGGTAGATGGAGATTTTGGTCCATTTACCAAGTGACAACAGAAATGACAACCATGATTTTTCCTTATTAATCCCCAAGTTGTCAATGAATGAATGTTAATACTTATTGCTAAGGGATATAGAAAATATAAGTTTATGATTATAAATGTGTATTCAGGTACAGGAGTTCATTATATAAAAACCTGTGACCCATAAGTAACATCTTGAGTAATATTTAAGACTTACAATAAGTAATTTTAAACAGAGAGAGAGGAAAGGATAGGGTACTTCTTTTTGCAGTGCCTATATAATAAATGCAGATAAAGATAGAGTGAAGTGCTAAGATGAACACTTAGATATTGAATTCATAGATGGCACCTATTGTCTTCTGCAGTGAAAGTGTTATCTCCTGATAGTGGGAAATGATCCAAAACTGTGAGTGCTCATTTAGCAGTTGGGAGGGGATACACACACACACACACACACACACACACACACACACATCATATTTAAGTACACACACACATATGTATTTGTATTTTTAAGCAACTGAGCTCAAAATGTCTCGGTTTAGCCAGAGAATGATTGTGGTAACCATGGCATTGTAAAACTATGGTTTCCTACAATATAACTCTTTATTCCAGTGGTTCTTGATTTGTGTATGAATTTCACTGACAGGAAAGCACATTAAAATATATGAGAATATAAAAGGGAGAAAGGCAAGGGTCAGGGTAATTGTTGGGAAAGATGTGGTATTCCTTATTTTCCCAATTAAGACAAAACTCCCCACATTGATTTTTTTCCTCTTATTTTATTCTGTGGACTGGGGAGGAGTGGGGAGGAGTAGGATAGTGCATCACTAGTCCTTAATAAATATTGGAATAATCACTGAATTAGATGTCAAGCCCCTTTCTATGCAGATGACTGTATAGGTTCAAAAAAATTTAGGTGATATGTAGACACAAGTGAGTAACTTAGAAGCCACAAATTATACCCAGCAAAGAGTTAAGACCATAAAATATATGGTTCTTCCTATGAGTCAATGGAACTTGGCTTTCCAAAGAGGAAAGCAGATAAAATATAATTGGAAACAAAATCCCATTTTTAAAAAAGGTGACATATATCATATCCACTATCAAGAGAAAATGTGCAGAAGGAAAAAAAGAGAATTATGCTGACTGTCAGGAGATGTGAATTTTAGCCCTCATTCTGTCTAAAAGCCACTGATTTAGGGAAAATTACTCAATAGTTGAGGTCTCAGTTTGCTCATCTCTAAAATGAATGGGTTGGTCCAGAAGCTTTACATCCCTCTCTATTTTCATAAATAGATGGAGAAAAAAAGCCCTTGACAATTACCTTGGACAGCAGTGCCTGCACCAAATAAAATCCATGCACCATCTGCTACTGCAAGAAAAAAATGAAAACATGTTTCCCTACATCAACCACACATCCATCTGAAGAGCAATGAATCCAAGCTGCTGTTATGATTTACATTAAACATGCTGGAAGGCATACTTTGGAACAATGAATGTTATTTGAGGGGAGGGCTTCACCTACCTGCTTTAGATGTCTACAGAATATCCAGTGGTTTATCTGTACATCACTGAACAAAATGAGTGTTCTGTTAAACTGTCTATGCAAATGACCATGCACCAATCACTTAAAATAATTAGGAACTTATAAAATGACCATATGTAGTCATTATGAATAATTATATAAAACCTGCAAAGGAACTCTCTCTCCCAATCCTCCCCCACCCCACCAGAATCCTGATGGAAATCTGAGCAATACAGAAGCAGCAGGTAATTAAACATCAACTTTTTTTTTTTTAAAGTGTAAAGTTAAGAAAAGCCATTTGCTAAGGTGTAGAATGCCTCCTGTTTCTATCAGCCTGGTTTGAATGCCCCAATATTTTAAAAAAATCTAGAGGGCAGCAGGAAGAGGTGGGAGAGGGCATGAAAATCCCATGTCTTTTCTGAATAACCATGGATCAACTACTCCAGGTAGTGGTGGGCAGAAGAACCTGGGGAACACTTTCCAACGCAGGAGTAATTTAACAGTTCACCTCATCCCATACTTCCTATACTTGTAGTTCAGTCATTTCAAATGTTAGTTGGCAGTGTGTTGACTCGTGTTTGGTTGAAATTCGCCAGCATGCTTCATTACCTAACCAATAAAGCAATCTAGCAGAGTTATTGAATCATACACTGCTTGCTGTATTACCACACTCTTGTTTTTATTTCGATATGTGATTGCTCCCCTGGACTATTGCTCAAGAGGGAGATAGATGTTTCATAACCTTTTTGTTGTTTTTGTCTAAATCATTCCCATCAGCTATATAAGACCTCCACTTTAATATACTACTTCCTCCTAAGCAAAGCAAACAAACAACAAAACCACACATCCATGTAAATCCAAAGTAAACAATGGAAACTAATCTCTATTGCTGTGTGATTTTTAATTTAGTGTAGTCTAACAACAGGATAAAATGGCAGTGGCTCATTGTTTTCATTTCCTACAAGGTAAGTCACTTTGACTCCATATTTCTTTTTAGTTCAAGAGTAAAGCTTCCAGTCTATTCTTGTGAAGAGTAAACAATTTCATGCTGGAAAACTGGGCCAGGAGTTGAAACATTAGCAAGTCTCTGATGGTAACCTAGACATGTCTGGAAATGACTAAAATGCCAAAAACTCTAGAATGCCAACAACAGCTACTGGGACACGGAAGTAAAGAACCATTTCTCATGGAATGTCCTGGGTTAAAAACAAGTGGGGAATGCCCAGGATCTGACAGGGAATGTATAGAGTCCAATCAATCTCAATGCGAAAAAATCAAATTTAGGGAAAAACAGTCAACTTCTCTACCACGAAATTTCATTTTTAAAAATCACATGTAAAATCTGCACCTAAAAGGGAGACTACATTTTTATTTCCATTGATCCATTAAGAGCTCTTTAAAATCACAAACATATCTTTGTAAATATTATACCACTTAGCTAACAGGATCACACTATCTGTTTTAAATTTGAGGGTTCTTAAAAATAATAAAGTTGTCTAGATAGGGCAATATTGTGCAAAGGTATCATGAACTTTTGTGAGAGCTAGCAGAGAGCATTCAAGTGACTGGTTAACAGATGAACAGCTTCATTTCTCCTATTTTTATCCTCTTCGAGAACAGCCTAATTTGATCTCTGAGGAGTGTCAGACATGGCAGACATGAGAACCCACAGTCAAGAAGACTTGACATCCAGTTGCCATAGATAACATCATTTCCAACCCTGACTTCATGGTAGGTGACTGAATAACTAGATGGCCCTGAGTGGGTGTGGGACACTGCACAGTTTAGAATCTTTACATGGCTAAGAATATGAAATATGGAGTTCTTCTTGCCACCAGTCTCTGAAAAGTGTGAACTGGTTGACTCTTAATTATGTATTTAAAACTTCTCTTCTTTTCCAAATTAGAATAACATATTCACCATTTGTTAAATATATGCAATTATAGAATCCTAAAGTGCTGAAAAGAACTGAAAATATCCCCAAGGGATCATCTTGAGTGAAATTTCCCAAATTCTAGATGATTTTATCCAATCCATCTTCATATTTTTAACATATCCAATTATCATCTACACACATAACTCTTGAATAATGTCTTAAAATTGACCTTGTGTTTGTTAACTACTCATTTTAACTATGCACTAAGAAATAATATACATAAAAACATAGATTCCATGTTCTGTATTATTTTCTATGTGTAATAGAACTAATACCACTATTAAAATTTATTCAGGTATCATCAATCATACATGTGACAGTTTGTTCAACAAAAGGTAAAATCTTTCATTTTCAAGTAGGAAAAGAGAACCCCAGAGAGATGAAATAACTTGTATGAAATCACACAGTAAATCCATGACAGATCTAGAAACAGAACTCAGGTCTCCTAAGCCCCAGTCTCAAACTAACACGCACACTTTCTCTCTCTCTCTCTCTCTCTCTCTCTCTCTCTCTCTCTCTCTCTCTCTCTCTCTCTCTCTCTCTCTCAGAGATAGATAACCCTTGTGAAGTTAGTGAACCAAGTTACTTACACATACAAAGCACTGATTGAGGCAGGCTTCCTGGGTCCTAGCCTGCACAACCACACAAGGCCACATACTCAGAGGAGTCCCTCCCCTGATTGAATGCTCTGCTTTTGCCATCTTAAATTTTTTAACATTTTTTTAATCAACAGTCCCTGAATTTTCATTTGGCACAGGACCTACCTGGAGGGTGAAAAGCAACACACACACAAAATCTTGAAATAAATAATCAATAACCAACTATCCATAATGGATATATTTTTTAAAGCAACTTCTATGTAGCTGAAGCAATGGCTGCTGCCTAAATTGGAATCTCCTGGCACCTTCTCCAAACTCTATACAGATAAATAAGACAAACAAAACTTATGGGTGCCATACCTCTAGCGTAATTTGAAGACAAAGAACATTATAACTTTAAACAACCTGTGATTTGCAAATAGCATCACCTTCTAGCAGAACCATTTTCTATCTCCCATCCAGACAAGAATAAGGAGGGTCTAGAAAAATGGAGGGAAGAGAAGAAAGAGAAACAGATGGTTTAGACTGAACTAAAATCACTTCCAGAAAGAGAACATCTTTTATACATGTGAAATTACTGAAAAACAGAACTAGTGGTTCAGAACACTAACAACAGGGGTGAGACTGAAAAGTACACACAGGGTTTGGGAAGCAGTGTTGGAAAGGTGGTGGTTCTGAGGACTAGAGTGCAATTAGGAAAGGAGAACTAACCTTTGGAAACACAAAGCAAAATGGAGGAATTAAAGATTCAGCAATATAAAAGAAATACAAAGGAAAGTAACACACAAAACTCTTTTTGGGCCTCCCTGCCCCCAATAAAAAGCAACCATTAAACAATATACATTTTAGTGATAGAAGATGGGGCTTGTGCATTTGAACCCCAAAAGTGAAAATCCAAACATGCCAGCTGTTGAAAAGTCTCCCCCAAATTCCAGTCATGTTGCAAAAGAAAACTGTAATACAAAACTCGAAACTGAATTAAACATCCTCAGAAAAGCATGTGGAAATATATTAAACGCACACTGAATCATAAATTTAAAAATATAAAATGGAAAAGAACTCAAAACAAAAAAATCAAATGACACTTGACTGAATTAATGAATGAAATAGAAAGGAAAAAACAAAATCATATAAGAAATAAAGTCAAAATTATGAAGTACCCAAGAAAAAAATAGGCTTGAATGAAAATTTAATGTTGGCATTAAAGAAAAGCAATAGAAAATAGCATGAGATAAAGAAAGAGTATAGATCAAAGAGATAGTGGTGGAAATAGAATACATGCAAAATTTTCCATATTATGTAAAATTGAAGTCCATGGGGAATAAAAACAAAAGAGCAGACTGGAACTAATATTTGAAACTATAATCCACCTTGGAATACAAGAAATACAAAACTTCCATTAAACAACACTTGAGTGAAAGGGAAAATAAAAAAAGTACAGAGCTTTTAAAAAATTATCATAAAAAAGTACCTATTAAAATCCAGAAACTAAATGTCACAAATAAAACAGTGACCAGAAGAAAATTCACAGTATGAAAACTTATTTAAATAAAAATTTAAATAAATGCATAAATTTCCCAATTTAAAAAGTTAGAAAAATCCAATGAATTAATATTAGATTTGTCAAACTCTTACAAAACAGACAACCCTTAAAAAAGATATAAAATGCCCCTTAAGCCATGAGAAGATCTGAATGGTATAGACTCCCATTTTACATGGATGAGGAAAGTGAAGCCCATTGAGCATAATCATTTGCTTAAATTCATACCATCAATACAAATAAGTAGTAAGTAGTTTCAGTTTCCTTTTCTTAACAATTATAGAATTGAATGAAACAACTTACAAGGGTGTCCAACCTGGGGCCCTTGGGCCACATGCAGCTCAGGATGGCTATGAATGTGGCCCAACACAAAACCGTAAATTTACTTAAAACATTATGAGATATTGTTTGTGATTATGTGTCACAATGTATTTAATGTGTGGCTCAAAACAACTCTTCTTCCAATGTGGCCCAGAGACTCCAACAGGTTGGACACCTTAAATAGGAGGACCTCTTAAATAGTGTTCTGGGATGCATCTCAAAAACTGAATCTCATCATTCTTTTTTCTCTCTTTTTTATTGTTGTTCAAGTGCAGTTGTCTCCATTTTCCCTCCACCACTCCCCCACATCCCAGCCATCCCTGAGCCATCCCACCCTTGATCCTACCCCCCTTTGGCTTTGTCCACGTGTCCCTTATACACGTTCTTTGACAAGCCTTCCCCCTTTTAGCCCCATTACCCCCCCTCCCCTCTGATTACTGTCAGTTTGTTCTTTGTTTCAATGTATCTGGTTATATTCTGTTTGTTTGTTTTGTTGATTATGAGCTGCACCATTCTGATGACAGCTCTGACACCATGGTCATAAAGACCATCTGCTCTGTTTAAGTCCTGGTCAACCACGGCAAAGTCATCATGGAAATGATTGAATCATTAGAAAGTGATTCAGTGATATTCACCCTGTCAGAATTTTTTTTTCATAGTTTGTAGCTTTCCAGCCTTTAGTTCTTCCTCAAGAGAACGATACTTAATAGACAGTTCTCATTAGCTGATTTATCACTCAAGTCCTGATCTACCCAATTCAGGGAGGTTTTTTCTGTGTCCCATAGGACGTTTCATGACATCATATTTCTATACATCAGGTGAATCATTTTCATATGGGGCCCATCTGGGAGGAGCAACTCTGCTACACGATGGGGTGATGGGAATAAAACCCCCATCATGTAACAAAAAAAAAAAAGAATACAAGGAAGCACTCAGGCATTTTGAAAAGTGACTCTGAGTTCTGAGAGCATAAAGATACCTATGGAGTCAAAACATCTCTCAAGCATAGAGATGCTGCATTGAGACCTCACATGGAGATGGCCACGTCCACATGGTACCATGAAGGCATCCTTAGAAATTAGCTGAGCACCCTGTGTCCAAAGTAAACATAGTATTTTCAGAGAGGAAATAAAAATTGTTGTGAAATTAGTTACAAGAGAATTAGATGCCTTCCTGGCTGGTGTGAAACCCAAGGAAATATTCTGCAGATGGTGGGGAATCTAGGAAAAGGAAAATCCTATTCAATCAGAACAGATATGGTACAGCACACCTCAATGACTTATTTTTCCCAAGTTATTTGGAACCTCTCTTGTAGTGTGGAATTACACTTGTGTTAACTTTATAGTATAATAGAAATAGAATTCTATCTTAACAGCCTTGAGTAAAGTTTTATTATTGGGGGAGACTAAATTCTGTAATACACAAAGCCAGGTCACAAGGATTAACCCAATAGAATGTCAGTCCTCATTTGCAACTCTGTTGAGAGTAATAGGCAGGGTGCTATGATCATCCAGTCACTCAGGGACCCATTCTCTTGTATCTGATAATACAGTGTTGTAGACTGAATGTGTCTCCACCAAATTCGTATGTTAAAACCTAACCCCCGCTGTGATAGTGTTCGGAGGTGGGACCCTTGAGAAGTGATGAGGTCATGAGGGTGGAGCCCTCATGAATGAGATTACATCCTTCACAGGATCTAGAGAGACCCCAGAGAGCTCTCTTCCTCCTTCCACCATGTGAGGACATGCCCGGCAAGAAGATGGATCTCTGTGAACCAGATAGCAGACCCTCACCAGACACTGAACCTGCTGGCACCTTGATCTTGGGCTTCCAGCCTCCAGAACTTCAAGAAATAAGTTTGTGCTGTTTATAAGCCACCCAGTCTGTGGTATTCTCTTGTAGCAACCCTGATGGACTAAATTGTACAGCATCTTCAAAATTGGCTTCCAGAGTCATGGAGAACAGAGACTGTGAAGGTCACACAGGGGATTTATGGCTAGATCTGGAAGTGGCATACACCATTTGGATTGTTCAGAACACAGTCATATGGCCTCACCTTAACCATATTGGGGGAGGGGTATCTTGGATATACACTCTTCTTGCATGCATGCCCAGAAGAAAAATACATGGCTTGGAAAACTCAAGATACTGTTGCTGTTCGAACTTGTTAATCTTTTTGCTGTTTCTGCATGAAATTCCAAGTGGAAAGAACTTTATGTACTGTTATTAATGAATCCCCAAATATAGTATAATCAACTTGGATTTTGCTCTTAAGATTCTGCCCTAGACTAGGCAGATCAGGTAGGCAACTGCCTCAGAGAACGCTGTCTCCTCCGACCACCTTATTCAGGGGTGCTACCCATGAACTTAATTCTACACACCTGATAAATGTTTCATCATGCTTTTTGGAGAACACTCAGCTGGGGCAGGAAATCACTGCATCTTAGTGGAGTAGATATGTTCCACCAGGGATGCTTTCTTTTCAAATATTCAAAATTCAAACTAACTGCTACACTGCTAAATTTCCAACCTAAGTCCCTAAGCTGGGGGTTGCAGCTAGATCTGATTTTAGATAAGATCCCTAAGAGTCAGTAAGCCATTTATAGAAAAGAAACTGCTAACTAAGCAATTCTTTCCCTCTGTCCTGAAAAGTGCTATCCTCAAATCAATTCCCTATTGTTAGTCAATAGTGACCACAACCCTCACCGTGACCTCATTGTTCACTTTCATTTGGTGGGTTTTCTCTAAGTGTCTTATTTCTAACAGTTAAAGGAAAAAGCTGGTTGTGAGTACCACATGCAGGACCCCATCCCAGCTGGAAAACAGCCCTTTCCATACTTTTTGCCCTCTAAGTGAGCACAGTATACCACTCTCCTCATCACCTCCACTTGGTTCAGGGAAATGAGCATCTTGTTTATTTTCTTAAAGAGAATTCCTGGTTCATGTGGTATTCTTTTGAGGATTTTTTTCCTGAGCCTGTCGGAAATGTTTATTGCTACCATCTTTAAAGGGGCTATGTTGCTTTGTTTTTCTTTTGCTTTGTACCCATAAAAATGATTCTTTCACGTACTCTATGGCACAAAAATTTTGGCACTGAGTAAGACCAAAGTTAGGAAGAGAATTATGCTGGCTGGACATCTCATTCTTGTGGGCACAAATAGCATGGAGCTTTGTAATATGGGAAGAATTATAGTCGTGGTTAAGAGATCTTAGACCAAAGAAGCCCTTGCTCCTCTCCAGGCCTGTACTCGAGAGCATCCCATTCTGACACACACCTTTCCATGAGTGAGGAATCCACAAACCTGGACTCTGAACCCCACTCATTTTGGGGTACTTAGGATTGCGAATTTTTTTTTACTAAAGTGGACAGGCCTACCCTAGGCCCTACATATAGCTATCTTCCCCCAGTAAGTCTGTCCTCCCCCAGGCAGACTGTGCCACTCATGTGCATATCACGAGTTCCAAGAATGTGGGTCAAGAAACAGCCATAGGGGAGGGGACAGAGCTTATATGTACTGTCCAGGAGGTCACACGCACATGCACATGAGGTCCTCACTCACAGCACAGTGTGCAAATACAAAGGGGGATCTGGTCAGTGGCACCAATTTTAGAGTCTAATGGACTTTGGTTCAAATTCCAACTCTGACCCTTACTAGCTCTGATCCTAAAACAAGTTATCATTGTACCGTTGCTGTTGTTTCCTGCATAGGCTTCATATTGTCTTCTGGAAGATGGTTATAATGGCAACAGAAACAGCACTTTGTATGCATATAATATTGAACTAGACAGTGGCCAAAAAGTGCTCACATGGAGCATTGAACATAGTGGATGCCTATAATTGTTGTTAACAGTTAGTTTGTAATTGAAAACAAATGAAAAATTGCACATTGAGTAGAAAACTGGTGCCTACATTTTGAAGGTGATTATTTAAGTGATGAGAGGTGATGTTGGAATGGGGAAGTGTTATACAGACCCACGTGGCTCAGTGTAATTGTCTGGCTTAAATTGTTGCTAAGGATCAGTGCACTTTTGCACAGCCAGGAAACACTCCTATCTATCACCTCACTCCCAGGACACTGGGACAGTTTGTTGGACTACAGAGATGGCTTGAGAAATGATGTGGCCATGGCCCACCATCCATGGTGTTTAGGATCATTATTTTGTATCAACTCTTATGTGAGTTGGGAAGGTGTGTGTGTGGGGGGCTTTTGTATAATGTCTCCTTTTCATTGTTTCTCAAGAACGATCAGATCGGTAGAACCCTTGGCTCAGTAATGAAATATCATACTACACTTAATAATAAGGAGGGGACAACCACTTTCTAAAGTTGACATCCTGTGTTTTAGAATAGTAAAATGCCCAAATTTACTTCACTCAGAAGTGCCAAAAGAAGTCAACGTCAAAGGCAGCCATTGTTTATTCATAAAAGAAAATCCCCCCATCTGAGTAGTTAAAAATATTGCTTCTGCTATTTCTCAAGCAACTATAGAAGAGTACTAGGTGACATTAACTCTATCCCCCTTAACTTACCTCTTGGGAAAGTTGCAACTTCTAGTTATTTTTCTACAAAAGATGGAATATATGAGGTCTGTCCAGAAAAAGCCTAGTCATTGTTAATATCAACAAGGCAGTTTGAACAATATTGGTGTAAACTGGCAGCTAAGGAGAGTGGACTGGAATGTGCATGTGTGAACAGGGATGAATTCACTGGGGCAGTAGGGGCAGTCAGTGGGTCAGTAGATGCCATTGAGTGGGCATGTGTACTGTGTGGCTATCTCATTCAAAATGACTGAGTGAAAGATAGCAGCATAGGTAAACATGGCTCACCTCCTCTCACAACCACATGGAAATTACAACTAAGTTATAAAACAACCATCACTTAGAACCATCAGAAATTGAGTTGAATGGAAGTCTGACAACTACAGAATTAAAGAAACCACATCCATCCAGACTGGTAGGAGGGGTTGAGATGCGAAATAGGCTGTGAGATATCTCACATCGATATGTGGTGTATAAAAATTTGGGAGGGATATCTTGGAAGCTAGGAGTCCTAGCCCCACACCAAGGCCTCCAGACCAGGGTAACAGTGCCAGGAAGATAAGTTCCCACAACTTCTGGGTGTGAAAACTAGCAGGGATTGAGTCAGTGAAGAAACTTCTGGAGTCCCAAGCAGTATCTCTTAAAGAACACACACATGAACTTACTCAGACTCACTCCCTCTGAGCTCCTGCACCACAGTAGCAGCTTGAAAGGCACCAGTGACTACAGGGAAGAATTAAAGTATCTGGCATCAAGGAGAGAGTTGGGATACAGCTTCCTCTCAGACAGAAAGATGGACAGAACCACAGAGCCAGCAGGCAGGTGCCATAACTGAGACTCCATCAACCTGGCTAACACTGTTTGCCCCACCCTGGAGGTGCCCTGAGGCTCCCTCCTGCCCAACTTACAGTTGTTAAGAGTAGTTTTTCCATAAAAATGGCTGGTCTTGGCTCACGCTTCACAACTTCCTAAATCCTTTCAAACAAGCAACAACTGGCCTCAGTGAGCCCTAAGTCCCCACACCTCTTTCTAAGTCACCCCAGGCCCAGCAATAGCAGCCACCAGCTTAGACTCACAGCTTGGCTTAGCCTGGGCATCTCCAAGCCCAGCACAAGGAGCAGCCAACTCAGATTGTTCTATAACTCAGGCAGGGTCGATCCTGGCAAAACACAGGTGGGGGCTGACCTTGGCCAGCACCACTTGGGAAACCCAGAGCCTGTGCACCCAGTGGACAGTTACAGACCATGCCAGAGCACCACCACCCTGCCCCTGCACAGCTGATCTTCCATGGAGGGCAGAGGTTGGTGGTCAGTGGTCACAGCCAATTCTTGCTGCTGACTGGCCTGGGTAGATCCCTTCCATTGACCTGCCAATAACAGCCAAGGCTTAGCTACAAGAGGAGGGTATACTTGCCCACACAAAGGGCAAAACTTGAGTATCCAGCTTGGGTGAAAGGGGAGGCTGTGCCACTGGACCCTACAGAACACCTATTACATTAGGTCATGATACCAAGACAGAGAGTCATAGTAGCTCCATCTAATACATAGGAACAAGCATGGGGAGGCTGCCAAAATGAAGACACAAAGAAACATGGCCCAAATGAAAGAACAGGTCACAACTCCAGAAAAAGAGCTAAACAAAGTGAAGATAAGCAATCTATCAAATGCAGAGTTCAAAACACTGGTTATAAGGATGCTCAAGGAACTTAATGAGGACCTCAGCAGCATAAAAAAGATCCAGTCAGAAATGAAGAATTCACCAATTGAAATAAAGAATAATTTACAGGGAAACAACAGGAGAGTAAATAAAGTCAAGAATTAAATCAATGTTTTGGAACTTAAGGAAGCAAAAAACAACCAATAAGAACAACAAGAAGAAAATATAATCCAAAAAAAAAAAAAATAAGATAGTATAAGCAGCCTCTGGGACAACTTCAAGAGGCCCAACATTCATACCACAGGGCTGCCAGAGGAGAAGAGAAAGAGCAAGAAATTGGAAATTTATGGGAAAAATATTGAAAGAAAACTTCACTAATTTGGTGAAGGAAATAGATATGCAAGTCCAGGAAGCACAGCATCCCAAACAAGATGGATGCAAAGAGGCCCACTCCAAGACACATCATAATTAAAATGCCAAAGTTTAAATATAAAGAGAGAATCTTAAAAGCAGAAAGAGAAAAGTAGTTAGTTACCTACAGGTGAGTTCCCTTAAGACTGACTGTCACTGATTTCTCAAAAGAAACTTTGCAGGCTAGAAGGGATTGGCAAGAAATATTCAAAGTCATGAAAAACAGAGACCTACAGCCAAGATTGCTCTGCCCAGCAAAGCTGTCATTTAGAATGGAAGGACAGAAAAAGAGCTTCCCGGACAAGAAAAAAACTAAAGGAGTTCATCATCACCAAACCATTATTATATGAAATGCTAAATGGACTTATTTCAGTAAAGAAGATCAAAACTACAAACAATAAAATGGCACTAAATACATACCTGTCAACAGTTGAATCTAAAAAACAAAATAATCAAACAAGAAGAACAGAGACAGAATCATAGATATGGAGAGTGTTTTGATGGGTTCCAGATGGGAGGGGAGTATAGAGGAATTAGGTGAAGAGGTGAGGGGATTAAGAAGTACAAATAAGTAGTTACAGAGTAGCCATGGGGATGTAAAGTACAGTATAGAAGGTAAAATAGACAAAGAACTTAAATGCATGACTCATGGACATGAACAATGGTGTGGGGATTTTCTAAGGGAGTGAGGAGTTCCTTGTGGAAGGGGACAAAGGGGGAAAACTTGGGACAACTGTAATAGCATAATCAATAAAATATAATTAAAAAATAAAGTAGGGAAATTGGAAAGAACGACTGCACAAGTAGAGCAATGAATCTGCATCAAATTTTGCATTAAGCTCCAACATTCCTTCACTGAAATTATTTGGAAGATTCAGAAGGCCACAGCTATGCCTGGTGCCAATCACAGCCGGTGATTGGCAGCTAAATCATGACCATGTGCCCACTCATGCATCATGTCTTGTGCATATTTTTTTTGTAAAATATCAAATCACCCAAGTGACTCATACCCGCTACAACCCAGATTTGGCACCTCCTTGTGACTTCTGGCTTTTCCCAAAGCTAAAATCACCTTTGAAAGGGAAGAGATTTCAGACCACCAGTGAGATTCAGGAAAATATGATGGGGCAGCTGATGGCAATTGGGAGAACTGTGTGAGGTCCCAAGGTGCCTACATTGAAGGAGACTGAGGTGACATTGTCATATGTACAATGTTTCTTGTATCTAGTATCTTCTTCAATAAATGTCTCTATTCTTTATATTACATGGGTGGATACCTTCTGGGCAGACCTTGTATATGTGTATGTATGTGTGTATACTATATAAATATGTATATGTTTGTATATATATATTATTCTCAATTATATATAGGTGATTGAATATATTTGTTATTCAGCTAATATCAAGTTAGTGTCAACAATATTCACCCATGGAATAGAATAATGGGTATCATTGGTACAAAGAATGATTTATCAGGTAATTTCTTATCTTGGGTAAAAAGAGACAGTAATTCACAGTCATGATATTAGTCAAACAGTGTTCCTAGAAGAGAATTCCATTTTTTCAGGAAAAGAAATTATAAGAAAACAAAGAGAGGAAATTATTAATGGGGAAAATATAAATTAAACAAATTTAGATATGTCTACTAATTGCATCAATAGGCTTTATCTAGATTTCAATTCAAGAAAACTAACTTTAAAAATATGAGATGACTGGGAAAATAGGAACACTGGCCACATCAATGTTGATGTTGTAGGATTAGATGTAAGCGCGTTTAGTGAAACATTTATGAATGAAAGGCATGATGCCTGGCCTTTGCTTTGAAACACCTCAGGAACGTGGAGGAGAAGAGGGGCAGTCTCTAGGAGGCAAGACTGGTCACAAGTTGGTAATTACCGAAGTAACAGAGGGTTCCCTTTGCTATTCTCTACTTTGTTGTATATTTGCTGTTTTCTATAATAAAACATTGAAAAAGTTCCTGAGATAATGTTAACATTTTAATTTACTTACAAAAATGATTAGAGAGACTGAACTGTTATCATCAGTTGTTCAGTCCTTGGAATTCAATTCTCATGGAACTGTCAGTGTGTAATTTTGCACTGCGGATCCTGAACATGTTTTCCCCACAGTGCATCTGACTTTCACTCTACCTGTTATTCCATTTATCCCCCACATTATGCATTTACACATGGAGTGTAACAGTGTATTTATCTGAGTTTTAAACTGATACCTGTTTTACTATTCACACACAGACATTACCACATACTCTGGAATTGGAATTTTGGGAAGCTGAGGTGAAGCCATTTCAATATGGATGCACATCAGCTTTGGGCCATGCTGACACCTCCCAGGAACACTCTCAGTGCAAAAAAAGTGAAAATGAAACTGGCAGGTTCCAGGATGAGGTATAAAACACAAACCTCCCCTTGTGTTTTCTCATCATATTCACCTTCCTGGTTAAAAATGTATCAAATCCACCAGTCATGAATATCACACTCTACCAGAATGCATGAGATTAAAACATCAAGGTCTACAGATTTAAGAAATTGTCAGCACAAGAAATTGGATTTTTTTAAAACTAAACAACCTGTAAAATTTCTATTATTCTGTCCCCCACCCCCATTCTGATAAGAACTGCCAACAGATCTGCAAGGTCTAAAGTTGCCTCAGGGAAATGAATGACAAAATAGAATGTAGAAGGTCTCCTAATAAAATCATCAAAAAAATAAGTTAAGTTTACACATAGCTGATAACGGATACCTAGCATTTTTGTTTGTTCGTTTGTCCTTTGGCCTCTCCCTGACCCCAATTCTCCTTCTCAAGGACAAGTAAATATGATTTTTTAAACACTATTCACTAGATGTAGGAGGAATATAACTCAATGCACTCACATCCTGGTTGATTGTTATTTATTAAAGAAAAAAGCAATGCCAGAGTAGGCATTAGAATTTCCTCTTTTCTTAGCACATATTTACCTCCAGCCTTAGGTCATATTAAAATTTTTCTGAGGGTCAGAATATAGAAAAATATCTGGCACATAGCATAAGGGACTGCGTATTCTAAGTCTGGTATTTCACCAAATTGGGATGTAACATGGTTAACACATAATCCCTACCCTCAGGTAACTTTTGGATCAATGTGCCATCCATTAGAGGAGAATACTACTTTCTTTCATTACAATTGCATCAAATCGCATAAATTAGTTTTAACCTTCGAGTTAATTCAGGAACAACACAAAGCTCAAACAAAAATGGGCCATATACTCTGTTCATTTCACAATGTTAGAAAGAAAAAAACAAAAGGCAAACCACTTCTGCTCCCGAGTGGCAACTTGTTACAGTACCAAATTTAACCTCCTGTTTGACTGCATTTGTGCAGAAAGCTTTAGCACCCGAGCCCAGTTTAGTCACAAGAAGATGCCAAGTCTCAGAAGATATGCAGACCTATACAACGTTGTTGCTTTTCTAATAATTCAGGTATGTAGACATGGCACACTGATTTCACATGTATAAAGAAAATTCTTTCTACCCAGAGATGCTGCTGAATCTCCAAAGCACCCAGGAAACAGAGTAAACTCTGGATGGGATCTGGTCAAGCTCTGTCATTCTAGTGCATCTTCTATGTGTTTTAATTCTATGCATTTAACATTTGATTCTATGGCTTCTTGCTGGTATATTCTTTCCTGTACTTCTTTTCTTCCTCTCTCACTTTCTTTAATTTCTTCCTACTTAACACTTAAGAGCCCACCCCCAAGGAAACTGAAGTGTTGGTTTCTTCTTAATAACCGGCGAACGAAGTGGGTGGCTGTGATCAAACTTAGAATCCATGAGCCAGTGAACACATCCCTGGTTAGCCATTTCTCTGTCACTCACAGGAGACTTAAAAAGAGGTATTTACTGCCTTGTACCAGCGAAGCGAAAACTGTGCAGGCTTTGCAAATGGCTTTCCACGATAAGGGATTTTCATAAAATGTGTGGATTTTGTTTCAAAGACTGACTGTGGTTCATGCATTTGTTTAGGTGGCTGCCTCCGCCCTGCTCTGTTGCTTGCTTGCAGGTCCAGAGCGTTAAAAGCCACTGGCATGATTATGTTAGGTGCTGACTGAACAATACACAAGGACCAAGGACCCTGAATTCACTTAAATGACTGGGGCAAAGGGTGAGGGGGGACTGCCTGCATCTCAGAGAAAATTGTCACATTCCTCCATCCTTTTCTCATAAGGTAACTCCAAGAAGATGGCTTGACATAACTAGCTCTATGATATCGTCTCATTTTATGTATTTGATTAGTTTTCAATCACATTCCTCTTTTCTTTTTCTTTGGCAAAAGAAACTGTTCAGATCCTCTCTGATCCCAACCTGGGAGCTAATAACAGTTTGATGTGTATCTTTATACATTTTTATTTATATTTTAAGTGTATTATATGAATTATGTACATGGATAATAAGATATATACTCACATACTTTTTTATAGATAAGAGATCAGACCTTGTAAACCTACCCTTTCCAATATAGTAATTGTTATTCAATGGGGACAATTTAAGTTTATATTAATTAAAATGAAATAAAAATTCAGCTTTTCAGTTTCACTGACCCCATTTAAAATGCTCAATAACCATGTGTAGCCCATGGCTACTGTATGGGAGAGCACAGAAATGGAATATTTCCATCACTGCATTAAATTCTATTAAACAGTAGCTACTATAGAGTATTACTAATTATCAATAAATCAGAATTTTGTGCCTCCTTCTTAAAAATAATTCTTTGAACAATCCTAAACTGATGTCGAGTAGTGAGACCTATCAAAATTCACGTTCAGTGCCAAGAACCAAATCAGGTCAGCTATGCTTAGTTGGGTACAGGAGCCTATTATTAGAGATCCTAGTTGTATGGATTGTGATCTCTGCCACAGAAGTTGAGTGTTCCATTAGTTATGCCTGTGTGGATGCCACCAGATGTGAAAGGTCCAGCCCTGGTGATTACATTCTGGTGCTTTCCAGGAAGGATACCAGCTCACTTAGGAAGGGGTACAGTAGATGTGGTCAAACTACTTATTCCCTCAAAAGTTTCTTCTCAAATGTAGGGGAAAAAAAAAAAAGCCAATACCACTCATAGAGATTCCAGAGTCTTTTATCTCTTTTCCCAGAGTGACATTCTTTGTTCTGATATCTCGGTATTTTGCCAAAAGCCCACTACCGGATGGTTTAAAGCTAGGAAATTAACAAGAAATCAGAAAGCCAAATGAGCTTTTACAGGTAGAAAAGCAAAGTATGATTATTTGGTCTCTGAGGAGCTAATTATAGGCTCAGTTGAAACTTAGAGGGGATCGTGGGAGGACGTGCACACACACGCAAACACACACACTTGTATATGTACAAGGCTAATGGTCTGTGCCCACCTCCAAAGAAGCAGAGAGCTACATTGCTGCATAAATAAATCATTTGGATGGCTCACTGTTTCAGAACAATCAATCGTTCCCCCGAACCAGGATCACGCAATGTACATCCAGAGCCTGGCCTGACCCACAGTTGTACATAAAATATGATATTAAGGTAAGCTTCCCACCAGCTCCCTTCTTCTTGTGAGGCTCCCCATCTATCCATCATTCGTTCCTCTTTCCCCATACCAGTGCCACCCACAGGTTGCAAACTTGGGGAAATTTATGGCAATGAAATAAGTCTGGCTCTCAGGAAACTGAAGTCCATGACCCCAAATCATGTAGCACCTCACAGGTTGTCTAGAGTGTACTTAGCAAAAGTTGACTGAACAAATCTAATAGCTGAAGGGGCTCTTCTAGTTTCAATATTTTGATGATCCTGTGTGGATATTATATGTGTTGCTCAGAGTGGGGTTAACCTCCTCCAGCACTTTCAAATAACACCAAAGTTTGAAGACAGAGGAGAGAAGTGATGGGGATTATGTTTTCTGTGACACCAGGATTTGTTAACACTGTCATGTTATGCTGGACAATTCTTGTTTGTGGGGGGCTGTCCTGTACACTGTAGGATGTTGAGCAGCATCAACATCCTACACCCTGGCCTCCACCCACTAGATGTGAATAACATATGTTTCCCTCAGTTGTGACAATCAAAAATGTCTCCTGACATTGCCAAACATCACTTAGGAAGAGAAATTGTTCCCAGATGACAACTGCTGACTTACACACAGAAAGACCCATACATGATGACAAGTGTCCATGTCATATCTAAGAAGCCAGCAAAGCAGACATAAGCAGAGCTGTGTTAGTTTGCTCCAGCTGCCATGGCAAAGGACTACAGAATGGGGGCTTAAGCAACAGACATGCATGTTCATTCTCAGTCTGCAGGTGGAAGTCTGAGATCAAGGTACTAGCAGAGGTGGTTTGTCCTGAGGACTGTCCTCTGTGTCTTCATATGGTCTTCCCTCTGATGTGTCTGTGTCTTAATCTCTTCTTTAAGGACACCATTCATATTGGAATAGGAATCACCAAAATGACCTAATTTTAACCATAATGAACTCCCAGGAGACCTTATTTCCAAATGCAGTCATATTTTGAGGTACTAGGGGTCAGGATTCCAACATATGAATACAGGGATGGACACAATTCAGCCCATAACAAGCCATAATGATTCCTAGACACAACTCTATGATTTTTCTGTATCACTAATAAAGTTGCTGCATTGTATTGTAGACTTAGCTCTATTATTTAGAATCAGGCTGTCTCCAATGTTCATCCTTTTTCTGTTACAGAGAGGAACTTCCTTGACCAGGGAGACAAGAGAAAGAATTGAGCATGGACCTCTCAGTCCCCCACCCCCGTCATTCACATCTCCCTGTCAGGAAGAGAGAGAACTTTCTTGTCTCTTCTCTCCTCCCAGTGAGGTTCTGGTGCCTCTGATTAGGGACTGATTTGTTTTCACTATATTTAAAAATAATTCAACTGGGAACACTTTTATATACTGAGATTCTCTGGAGTTACCTAGAAAGGACCAGAGAGTAAAACCAAGGCTTAGAGGGCTACACTGCTGCTCAGATCTGCCACTGAGACACAGGCAGAGCAAAACTGAATGGGTGTGGCTGTGGTCCAATCGGACAATCACAAGAACAGGCAGCTGGTCTGGATTTAGCTCACGGGTCATAGTAGGACAGTCCCTGCCCTGGAACACTGAATGAGTTATTTGGTTCATACAATTTACTTAAACTTGGGCTTGGTCAAATTTAAATAAAATGAGACATGTGGAGAGTGACAATCACTCTCTTTCCTGTTAAAAAAAAAAAAAGCCCAAGTGTCTCCTTATTTCCCTCCATTGTGTCTCTGAATGGATAGTACACAAGAATATTCTCAATAACAACCATTCCAAAGGGCATTTTAAACTGGATTTCTGTCCCTTGTTTTCCTTTTCTTTTTAATGACCATGTTGCCTCCAGCTCTGGTTTCTCATTTTTTTCCTCATTAACAGTCCTGTCAACCTTCCCAAGAATAAAGTTGTTCCTTTAAAAACTCCCATCTCATAAAAGGCCTCTTCCCAGAAGGCATAAGATAAATACAATGGTTCATGAAACTCCCCCTCCAAATAACAGACTTAGGAGAAATAAACCTGAACTTTGATTTCAAATCACTCCAAACAAATAATCTTCAAACTTGAGGAGAGTGTCCTAAAAATGCGTTTTGCAGCATCCCTGGGAAAACCCCTCAGAATTCTACAGGTGCATTTGAAACGCACCTCATCTCTTTCCTTATTCATGTACAAATTGTCAGCAAAAATGAAGCCATACGCACTAGTCCTGTTTCAGTGGGGGGCGTTAGCAGAGAGGGATATGGAATGTCCACTGATTCTAAACATTAGAACCAACCAACAGTGGGGATGACTTAGAGAAGTCTTACTTATGTGCAAGAGTGCTGGTGTAGCATCATCACCAACAGGCAAGAATGGGAAATAACTCAATGTTCATTGATGGGGGTGAATAAAACACTTAAGATACACATGCATGGTATGAAATGATGGGTTGTTGCTAAAAGTAATGTTGCAGATGGGTGTACACAACATAGAAAATATTCATGATATGCTGTCAAATGCAAAAAGTAAGTGAAATACAATATATACATACACATATGCACATATGCATATATACATACACATATAAAAATAGGTCATATTTAAACAAAATTTTGATCGTGTGTGCCTATACTTACTTATTCAATAAATAGATATTACTACTTTTAGTCATCTTTTTTCTCTCAGATATACCTACTATCTCTAAACATTTTTGTGAATATATAGAAACTGTATACTATTATAGTCATTTCCTCTGAAGGAAGTACATTTAAAAGGCTTGTGTGGGTTTAGAGGGGATTTTAATCTTTTTACTCTGTGTATTCTTTTATGTTTGATTTCCTTGGAATATCTGTATTTTTAAAGAAAGAAAATTAAACCATCTGGTAGATGGAGAAAAAATAACTTTGAAAGTCCTTTTGAATAGCATTCTGTATTGTTTTAAAAATTATAAAATCTTGTCTTCAAAATTAAAAAAAAAAAAGAGTAAAGCTTGAAGCAATCATTTTCCCTAATTCTTTGCAATACCATTCAGGGCGCCTGCTACTAACAGTTCAGTGCTCATCCCAAAGGACCCAGTTTTAATTAAACTGGGAAAGATGTTCCTTGGGAAAAACTCATTTCTTAGTGCTACAAATAGACTCAGTCCTAAGAAGTCTTGGCTCCATAGCTAGGTGGGAGGAGATGTAGGAAACACATATTCCACATGCTCCCAAGCCTGGTCAGGAAGACCTTGTATCTTTAGTTATCACTGAAGACTGCAGAACACTGGGTGGAGGGGTTCCAAGAACTGGAGTGAACTAAGCCACTTAGTGTCACTGACAGGGAAAAACTGTTATGCACCACAATGAAACACCCAGGAGACCTCTTCACTCCAAACCTTTGACTTAGGGCTGCCCACGCTGAGGCACGTTCCAGGCAAAAATAAGTGATGGGAAATGTGTTCACAGGTCCACACACAGTGAATTTGGAACTACAGAGCTGACAGAACATGAAGCATTATAGGAAGTAGGCTCCTGGCCTGAAACTGCAGATGGCAGGCAGAGGACTGATTGAGAAATACACATTTATTTCACATAAAGGACAAAATTTTTGGGTGTGACTCAGGGGTTAATTTAACAATTTAACAATTGCTGAGCCAGTGTACTAGTAGATAGAAATGGCTAAGAAACCATGACCCTGCACGAAGCTCAATGGCAAGGAGATAAGATGGGAAACCACAAAAAACACTTGTGTACGCACACACACACACCCAGTCACACATTTCCTCAATTGTTGCTTCTTTCATAGAACTTAAGTGAAGTCGAGTTGGAGAATAATCTGAGGACAACTGACTTCCTTTTCTGAAAGAGTTTACTTCTCAAGCCTGCCAAGAGCCATATAGAATAGCATCTACTCTGTTTTAATAACATCATTCTGATAGTTTTTATGACAGAGTATCTGAGTCTAAATCTTAGCTCCAAATAAATTTTGGTCAAAGATGGGATTGTAGTATTTTCAATCTTTAGGAAGCAAAGGGAATATACCTTTTTTTTGTCCCTTCAGCAGAATCATATGTTCAGCTCCATAACTAAGGAAGAAAACCTGTATTATTTTCTATTTTCTGTACTTTTAACTATGTCCTGTTCTGTCTCATAATGTCTTAGGTATTAGTACTGTGGGATTTAATAAATTTATATTTTCACAAGTGTTACACTGCTTGTCTTTTTTTCAATAAATATAAAATTCTTTAAGTTGGGGTTATGAATGATGTTTTCAGTCCTTTATCAGCCTTAGGTATTTATTAGGGATTTTTTTCACACTATAAAAGAAATCATCAGCCACACTAACTAACAGGCAGTACTGGATTGGTTTATGCAGAATTGTTTCAGTAGGCTTAATGCAGAATTACAACTTTTCTAATTAACACCATTTTGAAAAATTTATAATATTTGTAGAGGTAAAAGAACACAGACACAGTAAAAAAAAAAACACACACAGTAAAAAAAAGAACAAAAAAATAAGGAGGAGGAGGAAAAGAAAAGACTATCTTTATAGCACAATTAAAGTCTCCGGTGTGAATAAAATGAAATTTATTATATTACATATGTATTTATTTTCTTAACCAGCACAAAGAATAAGAAGGCTACAGCAGTACACTCATAAATGAAGGTTTCCTCCCCTTTGAATTGGATCTGATTCTATCTTTTATTATTTTTTAAGTTATTTTATTGGGGTGACATTGGTTAAAATTACATAGATTTCAGGTGTACGATTCTCTAAATGGGGGAATGTGTTCAGCAATGATACATGTGGTAATACGTATCAAGATTTTAAGATGTTAGTATACAAAATTTATAAAGAACTTACAAAACTTAACACCAAGAAAGCAAACAACCCAATTAAAAAGTGGACAAAGGACTTAAATTGACACTTCTCCAAAAGAGGACATATAGATGGCCAATAGACATATAAAAAGATGTTCAGTGTCATTAATCATCAAAGAAATGCAACTTAAAATCACAATGAGAAATCACCTCATGCCTGTCAGAATGTCTATCATCAATAAATCAATAAACAACAAGTGCTGGTAAGGATGTGGAAAAAAGGGAATCCTTTTGCACTGTTGCTGGGAATGCAGATTGGTGCATCCACTGCGGAAAGTAGTATGGAGATACCTCAGAAAATTTAGAATGAAACTGCCCAGCAACTCCCAGCAATTCCACTTCAAGGAATATATCTGAAGAAACCTGAAACAGTAATTCAAAGAATACAACAGTGGACCCCAAAACTTTGGAGTTTGTTTATAAAAAATTGTGTATCTACTCTTACACCTTTAAACTTCAGTCACCTTCAAAGTACTCTCCATTTCATGCAGTACACCTATAGAGACATTTTTACCACTGCTCAAAACAGTGTTGAACTTGTTGATTTTGATGCCCTTTAGTGCTTCTGCCATTTTTTGTTTGTTTGTTTGTTTGTTTCACTTCTTCCACATCAACAAAACATTTCCCTTTGAGGACTTTTTCATTTGGGGAAATGAAAAAAAGTCACCCAGGTGAGATCAGGTTAAATATTGAGGGTGGACCATGGGGATCATGCTATTTTTGGTCAAAAACTGCTGAACACTCAGTGTGTTGTGGACAGGTAGGCTCATAAACCACACATTATAAAATGGGCAAATGCATTGAAAAAGTCATTCAAAAAATAATCACTGAAGCCAAGTAGCCTGTCACAGCAATGCCAGCTGGTACACTGATACAGATGGGTTCCTAGAAGACTCACTTAGCAGAGGAAGCCTGCACAACAAGCGGCACATCCTCCCTAAGACACTTCCGGATTTTGGGAGGGGTTCCTCCTCATATACGTATACCTATGTTCATTGTAGTGTTATTTACAATAGCCAAGATTTGGAAGCAACCCAAGTGCCCATCAGTAGATGAGTAATTAAAAAGCTATGGTACCTTCACACAATGAAATACCATGTGGCCATAAAAAAGAAGGAAATCTTTCACTTTGGGTCAGCATGAATGGACCTGGAGATTATTATGCTATGTAAAATAAGCCAGTCAGGGAAAGACAAGAAGTGTCTATGTGGTGTATAATAAACAACATAAAGTAACAAACAAAATAGAAACAGATCAAATACAGAGAACAGACTGACAGCTGTCAGAGGCAAGTTAGGGGGGTTCAATGAAAAAAGTGAAAGGATCAAACAAAAAAAGAACAACTCATAGACACAGACAACAGCACGGTGATTATCAGAGGGAAAGGAGTTGGGGGGAGGTAGAGAAGGTAAAAGGGAATAAATGGTGACAGAAGGAGCCTTGACTGGGGTCGTGAACACACAATACAATACACAGACAATGCAGAGCTTTTTTTTTTTTTCTTCAAATAAAACACAATTCAAATTGCCTGAAGCAAAATAAGAATGTGTTGGTTCATATAATGAAGAATGTAAAGTTAACTCCGGATTTTGGCAGAGCTGGTTGAAGGGACTCCGCACTCAGTCCGACTACTACAGGCCTTCTACAGAAATGGCCACATTCTCAGGGAAGTGTAGGAATGGCTGACAATTCCAGTCTCAGTAGGCTCAGTCACTAACACATCAGTAATTGTTCTGAGACTAAGTCTCATCGTCTGGACTTGGGTCACAAGCTTAGCTCCTAATCAATCCCTAAGGCTGGGAGATGGAGCTTTAGCAATTGAATAGGATTAGGTTCCATACCGAACTCTGCAGCTAGGCAAGGAGTAAGTCCTCTGCAAAAGTCTGGGTCAAGGAGAATGGGGAAAGATGGTTCCCTAAAGAAAATGGATTTATATAACTGCAGTAAGAAGAAATGGATACTGGAAAGGTGAAAGCAACAGTTACTTTGTAAAAAGCACTTATCATAAGCAGAATTGATCAAACTCACCAAGGTCAATAACCATAGTCCTTCATGAAACCATCATTAGTGTGAATTCTGCTGAAACTCCAGCAGGACATTCGAAAGAGGCTCTAGAGTTGTGTTGTCCAAGACAATAGCTACCAGCCACATACGGATATTAATTTTAAGTAGTTAGGGAAAATTAAAAATTCAGTTTCTGGTAGCACTAGTTTGAGTTAAAGCTCAGCAGTTTCGTGTAGTTAGTGGGTCTACCTTTATTGGACACTGAAGATGCAGACCATCTCCATCATTTCAGAAAGTTCTACTGGATGATGTTATTCTAGAGCCTTTTGTCTCTACCCCATTCCAAATTTAAAAAATGTAAAAGGACATTTGACTGGGCTAGGAAGAGCCAATTGACCTTTGCAAGTTTCCACTGACTATTACAGAAACTATTACAGTGTAGTGAAAACACAGACAAACATATAGTCAAGTGGGGAAAGTTATGCTTTTCTCTGAACATAAAAAAGTAAATAATTTAGAAAGAAAGAATTCTTTATTTGTCAGAAAGAGACAGAGAACATAAATAAAAGCAAAGCAATGACAGGATAACTAAATCAAATGCTACTTGCATAGAATGTCTCCTCTATTCCAAAACTTTGCAATAATGAGAGACAGTTACACAGACTTCTCACAAGCAGTTCTTGCTTTATATTTTATTTCCAATGGTTGATAGAATGAATTTTGTTGTGTAAAAGTTGAATGGAGGTATATGTGAGGGTGGGAGCAAAAGCCAAACTCTTGACATACTGGCCCCTGAGCACTCTGGTCTTAGCATGTCCCTCTAACATGCAGCCACCCCTCCCCACTCTGCATGTCTTTGTGCCATGGCCTTAATTCAGACTTTTAATGTCTTTTTACTTGCTCTTCCTGGACTCCTTCTCATGCTATAGGTGTTTTCTTAAACTTCATATCACCAGAAATTTTTTCTGAGCTCCTTTGTTGACATATACATATTATTCTTCATCACAATACCCTATTTGTTTATTTATTCATAATACTTGCAATATCTAAATTATTATTTTTTACTTTTTTCCTACCATATTCAAGTAGAATGTAAGTTCTCTGGGCAGGGCAGAGACCATGTCTCTCTTCCTTCTAGCTGTCGCCCCAGTGCTGAGTGGGCATTCAATAAATAGTTGTGGAATGAATGAATGAACGAATGAACAGAGGAGACTTGGTGTGAAGACTCTTAGATTGTATTCATTAGATTGTCTTACCTTATTTGTCAGTAATAGAACTAAGATGAACAGAGAACTTGGGTGCTTTAGATTTTGCCTCTAGTTTGGGTCATTTCCAAAACTGTTTTGCTTGACCATTGTGCACAGCCAGAACAAAAAGAAGTGATCTCAGATGCTCTAGTGTCCTGATTAATCTGTACTCTAGTTCCTATCATAAAAGTAAGATGCTCGAATGAGAGACTTTTAGGGAATCCAGAATTTAGGTTGACTAGAGGACTCCCAACTTCCCTCTCCAAATGCAAAGCCTAGGAGTCGGGGAAAATGCACATGTATTACAGATAACATTATGAGTGATTAATAAGGTCAACCAAGTATGGTTTATCATCCTTCACAGCATTCAGGCAGCATTAACATCTTCCTACCACATTCTCTTGATGGGCCCCACACAGATTCATCTTTGTTCAAACCTCATTAGTATTTGGAACCATAGGATATATCCGAACACATAGCACAGGTTTTAAACACCCCAGACACACAAATATACAAATGAAATATATGAATTCCAGGAGATTTTAAAAAACTGTGGCAAAAAATAAGTTGATATTCTCACACATTTCCGTGTACACATATTTAAAGATTTAGTATTGGTTTGTAATCTACCCGGTGTTTTGGGAATGATGAATACACTTGCAGGCTAAAATAGGCAAATATCCCAATATTCAAAGTAAATTATAAAACATACTTGATACTCTGATGGGAAGCAGAACAAAAGATAAAACACATGAATGGTGAGACACTAGAAAAGAAAATTGTTGCAGATAACTAGGAGTCAACAACAGTTACTTTACTAAGAAAGCTACCCCAAGCGAAGCTCTTTTCCTCTGTGGTGAGAATCCAAAGTCAATCAGGAAAGAGAAGCTGGATGTCATGTGTCTGCCATTGTGCCTATGAAGCCTCTATAAATAAGACAGAAGATAAAAAAAGATAGATGAAGATACTGATTGTGGGTTGAATGGCTGTGCCGAAGAGCATTGATGAAATGGATTGATCTCTACCAGGTGGGTGATCACTAGTAATGTGTTACAGGTCTGTACCTCTGACCTTCTACAGGTCAATGGTTTTACCAGGGACTGCATTTCTCACTAACAAAAGCCAATCGTGAAAAACCATCTATTGATTACTTCATTTCTTCAACTAACAGTTATTGATCATTTTCCATGTGATACACACTGAGCTGAGGGCCTTCTCTTAACAATGATAAATAGGGTAGTTTCTGCCCTAAAGAAATTCAGTTAGGGGTGGTGGAAAAAGTGACCTGACATTTTAATAAGGCCTCATGATACTATCCTGGTGGATTTTAGGGCTTTGATAAATGCCTGTGGAATGTGCATATTTCATCAGACCCTTTCCATTTGCACATCTGCATACTCAGATGAACTGCCTTTCTTTTTATCCTCTACATTTGTTTAGAGAACTCCTGCTTGTCCTTAGGGTTCCAGCTTAGATGTAATCTTTTCCAGAATTTTACTTTTTTATTTTATTTATTTTTAATTGAATTTATTGGGATGACATTGGTTAATAAAATCATACAGGTTTCAAGTGCACAATTCTGAAATACATCATCTGCATAACTTCATTGTACAGTCACCACCCAAAGTCAAATCTTTCCACCACCTTTTACCCCCCTTATGCCTTCGTCCACCGCCTCCACTCCCCTTTCCCTCTGGCAATCACCATATTTGTCTGTGTCTATTTTTGTTTGTTTGTTTATTTTTGCTTAATTCCTTCACCTTCTCACCCAGCCTAACCTTCCCCCTGACAACTCTCAGTCTGTTTTCTGTATCTATGAGTCTGTTTCTATTTTGTTTGTTATTATATTTTGTTCAATAGATTCCACATGTAAGTGAAATGGTATTTTTCTTCCTTTGGCTTATTTCACTTAATGAAATACTCCCCATTCATGTTGTCACAAGAGGTAAGATTTCCTTCTTCTTCTTCTTTTTTAAACATCAGTGTGTGGTTGCCTCTTGTGCATCCCCAAATGGGGACTTGGCCTGAAACCCAGGCATGTGCCCTGACTGGGAATCAAACCTGTAACCCTTTGGTTTGCAGGTTGGTGCTCAGTGCAATGAACCATAGCAGTCAGGGCAGATTTCCTTCTTTTTCACTTCAGAGAAATATGGAAGAAGATATTTGCCAATGATACACGGGTTATTATCCAAAATTTATAAAGAGCTTATACAACTCAACACCAAGAAAACAAACAAGCCAATTTAAAAATGGGCAAAGGATCTGAACAGACACTTCCCCAAAGAGGGAATACAGATAGCCAATAGACATATGAAAAGATGCTCAACATCGCTAGTCATCAGAGAAATGCAAATTAAAACCACAATGAAATTATCACCTCATGCCTGTTGGAATGGCGTTATCAAAAAATGTGAATCTTCATGCACTATTGGTGGGAATGCAGATTGGTGCAGCCACTGGGGAAAGCAGCATGGAGTTATCTCAAAAATTTAGAATGGGACTGCATTATGACCCAGCAATTCCACTTCAAGGAATATATCTGAAGAAACCTGAAACAGTAATTCAAACAATATATGCACCTCTATGTTCATTGCAGTGTTATTTATAATTGCCAAGATTTGGAAGCAGCCCAAGTATTCATCAGGGGATGAGTGGATAAAAAAGCTGTGGCACATTTACACAATGGAATTCTACTCAGCAGAATTTTATTTTTTTGACTCACCTCATACCTATCTGAGGCAAAGAGGTACAGCATTCACTGTGCTTCTGCAGCAGCTCTGACCCTGGTAACTGGTTTTCATTTTGCAATAGCTTGTTTACTTGCCTGTCTCCCTGGCTAGTCCCAGTGCCCCTTGGGATCAGGGTCTCTATCTTACTCATTTTGTTTCTCTAGAATTCAATCTATTATGTCGCAAATCACAGAAATCCAAAATATATTATTGATTATCAAGGTTAATGGAGTTCTGGCAATGGAACTAAATCTTGATGGGATGACTTTTACAGTTCCTCCAACTTTTAAGATTCTTTTTTTAGAGGAATTAAATATGATACCCTAGTATTTCAAGCCTTAAACAAAGTGATTCTTAGAATATAGTTTGCAAAGAGGTCAGACTGGAGAGCCATAAACTAATCTAAAAAACCAAGCCTCTTCTTATGATCTTATGGGCAAGTGACTAAAATTCAATGCCGTGGCAGTGTTCACTTAAGTACTGTTTACTTACATTTAGCTTCTAACTGAATCAGTAAGGCTTGCTAAACATGTGTCATACACAACTGACATTAATATAGTCCTTGTTTACTGTGGATTAAAGTTCAGTACCTCTATCAGAAGTCAGGATTTCATACAAAAGTAAAAGTATTATCCACAAAAGTAAACATTTAAACCATTACTTGCCATGTATAAGATTCTTTGTAAATTTTTTCTTTTGAAATTACTTATTCTAATTCTAAATGTAACACTATGCAATTTGCATCTATTGACACCCACATTTTATAGGGGGGAACACTGAGATGCCAGAAAGCTAAGTCAGTTTTCCAAGATAACTCAGCTAGTTGGAGAAAGAGACAGATTTGGACTTTAGACTCCAATGCCTTCTGTTTAACTTCTACACTACATTACATCTTAGCCTTTGTAGAGATGCACAGTTTTAGGAGAAGAGAAGATGGGTGGAGAAAGTGGGATGAGATTGAAAATAAAAGTTAGAAACAAATGAACTTCAATCTAGAAGTGGGGCTGAGGTGGGACAAGAGCAAGGAAAAAGGTATCTACCTAAAAGAAAAGTTGTAAGTGCTTTTAGATTAACATGTGGCTGGTATAACAGTAACCCCCACCAAAAAAAAAGAGAGAGAGAGAAGAAAAGGATCACCTTAAGTATATGTTTGAAAATGAAATACAGTTTAGCCTAAGACATGCAAATGCTAAATATAAACCAGCTATAGAATATTTTCTTAAACATACATAAATAATCTTTTCAAGTAAAAATATTTTAACTAAATATTCCAGTAGCAGTTTTCTGAATCACTTAGCTCTTGGGACTGATTAAACAGATTATATTGCTCCCCAATTACCTGAGCTTCAAACTTATTGCTTATTTGCCTCCTTCACTATACAATTTGAAGATCCACCCTTTACAATTTGATCAAAGACATTCTGATGAATATTTTTAAGACATTGTTAGACATGGCCATGCTTATTTTAAATAATAGCCTCCAACTAATCAATAGATAATTTAATCTGAAAATGTGAAGCTGCAAACATTAGTGCTCTGTTTGGTATTTTTTTATCAGTTGGAAAGATGGCAAGTCAATGTAGGCAAAAAGCTAAGAAGACATATCCATTAAAATCAAATCCTGAAGGGTTTGTGGTTTGAGTCAGCTGTGCTCCAAGGGGCCAGACACTGTTGGCATTGTCTTCAGCAAGAACCTCTGACCCTCTAGTCTATGATTAAGTGACTATGATCATCTCTTTATCTTGTACCAAGGCTGTGAGTTGAATTACTTGCACCCCCCATGATTATTTTTATAACCTAGATAAAAACAGTGCACAGGGAGTGTTTTGATCTCTCTATTCCAATATATGATCTTATTTAGCTTATTCCAAATCAATCAATGAGGCCATGGTTGTAGCGGGCTAATGTAGAACTTTACTGAATGCTAAGTTGTTCAGGATACGAACAATTCCTCCAAAACTATATACTAACTGCATTTCACACACTACCCAGTCCAGAATGACTATTCTTATCACTGTTCCTACGTATTTTTAAAAATATAAATATCTAGGCCCAACACAGGTAACTACTAATGGAGGATCTTTTTGTAGGTTTTAACAGGTAGTACCAGGCCAGTCACAAGCAGCATCTGACACTGACTCTACCAGAATGCCTCTCAAGAAAACACAGAACCAACACACCCAGTGGACAGCTTCAGACCACAACAGAGCACTACCAGATTAGCTCCAAAAGCAACATACCCAAAGGGAGGTCTCAAGAGGCAACAGACCCTGCTGTGGTGAATTGTGCGTCATGAGGCCAGCTCCCTCACAGCAGCTCATAGACAGTGATCAGGGCCAGCCTTCACAGTCAGCATGAAGATCAATCCCAACCACTAACATACCAATAGTAATCAAAGCTCAACTATAACAAGAGGGCTTACATAAGCCAAACAAGGGATACTCCAAAAGCACCTGACTTAGGTGACCAGGAATAGACTACACCAGAGTCCCATGGGACATCTGTTACATAAAGCCACATTGACAAGACTGGAAACATAGTAGATCTAACTAATATATAGAAACAATACAGAGAGGCAGCCAAAATAGGAAGACAAAGAAACATGTGTCAAATAAAAGAACAGGAGAAATCTCCAGTAAAATAACTAAATGAAATGGAGGCAAGAAGTTTACCAGAGGCAGAGTTCAAAACAATGGTAACAAGAAGGCTTAAGGAACTTAGTGAAAACTTCAAAAAACAGATAGTAGGCATAAAAAAAACGACACAGACACCATAAAAATAACCAGTCTTAAATAAAGGATATAATAACTGACATAAAGAACACACTAGAAAAGATCAAAAGCAGATTACATGAAGCAGAAGATCAAGGCAACAAAGTAGAAAATAAATTAGCAGAAAACACCCAATTGGAACAGTAAAAAAAAAAAAAAAAAAAAAAAAAAAAAAAAAAAAAAAAAAAAAAAAAAAAAAAAAAAAAAAAAAAAAAAAAAAAAAAAAAAAAAAAAAAAAAAAAAAAAAAAAAAAAAAAAAAAAAAAAAAAAAAAAAAAAAAAAAAAAAAAAAAAAAAATTAGACAATAATGATAGTTTAACTGGTGATGAAAATAGACATACAAGTCCAGGAAGCACAGAGAGCCCCAAACAAAACAAACCCAAGCAGACCCACACCAAGAGAGATCATAATTAAAGTGGTAAAGGTTAAACACAGAGAGATAATCTTAAAAGCAGCAAGAGTAAGACAGTTACCCATAAGAGAGCTTCCATAAGGTTGTCAGCTGATTCCTCAATCAAAACTTTTCAATCCAGAAGGTATCAGAAGGGATTAGCACAAAATATTCAAATGATTAAAAGCAAGGACTTCCAACCAAGACTACTCTACCCCCAAAAACTATCATTTAAAATAGGAGAGATAAAGAAATTCCCAGGCAAGCAAAAGCTAAAGGAGGTCATCACCACAAAACTAGTATTACAAGAAACATTAAAGGAAGTTCTTTAAAGAGCAGAGGGGAAAAAAGGAATATAAATATAAATAATAAAATGGCAACTATATACTTTCAAGTGTAAATAGATTAAATGCTCTTGTCAAAAGACATAGCGTAGCTTAATGGATAAGAAAACAAGACCCATATATTTGCTATCTATAAAATATCCACATCAAAATGTGGATATTTTGATATCACATCAAAATGAAAGAACACGCAAACTAAAGGAAAAGGGATGAAAAGGGATATTTTATGCAAATGTAAAGGAAAAAATATGGGGTAGCAATATTTAGACAAAATAGACTTTAAACAAAGTCTATAATCAGAGACAAAGAAGGATTTTACATAATAATAAAGTGATTAATCCAACTAGTGGGTATAACCCTTATAAAAATGTATGTACCCAAAATAGAAGCACATAAATATATAAAGCAAATCTTGATGGACATACAGGGAGAGATCAACAGTAACACAGTCATAGTTGGGGATTTTAACACCCTATTGATATCAATGGATAGATCTTTTAGACAGAAAATAATAAAGAAAGCTGTGGCCTTAAGTGACACACTAGAACAGATGGATTTAACTGGTATTTTACTCCAAAGCAGCAGAATATACATTTTTTAGTGCACACAGAACATTTTCTAGGATACACCACATGTTCAGACATAAAACAAGTCTCAACAAATGTTAAAAGATTGAAATCATGTCATGCATCTTCTCCTACCACAATGGTATGAAACTATAAATAAATTACAAGAAAAAAACTGAAAAACACACAAACACATGGAGACTAAATAACATGTTGCTAAAGAGTTAATGGGTTAACAATGAGATCAAGGAAGAATTCAAAAGATACCTTGAGACAAATGAAAATGAAACCATAACAACCCAGAATCTATGGGACACAGCCAAAGCAAATTCATCACAATACAGGCCAAACTCAAGAAACAAGAAAAATCTTCAACAATTTAGCCTTAAACCTAAAGTAACTAGAAAAAGACCAGCAAACAAAGGCCAAAGTGGATAGAAGGAAAATAAAAATAAATACCAGGGTGGAAATAAACAAAACATAGTCTTAGAAATACACACACAAAAAAATCAATGAAACCAAAAACTGGTTCTTTGAAAAAAAATTTTGATAAAACTTTAACCAGACTCATGGGGGGGGGGGGGAGAGAGAGAGAGAGAGAGAGAGAGAGAGAGAGAGAGAGATAAACACCCAAATAAATAAAATTAAAAATGAATGAGGAGAAATAACAATAATATCATAGAAATACAAAGGATCACAAGAAAATACTATGATCTACTATATGCCAACAAACTGGACGATCTGGAAGAGATGGATAGATTATTAGAAATTTACAATATTCCAACACTGAATCAAAAAACTAGAAAATCTGAACAAAGCAATTACTAGTAACAAAATTGAGTCATAAATTAAAAAAAAAAAAATCTCAACAAACAAATGCCCTGGCCAGAAGGCTTCACAGGTGAGTTTTACCAAACAGTCAAGTAAGAATTAACACATATCATTTTCAAATAATTTCAAAAAATTAAAGATGAGAGAAGGCTCCCAAGCTTGTTTTAAGAGGCCTGCATTACTCTGGTTTCAAAAACAAACAAAGGCATTAAAAAATAAAATTATAGGTCAATACTTCTGATGAACATAGATGCAAAAATCCTTAACACACTATGAGCAAACTAATTCAACAACAC
Organism: Anoura caudifer; assembly: GCA_004027475.1. Taxonomy (NCBI): domain Eukaryota; kingdom Metazoa; phylum Chordata; class Mammalia; order Chiroptera; family Phyllostomidae; genus Anoura; species Anoura caudifer. Next base: position 459,515 of record PVKU01000193.1, read on the forward strand.
ATTTAAAAGATCACACACCATGATCAACTGGGATTTATTTCTGTGGTGTAGTTTGGTTCAATATCCACAAATCAATTAAGGTGATACACCACATCAATAAAATGAAGGATAAAAGTTGTATAATCATCAATAAATGAAGTAAAGGCATGTGACAAAATCCAGCATCTATTTATGATAAAAACTCTCAGCAAAGTGGGAGCAGAGAGAACATACCTTAACATAATAAAGATCATATATGAAAAGCCCACACCTAAGAAGTCTTAAAGTATTTTTCTTAAGATCAGAAATAATATGGGGATGTCCACTTTCACTACTTTTATTCAGCATAATATTGGAAGTCCTAGTCACAACAATCAAATAAGAAAAAGAAATAAAAGGAAACAAAATTAGACAGAGAGAAGTAAGATTGTCCAATGATATTGTATGTAGAGAACCCTAAAGATACCACCAAAGAGTACTAGAACTGAAAAATAAATTCAGTAAAGTAAAAGAATACAAAATTAACATCCAGAAATCAATCAAATTTTTATATTCCAATAATTAATGATCAGAAAAAGAAATTAAGAAAATAATCCCATTTACAATTGCAGCAAAGAAAAAAATACCTAGGAATAAAATTAATCAAGAAAGTAAAAGGTCTGTACTTGAAAAATTATAAAACATTCAAGAAAAAAATTAAAGAAAATACAAATAAATGAAAGCATATACCATGCTCATGGATAGGAAGAATTAACATCATTAAAATACCCATGCTATACAAGGTAATGTATAGATTTAATGCAATTCTTATGAAAACACTAATGGCATTTTTCACAGAACTAGAATAAATAATTCTAAAATTTATATGAACCACAAAAGACCCCGAATTACAACATCAATCTTGAGAAAGAAGAACAGAGTAGGAGGAATCATTCTAACTGATGTCAAACTATACTACAAGGCTATAGTAATCAAAACAGCATGGTACTAGAGTAAAAACAGATGTATAGATCAATGGAATAGAATAGAGAGCCCAGAAATAAACCCACACCTATATGGACAATAAATATATGACAAAGGAGATAAAAATATACAATGGAATAAGCACAGTCTATTCAATAAATGGTACTGGAAAGATTGGAACATGCAAAAAAAAACAAACTAGACAACCTTCTTATACCATACACAAGAATACACTCAGAATGAATTAAAGATGTAAATGTAAGATTTGAAACCTCAAAACTTCTAGAAGGAAACATAGACAGTAAACTGTGACAGTGCTCTTAGTAAATTTTTTTCTAATTTTTGGGGGGCAAGGAAAATGAAATAAATAAATAAATAAATAAACAAGTGGGACTATATCAAACTAAAAAGTTTTCTCACAGCAAAGGAAACTATCAATGAAATGAAAAGACAACCTACTCAGTTGGAAAAGCTATTCACCATTAAGATATCTGATAAGAGTTTAATGCCCAAAATGTATAAAGAACTTATATTGCACATGCACACACACACAAACAATCCAATTAAGAAATTGACAGAGGACCTGAATATACATTTCTCCAAAAAGGACATACAGATGGCCAACAGACATATGAAAAGAAACTCAGTGTCACTAAGTGTCAGAGAAATGCACACCAAAATGAGATATCACTTCATGCCTGTCATATGGCTATCATCAATAAATCAACAAACAACAAGTGCTGGCAAAAATGTGAAGAAAAGGGAACTCTCGTGCATTCCTGGTGAAATTCAAATTGGTGCAGCCACTATGGAAAACAGGGTGGAGTTTCCTCAAAAAATTAAAAATATAACTACCTGTGACCCAGCAATTCCATGTCTGGGAATATTTCTGAAGAAATTCAAAACACTAACTCATAGAGATATATTCAATCCTATGTTCATTGCAGCATCATTTACATAGTGAAGCTATGGAAGCAATCCAAGTACCTATCAACAGACATTTGGATAAAGAAGATTCAGTAAATATATACAATAGAATATTACTGGGCCATAAAAAGGAATAAAATCTTAACATTTGTGACATCGATAGACCTACAGAGTATTATGTTAAGTATGTCAGAGAAAGACAAATACCATAAGATTTCACTGATTATGTGGAATCTAAAGAAAAAAATAAATGAATATACAAAAGAGAAACAGACTGAAGTACAGAGAACAAACTGAGGGTGCCAGAGAGAAGGGGGGTTGGAGGATGGGTGAAAAAGGTGAAGAGATTAAGAAGTACAAATTCGTAGTTACAAAATAGTTGTGGATTATAAAGTACAGCATAGGAAATAGAGTCAATAATAACCATACATAGAATGGTGCCACGTGGATACTAGAATCATTGTGGGATCACTTTGTAAATTATAAAATTGTCTAACCACTATGCTGCACACCTGAAACTAATGTAAAATAATATTGAATATCAACTATAATTGAAACAAAATCAATCTCTAAAAAATAATAACAATACATGCATTTCTTCGGTATCAAAATATCACTGGTTATAATACCAGCGATTCAAAAGATGGATAATTTGTCAAAGTCTTCCATTTTCCTTCAAAAAAATAGAAAGATTTAGCATAATGTTATTCATGTCCATTCATGCTATCACAAGGAATAAAATTTTCTACTTTTTTATGGCCAAGTAGTATTCCATTGTGCACATGTACTATAGTTGTTTTATCTGCTCATCTGCTGATGGATACTTGGGCTTCTTCCAAATCTTGGCTATTGTAAATAATGCTGCAATGAACAAAGGGATGATTATATTCTTTCAAATAAATGTTTCAGGTTTTTTGGATAAATCCCCAGAAGTAGAATTGCTGGGTTATTAGGCAGTTCCATTTTAAAATTTTCAGATAACTCCATACTGCTTTTCACAGTGGCTGCACCAATCTGCACTCCCACCAACAGTGCAAAAGAAGTGAAATAAGCCAGTAGAGACAGACAAATACTGTATGATTTCACTCATATATGGAATCTAATGAACAAACTAAACTAACAAGCAGAACAGAAACAGACTCGTAGATAGAGAGCAGACTGACAGCTCAGGGAGAAGGGGTTGGGGGGTAGAGAGATTGAGCAAAAAAGGAAAAGGACTCATGAACTTGGACAACAGTTTGGTGATTGTGGCGGTGGCAGGATGGATGGAAATGAAAGAGGATATGGGGGTATAAATGCTAATGGAAAAATACAATAAAATGAAAAAAACTAATGGAAAACTAGAAAAAGATTAAAATGATCTTGAAGATAAAACTATGGAGACAATAAAAAGATCAGTGGTTATGGGGGAATGGCATGGGAGGAAAAGAGGAATAGGCAGAACACAGAATCTTTAAGGTAGTGAAAATAGTCTGTGTGATACTACAGTAATGGGTATGTCATTATACATTTATGCTAGCCCTCAGAGCACACAACACCAAGAGTAAACCTTAATGTAAGCTGTGGTCATTATTGATCATGACGTCAATGTAGCTTCCTCAATTGAAACAAATGTACCACTCTGGTGGGGGGTGTTGACAATGGCAGAGGGCATGTGTGTGTGTGTAGGTGATATAAAAAATTGTCATATATTCTCTTAATTTTACTGTGAATCTAAAACTGTAAATGTAGTTTTAAACTGCAAAAAAATGAGCCTAAAATGTAGAATTTTCACAAAAATCTTGATTCCCTTTCCATCTTTGCATACAACATAAAAGTAGGAGTAAGTATTTTAACAGGATGTTGTCCTACAGTCTCAAAAAACAATTGCCTTATAAAAATATTTACATTTTGTTTTCTGATCAAAAGTACGAAGTATTCATTATAGGCTATTTGGAGAATAAAGTCCCAACAAGTCAAAGACACCAACACTTACCATTTTAGTGCATGTATATAAATATTTTTCTTAATAAAACAGTCTTATTTTTTTTCTTTTAGTGAAAATAAGATCATACTGAGTTTGGACACCACCACCCCTCCCCCCACACACACACTTACTAATATGCTGTGTACCCTTTCTGTGCCATTGACCATTATTTACCTTATTATTCTTAATGGACTTGAGGCTACACATTTGAAAACTCTACAGGGCCTGATACAAAGTGTCTTCTTAACTAATATATTTTTAGATGATGAACAAATAAATGACTGAGAATTTTAGTGTAGGGTTATTCCATAGCTGATTTAATCAATCCCAAGTTACAGGCCTTTTGGGCAATTTTTTTTTTTTTTTTTGGCTATTGCAAACAACATTATCATGAACACCCTCATAATAAAGCTTTGCACACATTCCTTCTTCACAGTTTCCTTGGTGTAAATTTTGTCAGGGAAAGAGAATGCATCTGTTAAGTCTATTAAAGGCTATTATCAAAGACAAAATTTATGAAAAGGCGAAGATAAAGTGATAATAGGTGATGCATCTAAATAAAACCCCTGCCATGGAAATGCTGGGACTCAGACCCCAACAATGGAAATGACGGCAATGGTCAGGGAGCAGAAAGAAAAACACACACATGCAACATGGGTGCACAAGCATGCACACGTGGACTGACATAAGTTGAAGTTGGTTTTGTAGAGAATAATTAGCAAAACACAGATAGGTAATATGAAATTCCATTGATTCTTCTACATTTCAACATTCCCTCCTGCACAATCTATCATGCTCCTTATTTCATAAAAGAAAACCTAGCCACCAAGAAAGAGAAGACCTATTTTGTGACAATTTGATACACTCATAGTACAGAGGGGTGTAAGTTAAAGATCTGCTGTCTAGTCTAAAAGTATAGGTTCTTCCTCCTTCTGAACTCTTTCCCCTCCCTCACTTACCATCTTTTAAGTCCACAGATTTTATTAGGAAAAGATTTCTTGTCTCATTAGTATAAAACTCATCATCTGGAACCACATATGTTTTCTTATTTCTAAGATGATGTCACCTCTTGCACCCTATCACAAGTTTTAAGGTGTCTGTAACCAGGGTCCTTGAGAATCAATGCAATTATTTGACATAGAATTTTTTTTCTTTTTCAACTAAAAATTATAAATCGATGGTTTGTGTTGCTACTGATGCATGTTAGAATCAAGGATGTGTGATGGTTGCAAGGTATGGTTTGGGGATGTTTTGGAACATGGTTATGCTTTGTTTTGAATGATATTTAAATTGCTCTAATATATTCTGGGCTGGACTCGCATGTCAATTCATCAGTGCCAACGCTCTGCCTAACACTTTGCTACAAACTGGGTTCAATTGTAATTTGTCAACTCTAGCACCCGTTGCTATGACAAATAGCTTTGGTCTGGTTAATCTTTTGAACATAATAGCATTCTGCTACTTTGATAAATCTATTATGCCATGGTTACATATGCTTTGGGGAAAATTTTTATTGGGACATTTTACACTAAATTATCTCTAGTCTACACTAACAAAGCAAGTGGAGGAGGGTTAATGCTGGTTGTAGCTTCTGAATATCTCAATTTTGCCAAGTTAACTTGGATCTCAAAACACATATGGGGTGGTTAAAAGTGCAAGCCGTGATGTCAAATCATGTCCGTTCAAAACATGGATCTACATCCACTTACGTTGGTCACTGACCAAACTTTCTAAGCCCTGTTTTTTTTCTCATCAGTAAAATGAAGACAGTACTTTGAATGGCTCCTCTCAAAGGTGAGATGGTTCAGCGGGGTAATTTATGTAAAAGATTTAGCTCAGCGAACTAGAACCAGTAGGCCCTAAATGTTGTAATTATTACATAAAACCTCTATATATCTATGTTCATACAGCACATGTTTCATAATTGTTGAAAAAAAGTCTAGATTTTGAAGGGTTTCTACTATGAATGCCCAAATAAATAAAACTTGCAAAGGGAGTTTGGTGCCAGTGGAGGTGGCAGGTCCCCGGGGGCAGCTCCCTGGGTGGCCCCTCCCTGTGCACTGTCATCCAAACAAGGCTAATGTGATTGCAGAAGTGGGCACTTACTGACCTCAACTACCAACTGAAACTGGCTGCAATTTGTCCCTCTCTGTCTAAACACAGGATGTTTCTACTTGGGGAAAATGCATGGGCTGCAGTTTTCAGCAATACATTCTCAAAAAGTCAATTTCACCTTTTGGCAGCTGAGAGAATCCAGATTGCTTTAAGTATAATAGCTCTGAATAAGGGCAATATTTAAAAGAAGGGAGGAGGAAAGAAGCACCAAGGAGTGACAAGCAGTTGTTTTTCATAACAGGAAAGTAACACTATAGGAAAAATAATTCTCTGGTATTGTGTTTATAGCCAAGTGATTAAAAGTTTGGTTTTTTTAAAGTTCTAATTCCTTACAGTGAAAAGAGCCATAGTGCTTCATGATAAAAAATTGAAACAACAGGATGCCCTGCTGACTTAGAGATAAATGAAACATCAAAACTGTGGTAAATATTTAAGGTGTTCTGACAGGTTATCTTGGCATAAAAACCTCCCGATTTTCTGTTTCTCTCCTCTCTCTCTCTGACTCTCTCCCTCTGAGTCTCCCTGTCTCTCTTTCTCCCTGAACATCTGAATCTCTGTCTCTGAATCTTTCTCTCTCCTTGAATCTCTCTCTCTCCCACTCTCTCTTTCTCTCTCAATCTTTTTCTCTGTCCTCTCTCTTCTGAAGCATCCCGTATATAAAAACATGTTCCCTAAATATTCAATGATATGCAGCCAATGAAAAAAATTATTGAGGCCAATTTGTACAGAAAAATTGTATGTGGGAGTTAATGTTGAGAAGGAGCAATGGGGGCACAAAGAGCATTTAATTTTCCTCATGGAGAAGGGGAGCTGCAATTATAAATAAACCATAAGGAAAGGACCTCAGACACTAAATCCTCCACTATAGTTTTTGAAATATAATTCCCAAGATGGATTTGCATTGACAAATAAGTGTGACTTCAATTTAGTTGAAATTTTTTTCAGAGAGATAATTATATCCAGCACACTTATGCAATTTGGATAGAGGATATTGAGTTGATGGGGGGAGTCAGCAAAGCATTTCTGGAAATTGGTCTAAATAAACCAGGTGAACATTCTGATTTGAAACCCAGAGCAGACCCTTGCACAGCTGTTGCTGCCTGAGTGCTGAATTTTGCAATCAATTTGTATTCAAAAGAAAATGTGGTTGTGGTACAAGGTGGAAAGATCTCTGTGTGCACATTTCAGAATACTCAGGTGGAGTTGTGAGTGTATTTATTTTATTCAGAAGGGTGGCATGTATATTGTATAAACTCCCCAGCCGTCATTGGGTACCAGATGATGAGTGAGCTGGTAGAAGGCATGTGAACGAACGCCCAGCTCCAAAAGGAGCTCTTCTCTTCTCCTTCAGTAATTAAGCATTCAAACCGGTAAACAGCTTGGTTGGAATGATTTTATGACAAATGACCGAGAGCATATCAACTGTAAACCTCAGCTCGGCAAAAATCCCTCAAGCCCAGGGAGCTCAATCAATGTGAGGCAGACAGCAGCCTGGGCAGGGGCTGCGTTCTCTCACTCTGAGCCGCATAAATCCAACGAGGCCAGAACTGCTCCACTAACTCTGACACAAGAAATGAGAGAGGAGAAGGGGGAGGGCCAGGCAGGCTCAGGGTGGGATGAAGGAAAAAGCAGAAAGAGAAAAAATGCTTTTCTCTTTATCATTTTTGATCTGCTGTTTCTTCTACTTACAGGAGTTGATGAAGAGATCAGATTGCACTGTTTTTGTTAAGACAGATAAAACAAATTTTCAAAGAGAAGAAGCAAACAGCCAGAGATTTGGAACAGAGGACAGAAGGGGAGATATGGGGTGATGGCAAGATGATCCAGCTGCAATATGGTCCCTAAAGCATCTCTGAGAAAAAGAATGGATGATAAATGTAAGCACACAATTTTTGACTCAGTCTACAAGCTGTCAATGTGATTGTCAATCTACATACTATGTTCTCTCAATATTTGATTATGAACATTTTCAAACATTCAGCAAATACCCATACAGCCGCCACATATATTCTACTATTAGCACTTTACCATGTTTGCTTTACCCCAGGTCTTTCCATCTGTCCATCCATCAATCCATCTTATTTTTGGTGCATTTGAAAGTAAATTTCAGACATCACCACCTTTCCCCCTACATATGTTAGAATACATGATATTAACTCAAGTTCAATATTGTTTTTTTTTATGGCACTGTTTGCTGATCTTATTTTGAGACAACTAGTAAATAATTAAAACATATTTTGAAACTTGTACAAATTTCCAAATAGAATATATATTTAACTACAATATGCATTTTCCTCTCTAAAGCAACCAAATTAAATTGATATATATCCACCACTTATCAATACATTGCCAGTACTGAGATAAAGATTCTCCAGGAGAACAAAGAAACTAAGCTATCTGATTCTATAAAATAGTGATCAAAACAGCTGAAAGAAAAGATAGATGCCTAATCTAAAAGTGAATAAAAAATTACAGTAGAAATAAAGTATGATGATTTCATCATCAGCAGGAAAGGGTGAATGTCAGGAAGCAATAGGTGAGCAGGGATGGGAGTAAATCAAATCAAGATAGATGCTTGCCTGGATGAAATGGACATACAAAGGTGTGTGTACTACAATTATCACTTGTATTCCAGCACAGGGGACTGGAAGAACATTACAGTAAGATGACATGAAAAGCCTAAAGTTTACAAAGTTCAATTAATAGTATCACCATCATCACAGGCTAACGTGGAAAATAATATCACTTCCAGCTGACAGCAAGATCCAGCAGTGGAGAGTGTCATCGTGGATCTCAAAATCTACAGATATTTGGAAAATATCAAATTTTGTGAAAAATTGTGGCCAATTTCTTGCTTTGTTTTCCTGTTCTCATGTGGACATAGCATATAAATGAGACTGAGGCCATTCCATTTCATCCAAGATTATCAAAGTTATTGGACATTTGGAGTGAATCCAGATTTCATTTCAATCTATCACTTCAATGTTATAGATGACAAATCAATATTTTAATACTTTTCTACCTTAATGTTTTCTGATGGAACACAGCCAATACTTCCTGCAAGAAATATGCAGATTGCTAGAGCTACCCTTTGAACATAATGGAATGCAAAACACTGGTTTATGGTACCTGCAGGCAGTGGGTCACTGGGGTAGATGGACACCCAGCAGGAGTTAGAGAAATTAACACCTTTCTGATGTGGAAAGCAGTGGTAACTTGTTACTGAGTCACCTATTCCAACTGGGATCCTATTAAAGTGCTTGATTTGAGGGCGAGGACATAAAATCTCAATTAAAAATATTGTTTGCTAAATCCTGGACTCATGCTGGCACCTGTGGAAATTTCATATAAACCAGCAGTGCACCTCCATCTAAAATTCAATTATGTAAGTCCAGGATTGTACCTGGCTGGAGACAGCTTCATTATAAAAATAATAATAACAAGTGGGTTACAATAATCACCCATTCTTCATTAACTCATGGGGGTAGTAAATGGAGCAGTTTCCACAGCCAGGACTGCCACCCCTGGCTTGATCAACTCATGCATTTTAAGCATCTAGCTGATGATAGTCAATGGACTAATGAAATGAAGCACTGTTATTGTCTGTCTTTGACACCATGTGTAGTTCAAGATAAATAAAACTCAAAATTCCCAAGTCAAGTGATGGAAGAAATACTGTATGTTCTGCCTTTGTATTGCTTTATCCACCTGGTGACCCCATAGCCATTTCATTAAAGGTGAGGCAAGGAGTGGTTAGACATTGATATAATTTACAAAGTGATCCCCCTGGTAAGTCTGGTACCCACCTGGAACCACATATAGTTATTACAATGTTATCGACTATATTCCCTATCCTGTACTTTACATCCCTGTGACTGTTTTGTAACTGCCAGTTTGCACTTCTTAGTTCCTTCACCTTTTCCACCCAGCCTCCTAATACCCCTCTCATTGGCAACCACCAGTTTGTTCCTCTGTATCTAAGAATTGGTATCTGTTTTGTTTGTTCATTTTTTTCTTTTTTTAGATTCCATATGTAACTGAAATCACATGACATTTGTCTTTTTTTGTCTGACTTATTTCACATAATATAATACCCTCTAAGTCCATCCATGTTTTGCAAATAATGAGATTTCATTCCTTTTCATGGCCCAATAATATTCCATTATATATATGTACCACATCTTCTTTATCCAATTGTGCATCAGTAACCACTATGCTGTACAAAAGAAACTAATATAATATTGAATGTCAAGTATAATTGAAAAATTAAAAAATAAAGGTTTAAAAAATGAGACAAACAGTTGCTTCAGATTAAACTCGACATAGAAAATCAGGATGCTAAGTTGTCAGTGTATAAAGTTTCTGAGGACATGGATCACATCCCTTCAGGAAATTTCCTACCTCATTTTCCTTGGGGTTGCATATCTTCTAAACACATCTTCAGTCAGTCCATCCATCTGGTTCAGGCCACTGTTATTTCTCTCCTATATCACTGAAATACTTCCCACAGCCATCCACTCCTCATCTGTTCCACAGTCAACAAAAGTGATCTTCCAATAATGTATATCAGAGCCTGATACCCTCCTACTTAACACCCTTCATTTCTTCCCACTGTATTTTGAATATAATGTAAAGTCCTAACCTTAAAATTCCCTTGCAGGCCCAACTTTTGTCTTTCTAGTCAACTCCATTTCTTATCCTTCCCCATGACTCATCCTCTATAATATGGTATTGCTTCCTTCTTAGTTCTTTCCCACACCAGGGCCATTGCAGTGCCGTTTGTTTCCAAAATGGTCTGTCTTCTACTTGATCAGCTGGATCCTTGCTTCAATGGTCCTTCTCAAAGAAGCCATTGCTGGCCAAGTGATCTGAAGCAAATACCCCTATACCTTTCACCCATGTTCACTAATTCAGCTCTCTGGGGTCTTCATGACACATATCCCCTCTGGCATTATATATTGTTATTATTCATTTATGCTTTTTTCTTTTTCTGCCATTGAAATAATTAGTCCATAAAAACAAAGGCCAATCTATCACACACAACTCTATCTCCAACGCATAGAGTACACCCTCAATGATATCAATACATGATGACTGAATGAATGCTTATGTCCTAGAGTCATTGTAGATGTCACTTTTTATACCCATTGTTGCATTTATATCTATTACAGTGATGGATAAGGCATACCTTTACATGCCGTACTCTAGTCACCCATTTTTTTAACATCTTTCCATCTTTGATAAACTGCTGGTAAAACCACACCAAAAATATATGCCAAGAAATATTAAGTTTGAATCAAAAGCAGAGTGTTTTAGTAGTCTGAAAACAAAACTTACAGCTGGAGCCAGCCCAGTTTTAGCTCTTGCTGCTATTTTAAGCCCAGTTGCAATTACATTTCTAAATGCCACAATATCACACCCTCACCAAGCTACTCTCTCTGACCCACTATTAAAACTGAGAGGTGCTCTGAGTTTGATTCTATTGTGTTTGTTAGTTTATTTTGTTCTTTAGATTCCATGTATATGTGAAATCATATGATACAGATCCATAGATATAGAGAGCAGACTGATAGCTCTCAGAGGGGATGGGGTTTGGGGGCTTGGTTGACAAGGTAAAGAGATTAAATAAAAAACAAAAACTTATAGACACAGACAACAGTATGATAATACCAGATGGAAAGTGGGGTTGGGGGGTAGAAGACAGCAAAGGAGGGGGGGGGATTTGACTCGGGGTGGTGAACACACAATACAATATACAGATGATGTGTTACGGAATTGTACACCTGAAAAAAAAAAAAGACCCCAAGAGGTGCTATGAGGCTATGAGAATTATTTAACACAAATGACTTACCAACTATTGATAAATCTACCTTTAACAAATACCCTCCAGTAGAGCCCATGATTCAATAGGTTTTGTTATTTATGTTTTCCTTCTCTTGGATCCCATTTTGCTTATCTAGCATGCCTCTCAATGCGCACACTACAGCCTTAGTCCTGACAGTGAAAGAAAGATCATAACCCTGTCCACCTCCACTGAAATCTTAATGTTAGCCCCTGGGTGAGAGCTGCATCAGTTTCAGTGATGCCCTTCCAACTCGGGACTGTCAGAGAGAAAAATTCATAAAACTCTGAGAACACCTTTTTATTTGCGTGCCTACAAACTCCCAACAGCCGGAGACAGTTAGCTTGGCCCTTATTATATTTTGAGGATGCAGAGAAAGAGAACTCTTTCAACAATGTGTTTTCTGCTGACTATTATTCCAAGGGAGACAGAAAGCAAGAGAAAATGAAAACATTTTACATTGCATTCTTCAGTGATTTTAACCACAAACCTAATCTGTTGACACTGAAAAACTTTCCTAGTCACTGTTATTCTTAAACAAGAATCTATGCACTGAAATTCTGTGGGATCATTATTCAGTGAGGTCACTTAGGTTTGTTACCCCTGATATACTGATCAGGAGAGAGATGGAGACCATATAGAAGGTCAATAAACTGTGTAATGAAGGCAAAGAGAAGAAGCTTCGAAATCAGCCTGCTGCTTCTTAGGTATGCACTCATAGTCAGGTTAATTATACCCCCTGAACCTCAGTGCCCTCATCTGTAATTTGAGGAAAATATGAGCATTAACTCCCAGGACAATCATGGTATGAAGCACCTGAGTAACAGAAACAACAGCAAGAACCTGCATCCATCCAGGGATTCTTGGGGAAAATAATAACACTCACATACTGAGAGCTCACTCTGAACCAAGCACTATGTGAAGGGCTTTAAATTTGCCTCCATTCCCCATGTAATCTGGTTGATGTCACTACTGACTTACTCTACTACTGAGGAACTCAGACTTAGAGGAGACAGGCAACCTAACCGAGCAAGATCTTACATCTAATCCATAGTGGACCTAGGGCTCAAATTCAGATCTGTCTGAGTCCACAACCTGTTCTCTTAAACACTACATGGCTTCCTGAGTAGTTGCTCAATAAATGTTGACTTCCAATATCAATCGAGGACAGATGGTCAGACTTTTCATGAATACCCACAGTAGCTCCACCTGCTATGTAATCCCATGATCATTGATTCTTCCCTTTCAGATACATTTATCTTGCTCATAATTATTTATTATGTATGTATTCTTCCTTAGACAAAGCCAGGAACCTTGCCAGTCTTACTACATTTTCTCTAGCTCCTTGAAGATTCTCAGCAAAATCTCATTGAATGAAGATGAAAACTAAGATAAGCAATGATAACTTCTGGAAAGTTTTAATACACCAAAGCCAAGTTCAAATGCTATCCACTCCTAATAATGTATGTACAGCAGTTCCCCATTATCTGCAGGGAATATGGCTCAAGACTCCCAGCAGAAGCCTGAAACCTGAGAATAGTACTGAACCCTATATATTTTTTTCTTGTACATATATATCTTTTCACTTAAAGGAAGCACTTTACAGATTCTCTTTGGCATATGCAAATTGCCAGTATCACTACTCATTTACTTTTGGTGCAATTATTAAGTAGAATAAGGGTTACTTGAACAGAAGCACAGTGATACCTTAACAGTCAATTTGATAACTTAGATGGGTGTGTAATGAACAAAATATGGATACACTGAACAAGGAATGATTCATGTCTGGGAAGGACAAAATGGGACAACCTAAGATTTTGTCATGCCACTCAAAACAGCATGCAATTTAAAACTCATGAATTGTTACTGTGGATAAGGGGGCTACTGTATAGACTATATATGCATGTGTAGGAGTCTTTCCTTCCTTTCTTTCTTTCTTTCTTTCTTTCTTTCTTTCTTTCTTTCTTTCTTTCTTTCCTTCCATCTACCTTTCTATCTATTATCTATCTATCATCTATCTATCTAGAGAATGAGAGAGAGAGAGAGAAAGGGAGGGGGAGGAGAGAAAGGATGAAGAAGAGAAGGGGAGAAGGAAAAGCTGAGTGTATATATCTCTGGTGTTTCCACACATTGTGGAACTGATCCTATAATCAATCAAATAAGCATTCATTGCCTAATTGAGATGCTAGATAAGCATACCATAAAAGAAAACAGAAAAAAGTTATCTTACCAGATAAAAATTAGATATACAAGTTCAGTTAATACAAAACTGTATCAGGAACATGACACAACAAATAACAGTGTCACTACTGGTGAAAAAGGCCTTGAGTCACACTATCTCACTCTTGTATAGTAAGTGTCCTTTAAAAGAGGAGGGGGTTAGCAAACACAGCCTACTCTGCAGGATTCGGCAGTTGACAAGGTGCTCTGTTTTCCACCAGTTTTACAATTGTGAAGCTAGACGCTATGGATTGCCTATGAAAGTTGTATAAGGAGTAAATGACTTTGGATGGTAGGTCAGGGGTGAAAATAAATCATGATTCCAACGTATTGTGGCATGTAGGTTGACAATACCCAGGAATCTGTTTGAAGGAGTTGATATCCATGAGGCGGACTGTGCCCAGAAGGTGTGATTATGCTTGTGCAAAAGCGTAGTGATCAGAGGGAGTGGCATGGCACAGGTACCTTCCTTTTAACAAGAGACAATGTCAGAGATTCTTAAGGAGAGGAGCAACAGAAGATGCTGCAAATATCACTTTTAAGGAGGATTCTCTGTGCTTCTTAGAAGCATCAACAGCACTTCTTACATGCCAGGTGACATGGTACAGCTTGCTAATGTCATTTAATGATCGCCTAGTTGACACAGTATATAGACCTGCTCTGGTAGCATGAGGAATACGGAGAGGTCTCATACAACACTAGGGGGCTGACTGATGTATTAGAAACCTTGAGGAGAGGGGATACCTGCAGGATAGGGGAGCAACATAGGGAGAGATCAGATTTGAGTTTGTACATAATAAGACACCTGCTAGAGTCTCCCAAATACTTGGAGATGATGGCTCAGAGATGGAGTTCCCATGTGCTGAACATTAACACTTGAGTTCCTATGTTTAATAAAACCTTATGTTCATTTGTAGACTTGTAAGCACTAGGTACATTTGGAATACATTTATCAATAAATCTCTTTCTTACACTATGTACACTTCGTACAATGATAAGCTCAAATAAGAGCTCAGTAAATTTAATATTGATTAAGTCTTAACAAGAGAACAATAGCACCACTGTCTGATAACTGTAGCTTTACATTGTCTGGAAATCACATAGTATTAGTTGCCCCATTTTTTTTCTTTTCAATGATATTTGGACTATTCTATGAATTTTAGAATCAATTTGGCAATTTGTTAAAAAAGTTTGTCAATATTTAATTGGTATTGTGTTAAATCTATAGATCAATTTGGGAAGAACAGATACATAAACAATAATAAATCTTGAGATATTGACATATATCATTCTGTATATTTAAGGTATACATTATAATATATGGATTGAATTACATTAATTACTTAATTACTAAAAATGATGAGTTTCAAGCAATGCACATGATATCAGCTCACATGTCCACTTATTTAGGTCTTCTTTAGCTGTTTTGTACTAATAGTTTTCAGAGAATAGGAATTGCAGATTTTCCCACTTAGATTCCTTTTTTAAATGTTATTGCAAATTGTATTTTAAAATTTCCAAGTGTCTATGTAGTTGATCATACTGACTCTGAATAAAAATCATTTGAATTCTTTCCTTACAAGTTAGATGCATTTTTTATCTCTCTTTGTGCTTTATTGAATTGGCTAGAACCTCTAGGACAACATGGAATACAAGTGGTAAGGCAGACACCCTTGTCTTGTTTCTGATCTTAGGGTAGAACGTTCGGTTCTTTCCCATTAAACATATTACTTTACATTTTTCATAGATGCTTATTATCAGATTGAGGAATTTCTCATCTGCTACACTTTGCTGAGGATTTTTATTAAAAAATAAGTTTTGGATTTAGTTGAATGACTTTTCTGCATCTGTTAAGATCATCATGTGGTTTAACATTTTTAAATTTGTTAATATAATGAAGATTGATTTCCAAATGTTAAAACATCTTTGCAATCTTAGAATAAAATCTATTTTTTCATGATTTGGTACCATTTTTATATATTGCTGGATTTGATTTGCTACATTTCATTTAGAATTTTTAGACAGATTCCCAGTAGGTAAACTAGTCTGCAGTTTTTGTGTGTGTGTAAATTTTTTTACTGGTTCTGGTATCACAGTGATATTGGCCTCTTTTTAAAAAATTCTTGTTTATTCTGTTGGAGTTGTCCCAATTTTTCCCCCTTTGCCCTCCTCTGCCCAGCCCACCCCTCTGCTTCCATAGTCATTCCCACACTGTTGTCCATGTCCATGGGTAAGTCATACATGTTCTTTGATTAGTACCTTCTCCTTCTTTCCACCATTATCCCTCATGCCCCTACCCTTGAATTTGGTAATATCCCTTTCTTTCCTATTTTCTAGAAGAGTGTTTTTGTAAAATTCACCAAAGTCATTTGGACCTGGAATTTTTACTGTGGGAAGATTTTTAACTGCAGGTTTAATGTATTTAATAAATATCAGGAAATTCAGATTACCTACTTCTTGAGTGAACTACATTTATTTATTTATGTCTTTCAAGGAATTTGTCATTTCATCCAAAAAAAATTGAATTTCATGACATAAAGTTGTTCATAATATTTTCTTTTATCTATTTAATATCTGCAGTAACATCACCACTTTAATTTCTAATATTGTAATTTGTATTTTCTTTTTTTTTTTCCCTGAGTCTGGCTAAAAGTCTACTGATTTTATTGATCTTCTCAAAGAACCATCTTTCAGCTTCATTGATTTATTTTTCTATTTTTGGCCTGTTTTCTCTTTTGCTGATTTCCACTCTGATCTTTATTATTTCCTTTCTTTTATTTAACTTGAGTTTACTTTCCTGTTTCTATTTCCTTAAGGTAGAAAACGAAGGAATTGATTTGACTTCCCCCCTACTAATATAGGTGTCTAATGCTCTAAGTTTCACTCTAAGCACTGTTTAGTGACACCACACAAAGTGAAAGGCAATACATTCATTTAATTTGACTTTTCTTTAGATTTCCTCTTTGACCCATGCTTTCTTTATAAGTGTGTTTTTTAGAGTTCTGGCCAAGGTGGAGGCGTAAATAGAAATGCTTCACTTCCTCACACAACCAAAAGAAGAATAACAACCAATTTAAAAACAGTAAACCACCAGAACTGCCAGAAAATCAAACTGCATAGAACTCTGACAACCAAGGAGTTAAAGAAACATTCATCCAGACTGGTAGGAAGATCAGAGACAGGCAGCCAGGCAGACAGGACCTGTGGCAAGGCTGTAGACACTGTGGGCCTGGCAGGGCTGGCTGACTGGGGAATTAAAGATTCAAAACCTCTAGCTGTAAAATTCTGTGGGGTTGCAAAGTTGGGAGAAAATCCTAGTCTCACAGGAGAGTTTGTTGGAAAGTGGGGCGAGAGCTGAGCAAGCACATTGTTCTCTCTCTAACCCCTACCCCATAGGCAGTGACGCAACACAGCAAAGAGGGTTGCCCTGCCCTGGCAAATACCTAAGGCTCTGCCCCTTACAGTGTAACAGGTGCACTGAAACAAAGAAATATGGCCCAAATGAAAGAACAGAGCAAACTCCAGAAAAAGAACTAAAAGACAAGGAGATAGACAACCTACCAGTTGCAGAGTTCAAAACACTGGTATGAGGATGCTCACAGAATCGATTGAGCTCAGTCACAAAATGAAGGGAGAAATGAAGTCTACACAAAGTGAAACAAAGGAAAATATACAGGGAACCAACAGTGAAGGGAAAGAAACCAGGACTCAAATCAAAGGTTTGGAACAAAAGCAAGAAATAATCATCCAACTGGAACAGAATGAAGAGACAAGAATTCAAAAAAAAAAAATAAAAAAAGAGGAAAGGCTTAGAAACCTCAGGGACAACTTTAAGTACACCAATATCTGAATCATAGGGGTGCAAGAAGGAGAAGAGGAAGAGCAAGAAATTTAAAACTTACTTGAACAAATAATAAAGGAAAACTTCCCAATCTGGCAAAGTAAATAAACTTTCAAGTTGTCCAGGAAGTTCAGAGAATCCCAAAGAAATTGGATCCAAGGAGGAACACACCAAGGCACATCATAATTAAAATGCCAAACATTAAAGATAAAGAGAGAATCTTAAAAATACCAAGAGGAAAGGAGAGAGTTACTTACAAAGGAGTTCCCATAAGACTATCAGTTGATTTCTCAAAAGAAACCTTGCTGGAAAGAAGGGGCTGGAAAGAAGTATTTGAAGTCATGAAAGGCAAGGACCTACATCCAAGATTGCTCTATGAAGCAAAGCTATCATTTATAATGGAAGGGCAGATAAAGTGCTTCCCAGATAAGATCAAGTTAAAGGACTTCATTACTACCAAGCCCCTATTATATGAAATGTTAAAGGGATTTATCTAAGAATAGAAAAAGATAAAAAATTATGAACAGTAAAATTACAACAAATTCACAGCTATCAACAACTGAACCTAAAAAACAAAAGCAAAAACTAAGCAAACATCTAAAATAGGAACAGAATCACAGAAATGGAGATTACATGGAGGGTTAGAGAGGGGAGGGGGAAGTGGGATAATGGTGGAAAAAGTACAGGGAATAAGAAGCATAAATGGTGGGCATAAAATAGATGAGGGCAGGTTAAGAATAGTATATAAAATAGAAAAGCAAAAGAACTTATATGTATGAACCATGGACATGAACTAAGGGGGAGAATGCTGGGAGTGGGGGTTGCAGGTGGAGGGCAATAAACAGGACAAAAATGGGACAACTATAATAGCATAATCAATAAAATATACTTAAAAAAGAGAAAAATCTAACTTACCATATAATTCTAGGTAACTAAAAAATGAACACCAGATAATGGAGAAGCTCACTTTTTGAAATTTTCTAGTTATTTTCATATTTCATGTGGATGGTGGTGGTGATTTCATTCGCTAGTATTAAAAGACCCTTACATAATTTAAAAAAAATAAGGGTGTTCTTTAGTTTCCAAGTGTTTAAAGATTTGTCCAGTTTTCTTTTTATTGTTTACTTCTACTTTGATTCCACTGTGGTCAGAGAACATACTTTATGATTTTTACTCTTTTGAATTTGTCATGTGTTTCTTTATTAATAGTCCAATCTAGCACAGGGCTTCTCTTGTTAACTTTTCCCTGTGTACTCAAAAAAAAATTATCTGTGTTCTGCTGTTTTGGTGAGTAGAGAGCTGTAAAATTGCTAATAATTGCTAAATCGATTGACAGTATTACTCCAATAATTTTCTGGCTATCTCTTCTATCAGTTATTGAGACACTAACACTGAGGCTTCTGGCTATTTATCTGTGCATTTACATCTGCTTTAGTTTTATTTATTTTGAAGTTCTATTAATGAGGTGGATAAATATTTGAGGTTGTTATGTCTTTTTGATTAATTGGCCCTTTGTCATTACAAAATAATATTTTTTAATCCTCACCCAAGGATATGTTTATTGATTTTTGAGAGAGAAGAAGGAGGGGGGGGGAGAGAGAGAGAGAGAGAGAGAGAGAAATATCGATTGATTGCCTCCTGTACATGCCCCTACTGGAGATCGATGAGCAACCCAGGTATGTGTCCTAATGTGAAATTGAACCCACACTCTATGGCTGCACAGGGCCCATACTCCTACCAAATGAGCCACCTGACTAGGATAAAACAACTGTTTTTATCCCTAGTAGTATTTTTGTTCTATCATCTATTTGTCTGATTTTAATATAGCCACTCCAGTATTCTTTACGTTAGTGTTAGCATGGCAAACCTTTTTTTAATTTCTATTTATTTTTGTCTTTATTTTAAAAGTGTGTTTCTTGTAGACAGCCTATAACTAGTCTTATTTTTTATTCATTCTGACAATATTTACCTTTTAACTGGACATATTTGTATCATTCAGATTTAATGCTATTATTGATGTGATTTTTTTTCAATCTATAACTTTTCCATTTGTTCTATTTATTCTTTGTCCCCCTCTTCCTCTTTTACTACTTTTGGATTATTAAATATTTGTGTGATTACATTTTATCTTCTTTGTTGGCTTATTAGCTATAACTGTGTTCTGTCATTTTAGTAGATGCTTAGGGTATATGAGATATACTCTTTAAGTGATATATTTTGAAATAATAGAGGTTCACAGACAGTGGCAAGATTATTTAGAGAGGTCCTGTTTCTCCTTCCCTGAATTGGTGACACTGGTAATTCGTTGGTCGCATCATATGTAACTACCTTGCAATATAACCAGGTATTGGTGTTGATACAAGGTGTTTGCATAGCTTTGTGCTATTTCATCACATGTGGAGGTTTGTGTAACCACTATCAGCACAGAGGTCTCCCTCATGCTGCTTTTTAATATTCACAGCCATTTCCTTGTCTCCCACCATCCTTGACTCCAGACAAGCACTAATTTTTTCTTCATCTATCACATTGCTTTGAACAATTGTGTATAGGTTGATATGAGGAGTTTTTTGGACGTCCTGTTCTTAGTTCTCTGTTATATATACTGAGAAGTGTGATTGTTGGGTCATATAGTGTGTGTTTATTTTCTTTAGAAAACTACAAAACTAGTTTCTAGCAGAGCTGTGTCATTTTATAGTCCCACCAGCAATATATAAAGGATGCAGTTTCTCTGCATCCTTTGTCCCTATATTTTTACTTTATCTCTTAGTAGTGTTGCCCCTATTTTTAAAATTTTATCTGTTCTAAAATGTATATAGCAATATCATGTTCTTAGTTTGCATTTCTCTCATGAATAATGATCCTGAACATTTTTCATGTGTTTGTTAACATCTATAAATCCTCTTTAGTAAAATATTTCTTCAAGTTCTTTGTCCATTTTCTAATTGTAATTGTAAATGTTTTAACTGTTGATTTTGAGAGTTTTTCATATATTTTAGATATTAGTTCTTCACTAGGTATCCAATTTGCAAATATTTTCTCTCATTTCACAGCTCATCTTTCTAATATCTTAACAGAGTTGTTCACAGATCAAAAGTTTCTAATTCTGATAAGTCAAGTTTATCTTTTTCTTTTCTTTCATGGGTA